>JAYESA010000018.1:139329431-139856931 GCA_036927795.1 Iris macrosiphon | reverse complement strand
CTGTCTTATTACGACTATGTCCATAATGGCTACGCCAGTGACTCCTGTGCATATACATAAGCATACTCGCTTAGCGGCAATCCGCGTGCGAGTCATTGTATTGCATCTATGAATCTGAATCCAAGTATCCTGATAAAAGATCAATGAATCTGTGAATCATTCCTGAATCTGAGTAACAAGTATACATGTGTTCTATAGTTTAAAAGAAGAACTCGTGCACCTGTTTTAGAACCCGCTCGTAGTACACTTGAGTTGCATATGTTATTGCCCTGAATGTTTATAAATGCTGGTACATGCAATTAACTTAGTTTGCCTTGGACAGGGAAGGATAAATGGTAAGTTGGTAAGTCTCGCCGTGTTTCCTCTTATGTCGCACGGTGCACTATCATACGTGTTAGGCTATTCAATCTTGCCATAAAACTGATCCTAAGGCAACTAGAAAGACAACATAATAGTTGGTGCACGGAACCTATATTACGTGTTTGGATTTGTCGAGCGGGCGAGTAGCCTCCCCACCAGTGCATTCGTGTACTGATAATCCACCAGGTTGTTTGCAGGGTGCGGAAGAACCTCGTTCGGTGCGGATGCCTCCATCGTGTGTGCTAAGGCGTGGAGTCAAATCCGAAGCCTTGGAGCATTGCATCCGGAACTGAAGCACATATACAAGACCTAATGTTGGAATATCGCATGTATATCATTCCACAAATGTAGCCACTTGGCACGCTTTTACTGTTTCAGAGAGAGAGGCTTGAGCGACTTGTAATATCGGCCTAGCGTCGCCTGTAACACTTATTATATCAATAAAGAGTTTATTTTTACTTTAACTTATGTTATTCAATGCTTCCGATATTGTCGACTCAGTAAACTCGTTACCAAATTGCCTATGCGTTTATAATTATGCTGCACTCGGACAATCTGTACGACTCTGTGGCTTAGATCTCTTACCGCCAGCCAACGAACCAAGGCCTTGTACGAGCGTGGCTCACGCTCGTGCGGCATCACGCCCAGATGGGTCAAGCGATCGTCATGCGGGAGCGTTGGCGCGGTGATTCTCGCCTAGCGGAGATGGCCGATTAACCTAAGGAAGATCGAGGCGTGACACGATGTGTATCGGCCCAATGACGTTGATGATCTTGAGCTACCTTAAGATACTTCTGGACTTGCTTGACTACCTCAACTATCTTGGCTATCATCTTGGGACCAAGCAATTATCTCTCACCAATATCATCCTAAGCTAACGGTGACCTATAATTTTTGCCATATAGTGCCTAGAAGGGTGCCATCTGGATACTAGCTTGGAAACTGTTGTTGTAAGAGAATTTTACCAAGTGTAAGTGATCTTTCCATGAACCACCAAAGTCAATGGTGCAAGATCGAAGAATATCTTCTAGAGTCTGGATGGTACGCTTGGATTGTCCATCTTTCTGGGGACGATAAGTTGTACTGAACTTCAGACGGGTGCTTAGACTCTGTTGAAGGCTCTGCCAAAAGTGAGATATGAATCTGGAATCTCTATCTGATACGATATTGACTGGTACTCTATGAAGTCTGACAATCTGATTCATGTACATCCGAACCAACTACTCTGTAGACTGTCCTACTCTGAAGGAAAAAAAGTTAGAAACCTTCATGAGACAATCCACTATTACCCAAATAGCATCTTTGCCAGTTGGGGATCTAGGAAGACCAGTCACAAAATCTATGGTGATATGCACCCACTTTTACTCCAAAATTGGCAAAGGTTTAAGAAGTCCTGCTGGTCTCTAATGCTCAGCCTTAACCTGTTGGCAAATCAAACACCAAGAGACAAACCGTTCTATCTCCCTCTTCATACCATTCCACCAGAAAAGCTGACGAATATCCATGTACATCTTTGTTCCTCTGGGATGCACTGAATACTGCAAACTATGGGCCTCTAACATAATTTTGAGATGAAAGTCTCTGTTAGGTACTGTTCGACATTAAATGAGTTTGTGTAAAACTTTGTATTTAAGGAACGAAGAAGGGTACAAAGAATCCTAAACAGAATTGTCTAAATACAATATTTTGTTCTTGGGTGTGACAATGGACAAGGAGTGCTATGGCGGCTCATTTACTCCGTTGACTGTCCGCCGCAGGGAAAAGAAGCTTATGCTCTTTCTTTGCTTGGCTCTGTATGCTCTCTTTTTGTGTTTGGCGACCCCTCTCTGTCCCTCTGTCTTTGGACAGGCCGCTCGGGTATATATAGTCATCCATGGGTGCACATATATTTTGGGCCACATGGATGCTGGAGGGTGCCACGTATACCTTCTTAACAAGGTACAGTTGTAACCGAGAACAGGCCAAGCTGACACGTGGATGCTTGTTGAGATTTTCCATTACAGAAGATCTGGTCGGTTCTCGTCCTTTGTGTGCATGAATCGATCATTTTTGATACGTGGCCCACACTTGATTGGAGAGAGCTACTTCAGTTGTAACAACAAGACTTGGTCTTCATGAAGTCTGGGACACCTGTGGCTCGACGTGCATGGGACGCTTGGAGTCTAGGACGTTTGGGGCCAGAGATGCTTGGAACGCATGGAGTGTGGGACACATGGGACCAGAGATTATGTGAGACTTTATCGTTTAGTCTGTTCACGTCTTTTGAGGCAATCAAAAATTTTAATTTTTGTCAAAAAAATTTGACGAATATCCATGTGTCAGAGATGATCTTGTTGACAAGATTTCACGCCGGTCTATCTGCGACAAAAATCTGCTTCAGGCGAATGGGACGCATGGATTTTGCCTTATTAGGTCGCAGGACAACTCTGCGGCTAGATTTGAGCCTTCTTTTGGGGGTGTACGGCTGTTGGTCGCATGGATGCATATTTTTATGCTTCTACGGTTTTCAAACTATAAAGTTTAAAATACTTTGAATAAGAAGCATGGAGGAAAAGTACTTTGGTTGCATGGACGTTGGGCCGCATGAACGTTGGGCCGCATGGGTGACCGCTTCCAGGCTGTCACTTCTGTACTTAATTGACAGATTTATTTCGATTTTGGAGTGGATCTCCTTTTGGATTCTGACCCATCTTCTGACGCGGATCCCAAGTTTGACGGTTATGAAGGTAAGGCCGTCCATCGAACCCAACCGTCCACCGTAGAGGCTGACAGCTGGCCGCGGGAACTGAGTGGAATGTCATTATCTCTTTGGCCGCCTATAAATAGGACTCTTGGGGAGAGAAGAATCTTTTTGCTTTGCTAATTTCTTTCCTCATTTCATATGTGTCTCTTTTCCTATTCACCTCATCTAACCATCTGCCATGACGCCCAAAGCTTCGTCCTCTACTCCTGCGAAAAAGATCTACAAGGGGAAGCGCCTGGCTTCCGCATCTAGTACCAAGGAAGATTCTTCCCCTTTTCGTGAGGACGTCCAGATGCCCATTCTCGGTGAGAGAGAAATATTTTTTAGTATAGATGCCTGGACACTTTATACATGGTCTGCTGCATGATTATCACATGTGCGGACCCATCCATATGACCATGCCATATATTTTATGTGCGGGTCTTACTTTGGCTGCATGCGCTGGTCTTTAACTCGACCGCATGGAGGTCCTGTTGAGACCAGGCTACATAAAGTGCCTTCTCGTGGCTCGGTCGCATATGTCCTATGCGTCCATTATGCGCTCAAGTTTATTTCTGATACGTATATCATCCCGAAGGCTCTAACCGTCTTTTTGTTCCTGGTTTTGCAGTGACTTTACATGTGGCTCCATCAAGGGAGGTGCTTGTGTGTCATGGTCATGTCACACTGGACGTAAGTTTCGGCCACATAGTGGCAAATGTCCAGGCCCAGATAAACAAGGGTCAATTTGAGAGAAGAATAAAGTTGATCACGGACCAGTCTTTATTATATCTGTTTAGCCAGATAAACTCTGGGCTGATTGAGGGTTCGAAGGGCATTTCTCATTTGAAGCCCATCTTCATGTTTGGGAATGCTCTCACTATCTCGGATGCTAATGTAGTAAAGAAAAAAAAGAGCTAGACCTTATCCTCTGGCGGGATAAAGATTCATATTCCTACGATGGAGTGCCACTTGCCTTTTTCGACCTTCAATATGGTGTCCCTCTAAAGGAAGATGTTTGGTACCCTGACCCCAGATCAAAAGGGAGCCCAAGTCGGCCGTATTCATTTTAACTTTAAACTAAAGAGAAAAGTGGTGGCTAAGGAATCATTTTCTTATTCTCTTCGTAGGTTGGAACCGAACGCTCTTACCCGTAAAATAGTGCCGAATGTTCATATCTATGGAGCCGACACTTTTCTGAATCAGCTTGTCGATAAGGGGTCCTATCCCAAGGAAAAAATATGCTTGCTCAACTGGGTGCACCATTCATCTTCTTGGATAAATTTGACCTTGTGGGTGTTCGAGAAGTACAAGCAGCCCTTGAAGGAGGCCAACCTCTACTACACCATCATGGGTTCCTATTACGATTTGGAGAAGAACCCAAAGTTGTTAGTGGCTTTGACCGAGATGTACAACTGTCACACCGGGACCTTCTTACTCCTGGTGGGGAGAAGGGACTTGCCCTCCACGAGATATATGATATCTCGCAGTTGCCCTAGGACAGCGAGCCGTATGAGGAGTACACATCCAATAATGAGGAATTCAAGAAGTTGGAGAAGCAGCATCCGGGATTTCCCATTGTGTACCAGGAATTATTGTGCCATTATAGCACTTGCCAGTAAATTTTAAATAAGAAGGAAAGAAGCACTGAGGGGACGTTACCCCATACCAAGGCCTGGATCGATTACCTCTTCGATATTGAAACTTCGGGTCAGGTCATCGTTTGGATCCCTCAAACCCAGGATAGTGTCGAAGACCTAGTTCACGGTACGAAGAAAATGGCAGCATCTGGCAAGGGGTTTGGTAGCTCGGGTGATACCTTCAGATACTTCTACCAAGACACCCAGCTACTGTCTGATAAGGCTGTGCTTGCTGGATTTTTAATGATATGTTTGCGCACTTGTGTAGTCCCGGGGGCTCTAGGTCGATCGAGAGGGCTAGCCGTAATCTCATCCTCCTTGTTGTGAAGTTAGTTTTTGGCCATCAGCTAGCTTTACTCCCAGCGATGGTCTGTAGCATCCATCGCGGGCTCTGTACTTTCATGAGAAAAGTGATGGCCCATGGCGGTCCTGGGGATTTTAAGTGATTTGAGATGCCTTACCATTACCTAATGGGTTGGCTGTTAATGAACTACCCATATTTGATGCATCCTGGAGTTGAAGGAACGAAGACAGAGGCCGATACTTTCATTCGTCAGTATGGTGGAATGCCCTATGTTCATACTGAGGTTCCCGCCTTTCAACATGCACTTGCCCGCGTAGCAGACTATTCTTTCTTTGTTTCGATCCCGAAGTTCACAGAAAACGAAGTGGATAGGGTAAAATATGACGGTGACCATCAGGTTCTATCCCCAAAGCTTCTTTGCTGGTTACTATCCATCTGACCTTCCTATTTGGTATATCGAAACCAGAACGTTTTCTTCATGGAAACATACCCGTCGAGTAGGTTTGCTCGTTAATTTGGATATAGCCAGCTTATGTTGAGCAACCTGAGCCCATGTCTTAGCTTCGAAGGCAGCGTTCTTGATGGAGCTCGAGCCTGGGACTATTACTTTTCTACCAAACTCAGGTCTGGTTCACCCTGCCCGATGCTAACGTTCTTGTGCATATCCTCCATGCAGCGGCTCTCTTTCACGTGGTTGTGAATGCGCCTCCACCTGGATTTGACTGGGATACTAGCTTCATCGAGGGTACCAAGCTGAAGTTTCGGTGCCGGGAGTCCAAGTAAGGTCGGGGAAGAGGCAGGGGGAAGGCTGTGCTTATTGACTCTGACTCAACAACGGGGGAAGAGAATCCTTCCTATGACCCCTCGCCTCCAGTGATCTCTCCACTGAAGCGCAGGACCTCCTCGATACGGAGCCCTCCGTCCAAAAAAAGAAGGCAGGGACCATCAGAGGCTGCGAGGTTAAGCTATAGAAAGCAGGTTGCTGTCAAGGCCCCTCGGTCAGCGAGGGGCGAAGAAGAAGGAACGGGAGAAGAGGCGGAGGAGGTAGGACCCCTAAATCTGGTGGCTTCTAACCCAGAGTTTATTCCAAATGCTGAGACGGTATTAGTGCGACCTCTTAGCTTAATTCTTCCCGGCCCCCTCTATAAATATATTTCTTCTGATATGTTTAAAATTTGCAGACACAGGAGGAGAGGGACCAACCCCAACGGTTTGTGGCTGTCGAGGTGTCTTATGTACATCCTGATAAAGGGATTGCTTCTCTTGGGACAGAGGTCGCAGAACATGTTCCCGAGGGCTCTGGTGGTTATATCCCGGGGAATTCGCTGGTGGAACCGGCCACTTCCCCCATCCTAGTCGATGACTTGGATGATCCGGAGGAAGTTTAGACCGCACTGGACGAGCGTCAGGTCCCATTGTCTTCTCTGAGTATGTTATTTTGTAACTTTTCTAAAGAAGAGATTTTTTGACTTCAGCTTCACATTCTTCGGACAAAGCTAATTGTTGGTTGTTCTGGTTCTGCAGATCCTACCTCTCCCCTGAAGGTCATGGATGTGGCTGTAGAGGAAGCATCACGAAAGAAGAGGGTAGTGAGCTCGTTAGAGGGAGGTCCAAGTCCCTTTTTTGCTTTTCTGGTGGAAGGGGTACCCTGTGGAGCCGAGGCTGGTCCCTCTAGTGCGGAGGTGCTTCATCCCCCTGTTATTGCTGGGGATATTGCTGTCGAAGCCCCTTTGGATGGTGGGTTCCTAACCGTCCCAAGGAGGCTATCATCGATGTTCCTTATATTGCGGTTGCTGAGTCATCCTCCGAAATTGCTGCAAAATAGTCTGTGGTTGATGTGCCAGAAGGTGTTAAAGCAGCGAGGTATCCTGGTACTCCCACTACGAGTGGCACTACCAGCCAACTTTCTCTTGCTCAGCTGTCGGGTGGTCGGGATTTTCATGTGGCCATGAAGGACTGGAACGCGAGCCATTCTACTGGTTGCTCCTCCACTACAACTATACCTTCCTGGTTATCGAGCAATATTGCGCAGCCTGTTGCACCTGTTGTTGCCTCTTCCCCCATTCAGTTGTCTTTGACTCCAGCAACGTTGGAGGAGATTGAGGAAAACGTTAAGATCTTTCTTGGGGGCTTTTACATGTTTCTGAGGCAGGGAGTTCAGAATGTATTAGAGCGGGATAGTTCCTTAGACTCGGCGAAATGCTTTGCCAAGGGCCAGACGAATTCCCTAAGGAGCATTCCTGGTCTGGAACAGACGGCGGACCTCCTGGACCAAAAAGTGGCAGAAGTGGAGTAATGCCTAACAGAATTGTGGCAGCACCAACAGGTAGACATGGGGACACTAATATCCCGTGAGTATACCGAGTTCTCGACAAAGCTGGATGTGGAGAAGGCCATTTTTGCTTCGTATAAGGAAGGCCTGCAGCATGACCTCCGAAAGTTACACGAGGAGCACGGTCAGTTGGATGACTACAGGGAGAGATGTCTTACTAGGCAAAAGGACCTGACTTAGGAGATCCGACAACTCCAGGCCAAGCTTGATGTTCTGGAGAAACAACTTCGGGAGGCCCAGCAGGAAGATGAGGCCATCCGCACAGAGACAAGCCAAGTAGCGAAGAATATGGCTGGTGTTGAAGTCATGGTACAAAAGTTAGATGACCGATATGAGTCCTATATTCCTTACGAGGATCCTGAGGTCATGGCCAGAGAGGTCAAGCATCGAAACAAAGCGCGCCTAGACGACCACATTGTTCGTCTCCGTGGGCGGATAGCCGAGTTGTGCTCCAACTCATAGTACCCGTAGTTCTACTTTTGCTTTTTGTGTTCCCCTTTTGCCTTCGGGCCTGGGGTCTTGACAACCCCTCAAATATAGTTTTGCTTCCTATTTCTTCTCGTAGAAAGAAATAAAAGTTATTAAAATCATTTGTAATTGTTTACGTAAGCTTTAGAGACCGTATCAGAGGTAATATGGACGTGGTAAAATATCGCCGCCTGTCTAGGATGTCCCACTGGGGGACTTAGGTGGACCTATTATTTGTAACGTACGTTGATTGCAAATACTAAGTTCAAAAACAATCCCTATCAGAGGTAATATGAACGTGATAGGTTTTGTGGACTCAACACCGATGGCATACCTAAATTTAAGCACGGGTGATAAGCTGAGATGACCGCTTCGCTTCTGTACACCAGAGAGAAAGGCGTATTGCCAGTAGCTATCCAGACCTTTATAAGTTAGGCCCACATGAATTCACCCAGCTTCTCATTCCAGTCACGTTTATTGGAAGACACAAACTTTTTGAGAAGCTTTATGATGGTCTTGTTGAAGTCTTATGTCAGACCAATTGTCGCTGGGTTATAAGTAGTCGATGCTACATTCTGAATTTAGATTTTATCGCAGAAATGGTAGAATGTATGACTTGCAAACTATGGACCATTGTCATGGATGATCCTTCGTGGCAAGCCAAAGCGGTATATGCTGTGATGTTTGAGGAAGCTGATCATATTGGACGTCTTGACTTCCGCGAGTGGTACAGCTTTCGTCCACTTGGAGAAGTAGTCAGTGATGGCAAGGATGAACCGATGTCCTTTGGATGAAGGTGTACTAATCGGTCCAATTATGTCCATACCCCAGGCTTCGAACGAAAAGGGAACAATAGTCGGGTATAGGAACTCAGAGGGTTGGTGGATGAAGTCTACATGAATTTGTCACGCTTGGCACTTTCTTGCATAGTCGACGGCATCTGATACCATTGTGGGCCAATAGTAGCCCAAACATCGGAGACGGTCCTGCAGCTTTTGACAGGGTTGGTGGGCACCGCAGACGCCATCATGGGCTTCCCGAAGCGCCTATTTGGCTTCTGCATTCAATAGGCATCATAGCAAAAGGTCGTCGTATGAGAGGCGATACAACATTTTAGTAGTCGTATCGTAGTAGAACCGGAGGGAACGTCTCCTGATAAACGTGGCCTTATTTGGGTTCTCAAAGAGAATTCCATAGACTGCGTAGTCGATGAAAGAAAGTCTCCAATCTTGAGAGTCAGTGCCCGTCTCTACTGCGTAGCTCCGGCGCAGGGAGAGGTTGTTCTTCGGGCAGACCAGCTCCTGACCGACCACAGTAATTAGATCATGGTATTGTCTAGAACAACTAAAGAGTTTGTGAGTCAGGCTAGGGCATCCGTGTCGATATTTTACAACCAAGGATGTGCTCAATGAAGAATCCCTCGAAAGTTGAGATGATGCCAAGTGCAGCTTGGTGGTAAGGAATCAGGTCTTTATGCCGGACTTCTTACTCCCCCCGAACTTGGCTGATTATTAATTTACAATCATTGTAGAGTTCCAGGTGGTCAACTTCCACATGTTTAGCGAGTTGAAGTCCAATGATGAAAGCATTGTACTCTGCCATATTTTTGGAGCATGGCTTAGTGAGGGAGTAGGCACAGTTGGTAACCAGATCATATGAAGATATCAACATTATCCTGACTCCCCCGATGATGTTGCCTTTGGGACCTGTCCTCGAATTACCGTTGAAAAATATTTGCTAAACTTCTTATGCATTTGTCACGGCGTTGGAGTCTGCGACTTCGTCTGGAATCTCGTCGTAGAGTTTCGAGGTTTCTGGCATCGGATGGGCCGCCAAAAAGTCGGCCATTATTTGACTTTTGACGGCTTTCTGTGGAACAAATACTATATTATATGGTGACAATAGTATTATCCAGGTAGCCAAGCGGGAACTGAGTGCCCTGGTTTGGTCATAAGGACTCTGAAAGGATTGACTCGCGAGATTACATGAATGGTTTATCCAGCCACATAATGCCGGATCTTCTGGATAGCAAATACGAGAGCAAGGCATTCCTTCTCAACGGGGGTGTACCTATTTTCTGTGCCAACCATCATCTGGCTAAGATAATAGATGGCCTGCTTGTAGCGCCCCGTTCCCCCGGTGCGGGAAGCGCGGCTAAGAAACACAAGACGGTATCGTTCGATCGGGATAGATTGAATTAAGAACTCGTCCTCATTATGGATTTGTTTCTTCGGAATCGATTCCCATATTCAGTGGACTCCGTCCCAAGGATCGGCTTAGCGGCAGAGTCAGGAGGGACCTCTCCGCTGCTTTCTTTTATTGCCTCGGTTTTCGATGTCGCTTGTTGCTTTCGTGCTTTGAGTTGGTTTTGGGATTTGCTTGTTTTCTTTGAGCGATTTCGATGGTTTTTATTGTTTTCATTCATTGACTTGCACTTCAATTCCGAGATTGGAAAGAGAGGAAGAAGTATTAATCAAGCTGTTCGTGTGCAGGTGAACGAGCAGTAGGCGGCTTGCGAGCGGAGTCGTGAAGCGCCTCTTTCCTTCTTCTTTCCAACTTCTAAGTGAGTGGCTACCAACCCGATTAGCTAGCCCTGCTTCCAAGCTTCACTCCTTTGCCCCGATCAAACGATACCAAGTAATAATAAAAGAAACCAAGATAAAAGAGAATAGACTTGGTTATTATGCTTGTCAATCAAACATATGAACTGTTATCTTATAGTATACTTGTTCGTGTAAATGTTCTATGAACCGTGCTAAGTATGACACACACCCTGTATTGTGCTTAATTATTCAGTGAGACTCTCCAATATAAAATTCTGCATGTCTGTATTCGTGTTGCCTCAACAGTATAATCTGCTATAAATCAGTTAACATAACGTGCGATCACGGACAACTTGTGCACAAGGAAATCTGGTTCCTGCGGACGGTCGCCGGGGCACTGGGACCGATCCGATCCGGACGAAACGTCTGTATAGTCGTCTGTATCGTCGGAAATGAGGCGTGCAGCGGGGGCTCGCACCCGCGTTGCACATCCGTCCGTCTTGAGACTATAAATCGTCCTTCGTGGTATTATGCCAGTGATCATCTGTATATTTAAACCTGTTGCATACTAACTTGTGTCTTCGTGGCAGGGAAGGCAAGGTAAGTATTGTGCAGGTAATTCAGCGGGCAGGTAAAATCCACCGAACGGTGGCATGTTCATTTCAGTAAATTCTATATGCTGCTTACTTGAAAATGAACAAAGGCAAGATAGAAACCTACAAATATGCATGCTTCATTAAAACAACATGTTGATTGGTATAGTCAGGCTAGCTCGCCTTCACCAGCATGTTTCGATATGCTGACCCTCGTTGAAACAGGTTCTCCGCACCAAGGCGAACCGAGCGAGGAGCCGAAGTCGTCTTCCCGATCCAGTCCAGCTGTTGGCGCATCTTCACCGCGCCCTCGAAGCATTTTAAAGTCCGGAGCTTGCAACTCTTCATACACAAATGCAGCTCCGTGGCAAAGCTATCCTCCAGCCTGGAGGTCTATACATTTTGAGTTTATAAAGGGATGTAATGTACAGGACTGCTATCTCATTTTGAGTCATCTCCTTGTAAGCCGTTCGGCATATTAGCTAACTCGTTCAAGAGTTTGTAATAGATGTTCATTATCAAATAAGAGAACTTTTCCATTTCAAATCTGTGTTTCAATTTATCTGCGTACTCTGAATATGTGCTTGCTATGCAAATCATTAAAGCCTTGTGCGGGCGCAACCCCAGGCCCGCACGGCGGTCACGACTCGGGGGACGTCTCGGGGCGTGACATAGTGGTATCAGAGCACAGATTCAAGTTCCATAGACTTCGTGCTGGAAAAGTTCCTTTAACGATCAAATTCCTGTGCGAACTCTTGAACTCGCTAGGCCAAAATGAGATACATTCATGCAATAAGTCCATAATACATTATAATCCTAATATAATTTACCTTCTTTTGAAGGAATGGTACCAGCGCAATCTGCAGCGCAACCACCGAACGAAACACAGAAAAGTAGTTCGGGTACTTCGGGAAGCTCTCGGAGCCAGCGAGGCATGTCTCAAGTCGACCCGCTAGAACGGGTGATGCAAATGTTAGAATCGCAACGACAAAGAGACGATGCTCGCCAAGCCAGGTTCGAGAGCAATCTAGAGAACCGATTCTCAGTCCAACAGAAGCAGGTAGATACCCTGCAACAGATAGTTCAGACTTTGGCTGCCAACCATTCCGCCGCAATAGCAACGACTCCGGTGGAATAGCCCGTGCTTGAAGTGGAGACGCCTCAAATCCCAAGGCCGAGGGACGTGACTGCCTTCAACTTGGGCCATTTCAAAAAAGTCTGCAATACCCCATTCAACGGGACTGAGGACCCAGTGGTAGCTCTAGATTGGCTAGCCAAGATTGAAGATCACTTCACTCTGCTAGAGGTCCCCGAAGATAAGCGCGTCGCCTGCGCACAACTACAGCTCCGTCTTAACGTACACGATTGGTGGGACGTGCATCGACGATCTCTCCAATTTGATCACGGAGAGGAGGCAATCTTGTGGATGACCTTTCGTGCCGCATTTGAAGAGGAGTTTATACCCCCTCCAGTGCAACGTAAGATAGAAAACGATTTCGTGCAGCTTCGGCAGGGCAGTATGACAGTTAAGCAGTACTCCGCTGAGTTCAACCGACTCTCCAAATTCGCTAGGGCCTATTTACCTGATGCAGCGAGTCGAGCCAGAAGGTTTGAAGGTGGACTACGCCCTGCCATTCATGGGCACGTAGCCAACAATCAGTATGGAACAATGCGTGAAGTCATGAATCACGCCCTATCTCTCGAACCCCAGTATCCTCATGTTGCTGCCGCCGCTGTGCATACATCCAGTCACAAATGCCAAAGCAACGATGGAGGAAATACCTCTGCAAAGCGCCCTAACCATGGCGGTCCCCAAAGGGGAAACCCGAGACCATTCTGTGAATACTGCAAAAAGTCGGGGCACACTACTGACAATTGTTATCGCCGCAAGGGTCTGTGCTTTAACTGTGGTGCAAGGGACCACGTATCTCGGGATTGTCCACTCCCCTCTAAGCTTCTGCCCCAACAGAATAATCCCTAACGGTAGGTCCTATTCCTAAGTTTCGGGATGAAACTTCCAATTGGTTGGGTAGGATGTAGCGCCCCGTTCCCCCGGTGCGGGGAGCGCGGCTAAGAAACACAAGACGGTATCGTTCGATCGGGATAGATTGAATTAAGAACTCGTCCTCGTTATGGATTTGTTTTTTCGGAATCGATTTCCATATTCAGTGGACTGCGCCCCAAGGATCGGCTTAGCGGCAGAGTCAGGAGGGACCTCTCCGCTGCTATCTTTTATTGCCTCGGTTTTCGATGTCGCTTGTTGCTTTCGTGCTTTGAGTTGGTTTTGGGATTTGCTTGTTTTCTTTGAGCAATTTTGATGGTTTTTATTGTTTTCATTCATTGACTTGCACTTCAATTCCGAGATTGGAAAGAGAGGAATAAGTATTAATCAAGCTGTTCGTGTGCAGGTGAACGAGCAGTAGGCGGCTTGCGAGCGGAGTCGTGAAGTGCCTCTTTCCTTCTTCTTTCCAACTTCTAAGTGAGTGGCTACCAACCCGATTAGCTAGCCCTGCTTCCAAGCTTCACTCCTTTGCCCCGATCAAATAATACCAAGTAATAATAAAAGAAACCAAGATAAAAGAGAATAGACTTGGTTATTATGCTTGTCAATCAAACATGTGAACTGTTATCTTATAGTATGCTTGTTCGTGCAAATGTTCTATGAACCGTGCTAAGTATGACACACACCCTGTATTGTGCTTAATTATTCAGTGAGGCTCTGCAATATGAAATTCTGCATGTCTGTATTCGTGTTGCCTCAACAGTATAATCTGCTATAAATCAGTTAACATAACGTGCGATCACGGACAACTTGTGCACAAGGAAATCTGGTTCCTGCGGACGGTCGCCGGGGCACTGGGACCGATCCGATTCGGACGGAACGTCTGTATAGTCGTCTGTATCGTCGGAAATGAGGCGTGCAACGGGGGCTCGCACCCGCGTTGCACATTCATCCGTCTTGAGACTATAAATCGTCCTCCGTGGTATTATGCCAGTGATCATCTGTATATTTAAACCTGTTGCATACTAACTTGTGTCTTCGTGGCAGGGAAGGCAAGGTAAGTATTGTGCAGGTAATTCAGCGGGCAGGTAAAATCCACCGAACGGTGGCATGTTCATTTCAGTAAATTCTATATACTGCTTACTTGAAAATGAACTAAGGCAAGATAGAAACCCACAAATATGCATGCTTCATTAAAACAACATGTTGATTGGTATAGTCAGGCTAGCTCGCCTTCACCAGCATGTTTCGATATGCTGACCCTCGTTGAAACAGGTTCTCCGCACCAAGGCGAACCGAAAGAGGAGCCGAAGTCGTCTTCCCGATCCAGTCTAGCTGTTGGCGCATCTTCACCGTGCCCTCGAAGCATTTTGAAGTCCGGAGCTTGCAACTCTTCATACACAAATGCAGCTCCGTGGCAAAGCTATCCTCCAGCCTGGAGGTCTATACATTTTGAGTTTATAAAGGGATATAATGTACAGGACTGCTATCTCATTTTGATTCATCTCCTTGTAAGCCGTTCGGCATATTAGCTAACTCGTTCAAGAGTTGTAATAGATGTTCATTATCAAATAAGAGAACTTTTCTATTTCAAATCTGTGTTTCAATTTATCTGCGTACTCTGAATATGTGCTTGCTATGCAAATCATTAAAGCCTTGTGCGGGCACAACCCCAGGCCCGCACGGCGGTCACGACTCGGGGGACGCCTCGGGGCGTGATACTGCTTATGGCCTGCATCACTATTCTGGGCTAATAGCCCATTGCACGGACGTAGAGCAGGAAAGATTTTTCTATGACTGGGGCTACCAGTACTGAAGGGTTTAATAGGTATTCCTTGATGTCGTCGAAGGAGCGCGAGTATTCTTTGTTCCAGAAAAATAAGACATATTTTTTCATAAGTTGGGTGAATGACCGACAACGTCCAGAGAGGTTTGATACGAACCTCCTGATGTATGCAAGTCATCCTTGAAGGCCACGGAGTTCCCGGAGGTTCTTCGGCGGGTTCATCTCAAGGATTGCTTTAGTTTTGTCGGAGCTATGTGAATACCCCCAAAAGTGATGATAAAGCCCAGGAATTTGTGACTGGAGACTCCCAGAAAGGATTTCCTAGGGTTCATCTTAATATGGTGCGTATGCATGAGGTCGAACACAATCTTCAAGTCCCTAAGGGGGTCACCTTTTGAGCGACTTTTGACGGCGATGTCATCAACGTAACATTCGACCGTCTTGCGTAGATGATCATGGAAGATGGTGCTCATCACTTGCTGGTATATGGCACCCGTGTTCTTCATGCCGTAGGACATGACTGTGTAGCAGTATACTCCTATCGATGTTCGGAATGATGTATGCTTCTGATCATCAGGAGATATCTTAATATGATTATAGCCCAAGAATTTGCCTATGAAGGATATGCGCTCGAAGCCACAAGTGTTATCGATTATTATTTTTGTGATGGGAAGAGAGAATTTATCTTTAGGGCAGATCTGGATCTTCCCGTTCTTTTTGACGATGGGCACAAAGTTGGCTACCCAATCTAGATGTTGTTGTTCGCGGACGAAGCTACTAGCTATCAATTTGTTGACTTCAGCTTCGATGGAATTCATGATATTCGGCCAGAACAGTCATTGCTGTTATTTGACAGGCTTAGCGCTCGGCAAGATGTTGAGCTTGTGGATCACGATTTGGGGCTCCAATTCTGGCATATCTTTGTAGCTCCAGGCAAAGACATCAATATATTCCTTGATGAGCTGTAGCAGGGATTCATGTTCATCATCGGTCAAAATCTTGCTGATGAAGATAGGTTTGGGGGAGGATTCATCGTCCAGATTGACTTGTACGACTTCGTCCTTGGTAGAAGGTTCTCGTTGTTCGAACCGTATCTTCCCATGTGCGTCTAGGCATTGGGCCTACGGTTCTACTTTAAAGAGTTCCAGTGGATCTTCGTCGTCTTCCTCGGGGTCAGCTGACACCATATTGGCAGACAATGTTTACTTGAGCATCTCTCTTAACGTCGGAGTCCCAAGAGGAAGATTCTGAAGAGTGAGAGTGTAACTCATCTTCTTGATTCGAGCCTTCAGGGATTGTGGGAGGCATAACGTACCCTAAGCCATGCTTGGTCTTATGGTAGTAGTCTTCGGACTTGCCTATCGGAGCGGTGAGGCATACGGAAAGTCGTCGACCTTTGCCGTAATTCAGACCTTGGTTTCTTTTAAGATCATAGCCCATCTTCTGGATGAGGTGTTTGGCTTGACCACTAAAGCGGTAGAGTTTTATTTTTTTGATATCAAGTTTTGGCCCTTGTTCCTCCGGGATGAAGGATCGGGGGTCTTTAATCCTGCCGGAGATGATGGATTTGTCTTCCCTCCTCCTTGCTGTAACTGTGAAGTAGGAACCTTGGCTGGGGAGGATCCGGTTTGCAGCAACGATGGTAGTCACCTGCATCCGTAGGCATAGGCCTAGACCGTGCTCCATGGAGTACAGTGTGCTTATGTGTGCAACTTTGGAGTAATTCAAAGATAGCCCTTTATTGATGAAATAAGGTATCTCATCATCCAGAATTACATCGTCGAGAGAAGGGATGTTAGCATGGGCAGCTATGTACTCCTCTTGCTCGTCTTTCCCGAGATCTTCCACCAGTGTGAGTGACGGCTTTGGAGGTTCCCTATGCAGCTTTACTACCAGAGGCTTGGACGTTGTATGAGGCAGTGGAGCATCTTTCAGAGGTTGACTCAGCTTGCGAAGGCGAACGACCAAAGGTTCAGACATGGTAGATGGTGTCGGATCTTCCTTCGACAATCGATCCGTCCTACGAAGGCGGACGACCAGAGGTTCGAGTGCCTTTTTGCATAGCTTTATGACGAGATGAATGGTTGTATCGGAAGCGCTTGCCTTTAGACAAACTCTTAAGGGCTCTTCCGGTATTGCTCCAGCCCATACCTCATCATCGGCGTCATTGCTGCCTTCACCTTGATAGACCTTTTTATAAAGGATCAATTCAGAGTAGTAGGCTTCGATCCCTTTGAACAGGTCGTCGTCCGCAAACTCTGTTTTGACCGTGCTATGTTCGTCGATGTACTTTAGGCACTGGTGCAGGGTTGATGGCACGATCCTATATATGTTCATGTATCCATGGAAGTATGAGCAAGATATTGTAGGATACATCCACGTCAATGACGTAGCAGGTGACCTCTATTTTCAAGTTGTTGATCTAGATTTTCAGGCAAATCTTGCCCAGAGGGTAGCTCCTTCCTGCGTTGAAGCCAGTGATGGCCGTATTGGTAGCTTCCAAGCGATGCATCGGAATGCCCAAGGCCTAAAGAAGACTCTGAGAGATGATGCTGATTAATGGATCGGGGTTGATGTGCATCCGGTCCACCTTAATGGCTCTAATGTACCATATGTAATACAGGAACGATCATGTCGGTTATTCTTCAACAACATGTGCTGTTGTGAGAACATGATGCAGGGTATCACCTCTATAACATTATTGCAGTAGGAGCAAGCAGTAGGATCTTCAGCTGGCGGCTTGACCTGCGCTAGGTAGATTTTGACATTTTGCAATGTCTCACTAAGAGTGACCCGAGTGTCTTTGGAGAGTTGGAGAAGCTCGAATAGAGACAACTTCATTGGAGTGTTGGCGAGCTGGGCCAAAATATCGAAGTTGTAGGGCTTTTCCAGCCCCTGAGCTGAATCTTTACGCAGCGGCTTGTCAAAGCAAATATCTTTCTTCTTAGACTTGTCTGCTGCTGGAGGTTGGGATAGACCCAGATCTGATGTCGTGGGTGCAACTGTTGGAAGTGCACTATCGTCAGGGATGTCGAACTCTTATTGGTACGCTAGGCCTAACCTTGTTGTTCCTGCTATAGCTTCCTCCGATGGAAGGGAAACCGTGTAGCAGGGTTTGAATTTCTTGCCCTTAGTCTTGGTGGTAGATGGTGTTGTCTGCTGCATCAATTCCGGAACAAGATTGGGGTAAACCTAGATGACCTCCCCATGCGACATGGTGAGAGGTATCAGCCCGGCCATTTGGTCATGAGCCGACGAAAGTTTAACGACTTCCATCGTTGCCCAGGGGATCGAGATTACTCTTTCTTGGGCCTCCGTCGCCAGGAAGTTGTCGAACTGGAGAGATACCATGTTTGAGGTAATTGTCTTGTCATCGATATCCAAGGTGAGGGCCTTGGTGTCAAGCAGACGCTGGATGTACCGCTTGAGAGTGTAGCAGTCCTTAGTCGCATGGTGGACGTAACGATGGTAGTGGCAGTACTTTGGATTGTTCATCTCGGCTGCCTCTACAGGGCATTTGACGTCGGAGAGCCGAAGCTTGCCACTCTTCATCAGCACATCGAAGATGGGCATGACGTCATCATCTTCGAAGGAGTAAGTCTCTTGGGGCTTTGGAGCCTCAGCCGGCTTTTGCTCAGGCTTCTTAGTTAAGTTGGCCACCAGGGCCTGCTTCTCTTTTCCCTCGCGACCGTTGTTATCACGGTTGATGTTATTGGGACATTTTTCCCTATCGTCAGCGAAGGGATCTGTATTTCCAAGAGTCGGCAGTCTTTGACCTTTTTCTCAGTACTGGAAGCGCTTATGATGAATGTCGTCCAGTCTTGGAACTGACCGTCACCCATCCAAATACTGACTACAGGATGTACGTTTATGCGGTACATGTCCATCAATGTTGACTCAAGATTGCCTGGAGGCAACCTCAGTGCTGTTTGTCGGAAACGTTCGATATAATTTTGGACGAGTTCCCTTTTCCCTTGAGTAACTTCCATCGGGGAGGACATTGTCATGTCGCTTCCTCCGTCTTAGAATCTTTTGAGGAAAAGACTCTTGAAGTCATCTAACAACGAAATACAATTATCTTGTAGGTTGTAAAACTAGAAAATTCCCCCATAAAGAGCTTGGTGAGGAGTGCGTCACTGCGAGGTAAGTGCCCTGTTGCATTCTCAAAATAACTCATGTATTTACAGGGGGATGTCTTCCCGTCGAATAAGTTCAAGTTAAAGGACTTATACTTTGGCGGGTACGGAACATCCCTTCACTCGCGGGGGTATGGTTGTCGTATCCCGAGCTCGCACAATGAGTCCCAAATGCCCATAGAATCTAGGCAAGCCCGGAGTTCCCAGACTTCCCTCATTGCTTCTCTGGATTCGTCTCCTGCGCAAGGGGCAGATGAGCCAGGCAGAGGGTGGTTATCGCCTATGGGCGGAGCAGTTGCATCAGAGTCTGCGTTGGTCCCAGGGTCCAAGCTTGCTTATCCAGAAGCCCTTGCTGGTTGTGAAGCCATGTTTGCTTTAATTTCCAGCATTGCCTGGGTCAGGGCTTGCATTGATGAACTCACCATCTACATCATGGCCTCAAGAGCCTTAAGTCATTGTCGGTCGCTGGGGCCTTCGTGATCGTCCCCTGCCATGTATAAAGTCCTCATATGGGGAGAGATGGACGGGATAGTAGATGTCATACTTTCTATCTCAGATTCTTGTCGGAAGTAGTCATCAGGTAGCGTGGCCTCTTCCTCGGATTTGGAGGGACTACTACCCCCAGCGTTGGAAGCTATATCATTTGGACGAGGGTGGCCACCTCCAGGGATATCTGAGTCTATTTTCTGGGAATCACCGCCTTCTCGAAATACCGGGTTATTATATAGGTCAGGGGGAGTACTACCCCCAGCTCTTGTAACCCTCAGGGGTCCTGAGGAAGAACTACCCCCAGCGACTAATAGCTTTTTCTTTGAGCAGGTACCT
Organism: Iris macrosiphon; assembly: GCA_036927795.1. NCBI lineage: Eukaryota > Viridiplantae > Streptophyta > Magnoliopsida > Asparagales > Iridaceae > Iris > Iris macrosiphon. Next base: position 139,837,220 of record JAYESA010000018.1, on the reverse strand, counting down.
GGAAAAATACCTTCCACAGGTCCCGTTGTTGGTCCTTCTGGTAATCGTCTTCTCAATTTGCTGGTTGAGAGTGACGGACTGGAGGTGCTGGACTTATTTTCTCCCACGACGAAAGGATCTTTTCGAGCAGAATAGCATAAGATGAATGGTAGCTCACCCTCATCTGGTGTTTGCACTTGATCTCCTGGTTATTGCCGGCGAGATACCTTTTGATGCAGTCATTTGAATTCTACTGCCTGTTTGTGGGTACTGCCACTTTGTTGTAGTAGGAGTTGATAATTTGGCGCAGTGATGTTCTGGGGAGGACACTTCAAGCGCCAAAGTTGTTTCCCTCGTCTTGCGCTTGTGACTGATCACATTGCGCAAGTCAAACGAGAGTTGGTCCACCTTTGCACCTTTTTCGTGAGCACGGGTAGACCGAGCGTATTAGTACGTGGGTATTTCCTTTGTTCCCTGATCTAGGGTTTATACAAGAACTTTTCCCATATTATTAGTAGAAGACATTTGAGACAGACCCTGTCCATTTGTCGCTGTGAGCTGGATGCATGGGTCGGTCTTATATAGCTTTCTATCCGAGGACCGCATAATGGTTACAGCGCCCACTGACGATCAGCCAAATGGACAGTTCCTTGAGCTTGACGAGCTCGCACTGCACCAGACTTCTTCGACTTAGCATGCGCAGGAGCATAGTATAAAAAGACCAAGTTTTGTTTTACCTCAAAGCAGTACATGGTATCATGGCCGGATAAGATTATGTCAAAGATAGAGCTTCTGGGAGTGTCATAGACACATACGGTTGAATTGGAACTCCTATACTGCTTTCTCGTCTGCATCCTTCGTAGTGGCCACATGGATTGCGCGTCAACCCCCAAACTCTTGGCATCGTATTATTTTTCTCTACCAAGTTCGGTGTCGAGCACTCTCATTTTCAGGAAAGGAGGCCGCATGAGCAGGGACAGCCAAAGTGGACGCATGCGGTGTGTCTTCAGTATCGGAGAGAGAGACAGGGAGTGCATACTCTGCGGTTGGGTGAGAAGCAGCGGCCTTTGCTACCAATGTCCTGCGGATCTTCAAGTGTTGAGCACCTTTCTGGTTGGAAGGGGCTACCGTATAAGTAGTTGACGCATGATGTGTGGTCCCTGCGACAGAGAGAGAGACGAAGAGCGCGTGCTTCGTAGTTGGGTGAGGCACAACGGGCTTTGCTATCCATGTCCTGCGGGTCTTCCTAGGCTTTGTCAGCCTTGGAGAAGCGCCGCCGTCAGAGAGCATATCCTCGAAAGCCTGCTGGTCGAAGCGGACCATGTCACGACCCACACCCGGAATGAGGGCACGAGTACGTGAACAATGCCCAGCCTACGTTACGACATCGGCAGTAGAACGATGTCTAGGTTAACAATACTATCTAAATATCTCACACAATATATATATGATACCTGTCATGCTATCTCAACTCCAAATGGAGGAACAATATGGTATATGATAATGAAACCAATACTCAATCACAATATCAAACTAGGGGAAGAAATAGCAAGATACGAAATAAAGTAAAGAAGTACAAGTGTCACAAGTAGATCCACAAGCCCACAATATAAGTCTAGGCACAAAGCAAGTCCCAAAATAATATATACATGCCAAGAGTCTAAAATAAGACTAATACAGTGTCTAATAATATAAGTCTAAGCCTCATCAGTCACTGGCACTAGGTTCTTCTGCTCTAGGGGAGTATCCTCTAATGGTTCGCCGTCCTACGGCCCGTAGTACGTGGGACACTGCTCCTCAAGCCAATTATCTGAAAATATATTCAATCAAAATTGGAGCAAAATACAAACATTTGAAAGCAGTTCCAAATACATGGTAGACCATATAGGACAAGTAATAGAAAAGAACACAAGATGAACTAGCAACAGAAAATATAATAAACTATAGTGTAAACCCCCTCGACCAATTTAGGATTATTTTAATTTAGATTGAGAGACTAGAATTAATTTGGATACCATTAGGATTTACGTGCAATAATTATATGTCTTAATACACCATACTGTAGCTTTGATGTTTGGAGCGCTACACTAGTAGTTACCCTCAAACTAATTAAATACACATTTCTTAGACATGTCAGACTACCCATCGGACCCTTGTGTAACTTTTAAATACTCAATATTGTGCCTCATTTTAGCTGCACAATATTTGTCACAAACGTTCATGTATTATTTCAATAAATCCAATTTCTCTTAATTGTCCATTCCTACTTGAATTTGAGGTACAACCACAACCCAATTCCCTATAACCCAAATTAAAGTATTAACCTATTCTGAGCCTGCTACACCCATGACTCTTGTGTTTCACCCAAATTTATCCTATGTGTTTTCAATTGACAGAAGAACAACAAGTGCATTTGTTTTAATTTAATTAAATTGGAGGCCAATTTTACCCAGAACAGGACCTAACCAAGCCCATGTACACCCTTTCATGTGGACCAGCCCCCACCCTAAAGAGTCCAGACAGGCCCAAACTTCGAGGTCAGTCCATAAATCCCTCTCCCATATAAATACACATTTGCTTCATTTAAACCCTAAAAAACCATCACACCAAGCAAACCCTAGCCGAATTCCTCCCTTCAAAACTCGAGTACCCCTTTCCCTTCCCCGACTTCCCAACACCACCACCACCTCAGGCCGCCACCCCCTCAAGCCACCACCACAGCCCCTAGCCGCTGGACCACCCCTCAGGCCGCCTACACTACCGCAATCACCATCCCCTTCACCCGCACCAACATCTTCACCAAACCCGACTCCATCTCACCCGACCCCGAGTGCCCCAGCCGCCTCCAGCACCGCCAACCACCACTGTCAGGCTGACCCTGACCTCCCCCACGACCGGACCGCCATCCCAGCACCGTCCCAAGCCCGTTGCCGCCGCTGCCAGGCTGCTGCAACCGCTGTTGCAACTGCTGCAGTTACTGCCGCCCGCTGTTGTTGCTACCCGCACGTCGATCGGAGCTTCGCCCCCATGCCGGAGGACGACCAGTCAACGAGCAGACCCCCCTCGTCCAGCCAACTAGGTACTCGTTCTCTAGTTCTGCTTCTTCATTGTATTATGGTATAGTTGTATCATCAAGTTATCGTATCGTCGTATCTTGTGTCGACACAAACTAATTAATATAAAATAATACAGATGTGTATGCATGTATGTTAATTAGATTAGATGATAGTAAATACATTAGTAATTACCCTAAATTTATGACCTGTTATCAAAGACTTGTGTTTTACCTAAAAATCTAGACATAGACCAAGTACACTGTAACATGAGAAATAAGAACAGGTAATTGTACAAAACATAAGTAGTTCGTAAACTATAACCTTAGTAATTTATTGTTGTGAGGTACGCAGGAACCGAGGACAGAACACGTGTACACCCTAGCTACGTGCACACGCGACTTTGTAGTCGACCAGCCGTGATCTTGCGACAGTACCAAAGAGCATCGTCGTAGTTTGTGTATGTATTGCTTTAGTGTCTGATGCTAGATTGCTATATTATATTGTATGTTTAGGATCACTGGACCAGCCAGGAGACACTGCAGGAGCAGGCTATTTACATTCACAGCTTGAGAACCCAGGCAAGATACCTTGCCATATTTACTATTTAATTTAAATGATGCATATGTTGTATGATTCTTGTTGATTTATTTCATATGACTGTGCGCGTCCGAGAGATTGACTCGGGTGCAGTCGACAGATGCGTCGATGAGTAGTGTACTTGACCTAGTCACTAGCAGACTCACCCCATTGGGAGGACACTCTGGTATCTTTCGAGACCTGACACTCTTACACGTTTTACTGTGACAAATTCATATTGGGAAGCGGGTTTGCGTACTCGACTAGCTATCGGTGCGTGTGACATGCATCACGGTTAGTGCGTAATTCAGGATTTTGTATTAGTAGAGACTTGGCATATAGATACGTTGTACGCACGTCGAGTATTCGACTTGTATATCTACATTGGGCGGGGAGGACACTAGTAGGCGTATGGGATACACACATTAGAATTCGTAGTGTCCGAAGGAGCCACGGATCCAATGACTTCCTTTGCACTGCTGCCACGTTCTTCGGAGCGATATGGACGATATACTATACTGCTGCCACGTTCTTCGGAGCAATATGGACGATATACTAAACTGCTGCCATGCTCTTTGGGGTGTTGGACGTTATGCCTATGCCTACCCATACGTACCAATATTGTCCTCACATTGCATTCACTTAGATGGTTAGCACACCATTTATTTTATTTTATTCAGTATTCATATATGGCATACTTCTATGTATCTTGTTACGTCCCTCTGAGGACCTGGTACCTTTCCAGATTTGGACAAGGCATATTACCCCACAGTGTACGGCCCAAGACAGGAGACAAGGTACACTACAGAAGAGGAGTTAGAGGTGCTACCGTCAGAGTTTCTGTGATCAGTTGGTAGGCCTTCTGCCTAGGATTGGGAGCATCATTATCTAGTCAGTCGATGCCCTAGTCATTATTCATTTTATCTGTCATTCAGTACTTTTATTTTATCATAGTAGTGGGTTTGTTCCCACCAGACATTCTGGGTTTGTACTATGATATTCAGACTGAGGTTTATTTCCAGTATTTATTTTAGTGCTTCTTGCTGTTTATATTGTGGATGAGATTAGATTACCTGTTGTTGTTGATATTGTACTTGTTAGTATATTAGGACAGTGTAGCACTCTTCGCTAGGATCCATTAAATTGGGATATCCTCGGAGACGTGACAGCTGGCTATTGCCACGTGGCCTGGTCCCGTGTATTTTGGGACTGGGGCGTGACATGGTTTTAGTGGTGGCCCATGCAGGTCGACTTTATCGCTTGTGGTATGGTAACATGCCCAGCAAACCTGCAATAGGATAGAAATTACTAGGTCTCATCCACTTTGATTACGTCTTTGAACTTCCTTCGTATTACTTCTAAATATCTGCATCATGTTTGCTTGATTCCGTACTCTTTTAATGAATTTCTATCTCTTGCAGCAAGATGAACTTGCGCAGTGGACGAGGAGCACACGGTGTCGTGGTGCCAACCTACACCACCCAGAGAGAGGAGATACCCCAAGGACTACCTAGAGAGCAACCACCACTACACGCCCCGCTGATACATTGGCACGAGACTTCTCAGGGCGATCATACACAGCAGCACGAGGGACAGACTTCCCAGACAATCCCCATGCAGCATTTTGAGGGCCAGACTTGGAGAACTACACCGATGCCGTAAATCGAGAGGCCAACATTTGAGGAGACACCTAATGCACAGCCAGAGGTCCCATTACCACCACCTCCACCTTATCCACCCCAGATGCCACAATCAGATGGACAGCCACAGTTGCTACAGTTCTTCCAAACTATAATGCAAGCACAATGGCATCAAACCGAGACGTTAAGACAGAGTTTGATGGCATTCCTAGAGAGGACACCTATCTCAGCAACCGTTACAGCACCTCCACCAGCCCAAACAGGTGGCACTGTAAGATGGTTCCGAAAGATGGGACCAGATACTTTTTCAGGCAACGAGACTGTAGAGGAGATCTCCGATTGGGTCGTCAACACGGAGATGCTACTAGAGGCTTCACAACTGCATCCAGAACTTTGGATGACCGCAGTGAGGGCCCAACTAAAAGGCAACGTCCATCACTGGTGGAATTCTATTAAGCGTAGTGTAGGCAAGAACCAGACTTGGGAACAGTTCTTAAAATACTTTAATGCGAAGTATTTCCCGGCTACAGTCAAAAATGCCCTGTACTCCCAGTTCCTACATCTAGAACAAGGGAATATGACTGTAGACGCATATGATGTGGAGTTTAGCCGTCTTAGCAGATTTGGTGTCGTCCTGATACCCAATGATCTAGAGAAGGCCCAGAGATTCCATCACGACCTCACTTTTGAGCTGCAGAGGTATACCACTACTCAGGCAAGGATTTCTTATGAGGAGGTTCTTTCAGAGGTGAGGATTCAGGAGGCCATAGGCAGAGGAACAAGACGTTCCAGCACGACCACACCAGCCAGAGCCCAGCCCGGAGCAGGAAGACCGATCCGTCGCCCCGGAGCACAGACACAACAGAGGATAGCACCATACCAGCAAAAGGAGCTTCCGACTTGCTACCACTGTGGTAAAAGAGGATATTACGAGAAGGACTGCCGAAAGAGACTAAGGACATGCCTGATTTGTGGATCGAGCTAGCACCAAGTCCGAGACTGCCCACAGCACAGAGAGGCAGCACCGCAGACAGGACAAAGGACAGCAGCACCAGCCCCGAGGATACTACCCCCGCCAGGAGGCCAGCGTCCACCAGCACCCGGAGGATTTCAGAGGGGACCACCCTTGGCCCTACAGGAGGCACAGTTTGATCGAGCCCGACAACAGATCGGAGGTCATAGGCACTGACAGACTTTTGCACTAGCAGCTACTGAGGAGGAAACAGAAGGGAAAGCTATCACAGGTACCATTTTAGTTGTTTCATTACCTGCGACTGCATTATTTGATTCTGGTGCTATGCTATCTTTCATATCTAGTAGATTCGTAGCAATGCATAGAGTAGCTGCTTCTCCCTAACCTAAGAGTTGGAAGATTCTTACCGGAGGAGGCATCGTGCCGGTTACCAGCACTATTAGAATGTGCTCGGTAGTCGTGTGTGGTAGAGAGATGAGAGCGTGATTCTTGGTATTTCTAATGCCATACTTTGACGTCGTGTTAGGCATGGACTGTCTAAGCCAGTATAATGTTGTATTGGACTGCCGGAAGGGTAGCGTCACTTTTAGACCGCCAGATCAACCGGAGTTCGAGTACATACGAGGGACCGTTGAGCAAGGAGTAGGACAGACAGTTGGAGCTTATATGGCTATAAAGATGGTACCCCCACCGATAATTACAGAATTTGTGGATGTTTTCCCAAAAAAGTTGCCAGGCTTACCGTCAGATAGAGACGTGGAGTTCACTATTGAGCTAATACCCGGAGCAGCACCGGTATCTTCTAATATATACCGATTGGCGACGAAGGAATTAGATGAGATGAAGCTACAATTAGAGGAGTTACAAATCAAGGGATTTATCCGTCCTAGTGCATCACCCTGGGGAGCACCAGTGTTGTTTGTACCTAAGAAGGATAGGACAGTACGCATGTGCATTGATTACAGAGCCCTTAATGGTTTGACTATCAAGAACAAGTACCCCCTGCCGTGGATTAATGATTTATTCGACTAGTTGACAAGAGCAGTGGTATTCACAAAGATCGACTTGAGATCGGGTTATCATCAAGTAAAGGTGCGAAGAGAAGACATTCAAAAGACAGCATTCAGGACTCGTTATGGTCACTACGAGTTCTTAGTGATGCCTTTTGGACTGACGAATGTGACTTCCGTATTTATGAACTTGATGAACAGAGTATTCCACCAATACTTAGACCAGTTCGTGGTAGTCTTTATCGACGACATCTTGGTGGATTCGAAGACCCACGAAGAGCACTTGAGACTAGTGTTAGAGACGCTGAGGAGAGAGAGGCTTTATGCCAAGCTGAGCAAGTGTGAGTTCCTTCTAGATCGTGTCGCTTTTCTTGGATATGTTATCTCAGGAGATGGTATCTCAGTAGATCCGACAAAGATTTCATCAGTAGAGACATGGCCAACCCCTACCAATGTCTCAGAAGTGAGGAGTTTTCTAGGACTTATCGGATATTACCGGAGGTTCGTGGAGAACTTTGTGAAGATCGTAGAATCGATGACCCGCTTAACCCGTAAGGAGCAGGAGTTCACTTGGACAGAGGAGTGTCAGACAGCGTTCGATGAGCTAAAGAAGCGTCTGACTACAGCACCTATCTTGACCATACCGTCTGGACCCGGAGGATTCATGATCTATAGAGATGCATCCGGAAAAGGATTAGGATGTGTCTTGATGCAGCATGGAAGGGTTGTGGCCTATGCCTCTAGGCAGTTAAGGACCCATGAGAAGAACTATCCCACTCATGACTTGGAGCTTGCAGCAGTGATCTTTGCTTTGAAACTTTGGAGGCACTACCTATATGGAGAAAGAGTGGAGATATTCACTAATCACAAAAGCCTGAAGTACGTCTACACCCAGAAGGACCTGAACCAGAGATAGAGACGTTGGATCGAGGTAATAACAGACTTTAAGATTGAGCTACAGTACCATCCGGAAAAGGCCAACGTAGTAGCAGACGCGTTGAGCAGAAGACCCATGGCATTCTTTTTGACTACCCAACAACATCTGTTGAGAGATCTAGAGAAGATGGGTATAGATGTCATTATGCCCGGAATAGATGGACAGTTGTCGAGTTTTTAGTTGCAATCGACATTAGTTGAGAGGATCAAGACTTCTTTGCCAACAGATGCCAGATTTCAGAGGCTTCGATAGAGGATAGAGGCTAGAATACAGACAGGATTGCGTATACATGAAGACGGGACTTTGAGATGTGGAGATCGTCTCTATGTTCCAAATAGAGAACTTTGCCAGGAGTTTATGTCAGAACCACACAGTTCAACATACTCTATTCATCCAGGAGGCACGAAGATGTACAGAGACTTGAGGCAGTACTACTGGTGGCATGGAATGAAGAGGGAGATAGCCCGTTTTGTGGCAAAGTGCCTGGTGTGTCAGCAAGTCAAGGCTGAGCATCAGAGGTCTGCAGGTTTAATTCAACCGCTCCCGATACCGGAGTGGAAATGGGAGAACATCACTATGGACTTTGTTATGGACTTTCCGAGGAGTCCTAGTGGTCGCAATACAGTATGGATAATCATAGAGAGACTCACCAAGTCCGCTCACTTTTTACCCTTCAGAGTGGGCAATCTACATAGGTCTTAGCAGATATGTACATGAGAGAGATTGTGCAACTACATGGAGTGCCAGTTAGTATAGTGTCTGACAGGGATACGAGGTTTACATCTTACTTTTGGCGAAGTATACAAGAGAGTCTCGGTACCCGCCTGAAGTTTAGCACATCGTATCACCCGCAGACAGACGGCCAGTCCGAGCGCACCATTCAGATATTGGAAGACATGTTAAGAGCGTGCATGCTTGATTTTGGAGGATCATAGGAGGACCATTTGCATTTGGTCGAATTTTCCTACAACAACAGCTATCAAGCGAGCATCCAGATGGCTCCCTATGAAGCGTTGTATGGAAGCAAGTATCGTTCCCCAGTATGTTGGAGCGATATAGGCGAGAGACAGATTTTTGGACCAGAGTTGGTTGTTCGTACAGTAGATAAGGTAAAGAAGATCCAAGGGCACCTGCGAGCAGCACAGGACAGGCAGAAGCATTGGACGAATGTGCATCGACGACCCCTAGAGTTCCAGGTTGGAGATCATGTGTTTCTAAAAATGTCACCTATTCGAGGGACTAACAGATTTGGAGGCAGAGGAAAGCTGAGTCTGAGGTACATCGGACCATTCGATGTGTTGGAACGCATCGGAGAGGTTGCATACAGGTTAGCCTTACCACAGACTTTAGAAGGAGTCCATGACGTCTTCCATGTATCTCAGCTAAGGAGGTTCATACCAGATCCGAGTCATGTGCTTGACCATTCAGAGATCACAGTCGGCCCGAGTCTATCATACAAAGAGGAGCCTGTTGAGATCCTGGACTGAAGCGAGAAGGTATTGCGAGGTTAGACTATCCCTCTAGTTCGTATCGCATGGAGGCATCATGCACCAGGAGAGTCAACCTGGGAACATGAGGAGGATATTAGACAGCGCTATCCCCATCTCTTCGAAGGACTAGATATGTGATAGCATTTTAATTTCAGTCAGTAGTTTTTATCTTATGTATGTTTTAATTTCGAGGACGAAATGCTCTAAGGAGGGTATATTGTAAACCCCCTAGACCAATTTAGGATTATTTTAATTTAGATTGAGAGACTAGGATTAATTTGGATACCATTAGGATTTACGTGCAACAATTATATGTCTTAATACACCATACCGTAGCTTTGATGTTTGGAGCGCTACACTAGTAGTTACCCTCAAACTAATTAAATACACATTTCCTAGACATGCCAGACTACCCATCGGACCCTTGTGTAACTTTTAAATACTCAATATTGTGCCTCATTTTAGCTGCACAATATTTGTCACAAACGTTCATGTATTATTTCAATAAATCCAATTTCTCTTAATTGTCCATTCCTACTTGAATTTGAGGCACAACCACAACCCAATTCCCTATAACCCAAATTAGAGTATTAACATATTTTGAGCCTGCTACACCCATGACTCTTGTGTTTTACCCAAATTTAATCCCATGTGTTTTTAATTGACAGAAGAACAACAAGTGCATTTGTTTTAATTTAATTAAATTGGAGGCCAATTTAAACCAGAACAGGACCTAACCAAGCCCATGTACACCCTTTCATGTGGACTAGCCCCCACCCCAAAGAGTCCAGACAGGCCCAAACTTCGAGGTCAGCCCATAAATCCCTCTCCCATATAAATATATATTTGCTTCATTTAAACCGAAAAAAATCATCATACCTAGCAAACCCTAGCCGAACTCCTCCCTTTAAAAACCGAGTACCCCTCTCCCTTCCTCAACTTCCCAACACCACCACCACCTCAGGCCGCCACCCCCTCAGGCCACCACCACAGCCCCTAGCCGCCGGACCACCCCTCAGGCCTCCTACACCACCGCAATCACCATCCCCTCACCATCACCAACATCTTCACCAAACCTGCATCTATCTCACCCAACCCCGAGTGCCCCAGCCGCCTCCAGCACCGCCAACCACCACTGCCAGGCCAACCCTGACTTCCCCCACCACCGGACCGCCATCCCAGCACCGTCCCAAGCCCGCAGCACCGTCCCAAGCCCGCTGCCAGGCTGCTGCAACCGCTGCAGTTACTGCCGCCCGCTGCCATTGTTGCCCGTACATCGATCGGAGCTCCGCCCCCACGCCGGAGGACGACCAGTCAACGAGCAGACCCCCCCTCCTCCAGCCAACTAGTTACTCGTTCTCTAGTTCCTCTTCTTTATTGTATCGTGGTATAGTTGTATCATCAAGTCGTCGTGTCGTCGTGTCTTATGTCGACACAAACTAATTAATATGAAACAATATAGATGTGTATGTATGTATGTTAATTAGATTAGATGATAGTAAATACATTAGTAATTACCCTAAATTTATGACCTGTTATCAAAGACTTGTGTTTCACCTAAAAATCTAGACATAGACCAAGTACACTGTAACATGAGAAATAAGGACATGTAATTTTACAAAACATAAGTAGTTCGTAAACCATAACCTTAGTAATTTATTGTTGTGAGGTACGCGGGAACCGAGGACAGAACATGTGTACAACCTAGCTACGTACACATGCGACTTTGTAGTCGACCAGCCGTGATCTTGCGACAGTACCTAAGAGCAGTGTCGTAGTTTGTGTATGTTTTGCTTTAGTGTCTAATGCTAGATTGCTATATTATATTGTATGTTTAGGATCACTGGACCAACCAGGAGATACTGCAGGAGCAGGCTATTTGCATTCACAGCTTGAGGACCCAGGCAAGATACCTTACCATATTTACTATTTAATTTAAATGATCCATATGTTGTATGATTCTTGTTGCTTTATTTTATATGACTGTGCGTGTCCGAGATTGACTCGGGTGCAGTTGACGGATGCGTCAATGAGTAGTGTACTTGACCTAGTCACTAGCAGACTCACCCCATTGGGAGAATACTCTGGTATCTTCCGAGACCTGACACTCTTACACGTTTCACTGTGACAAATTCATATTGGGATACGGATTTGCGTACTCGAATAGATATCGGTGCGTGTGACATGCATCACATTTAGTGCATAATTCAGGATTTTGTATTAGTAGAGACTTGGCATATAGATACGTGGTACGCACGTCGAGTATTCGACTTGTGTATCTATATTGGGCGGGGAGGACACTAGTAGGTGTATGGGATACACACATTGGAATCCGTAGTGTTCGAAGGAGCCACGTATCCAATGACTTCCTTTACACTGCTGTCACGTTCTTTGGAGCGATATAGACGATATACTATACTGCTGCCATATTCTTCGGAGCGATATGGACGATATACTGCACTGCTGCCACGCTCTTCGGGGTGTTGGATGTTATTCCTATGCCTATCCATACGTACCAATGTTGTTCTCACATTTCATTCACTTAGATGGTTAGCACACCCTTTATTTTATTTTATTCAGTATTCATATATGGCATGCTTCTATGTATCCTGTTATGTCCCTCTGAGGACCTGGTACCTTTCCAGATTTGGACGAGGCATATTACCCCACAGTGTATGGCCCAGGACAGGAGACGAGGTACGCTACAGCAGAGGAGTTAGAGGTACTACCCTCAGAGTTTCCGTGATCAGTTGGTAGGCCTTTTGCCTAGGATTAGAAACATTATTATCTAGTCAACCGATGCCCTAATCATTATTCATTTTATCTGTCATTCAGTACTTTTATTTCGTCATAGTAGTGGGTTTGTTCCCACCAGACATTCTGGGTTTGTACTATGATATTCAGACTGAGGTTTATTTCCAGTATTTATTTTAGTGCTTCTTGTTGTTTATATTGTGGATGAGATTAGATTACTTGTTGTTGTTGATATTGGACTTGTTAGTATATTAGGATAGTGTAGCACTCTTCTCTAGGATCTATTAAATTAGGATATCCTCGAAGACGTGACAGCTGGTTATTGCCACGTGGCCTGGTCCCGTCTGTTTTGGGACTGGGACGTGACAATAGTAAATAGGTAATATACTGAAAAGGAAAGAACAAATATTAATAATATAGCTTAATACCTTCAATACTAAAACCTTAACTTACTAAACCTATGATACTTAGCACAAATCCTACTCTAACTCACCCCTACACTGCACATAATACTCTCACTGAACAGTTGTACACTAATAGTGCACTTAATACCCATGTTGCTATCACTCTAACACCTCACATATACCCCACATCACTACATGATACAAATAGACACACTTTAGTTCAGATACCCCTTGTTGCCTCTCTCCAATTTAACTTGCATCTACACACTTGGTTTGAATATAACTTATCTCACCTAGTTGTTGGAACAGCATGTTGCTGTATGCAACATGTGCTGCCCCCTAGCACGACTGTTGTTGTACACACTGGAACACTTAGTTCACACCTACTGTAGACACTATGCAATATCTCTATTACCCGAGCAGTAATTACTACTATTGTAACTCTCTCCCCTTCATCCAAGTAAAGTACACATACTAAACATACAACACATCATAATCCCCATCACAGATACATCTTGATACACTAAGTGCACTATAATTCAATCATGCAGGCAGACAGCACATGGCTTCCACATTGGCCAAGTGCACTCAGTTATACAGTGCAGACAACATCAACTGTCTGTTGCAACACTTGTTACTTCATATTTGCTCACTGCTTGCAGTCTACCATAAGCACCAACTCATAACACACAACTGAACATGTTATTCCCTTCACTCCACACAGGCAACATTGCTTCAATCTCCTGACTGATCCCCCCTTTTGCCTGCAACCCGAGCTCTCATACTCCACAACCCTCACATACTTATACCAAAATAACACTAAACCAACCCCTCAAGCATACTGCTATTGCTATACATGTATTGCCTGGAACCCCATCATCTCCACACCCACAATACTACACAAACATTACTATAAACACCTAATGCACATAACCATGATACACAAGTATCACACTATGATACTCATAATACACACTCAAATAAAGTATCAAAATCCAAAATTTATCATAATTACCAATAATACACATTAATTATATAATAATACAACAAAACTAATTAGTTACAATAAAAATTGAAGATAGATCACTCTCATATGCACAAATTATCCAAAATGAACCATGTATCATAAAGTATCATGATACTGCCTACTCGTATCCAATTGTGGACATGCAGCTAGCCTCTTACACTCGATCTAAGTCTAATTAGATCAAATTAGCGTCATGACATACACTTGATGTGTCAATCTCATAATTCTACCAAAATAGACACAAAATACCATGTAAAAGTCATAATACATAACCAAATAGCCTATAACTTATTCCTATAGGTAGTCCTATGCCATAAAGGATTCATAATGGTCAAATGCATGATTTAGAACCTACAATAAAAGTGAATTCAGAATTGTACCTATTAGGAGATGGATTTCCAATGAATTATTCTCACGGACACAATCCGGATACGATCTCCTTGCCAAATCTCCTCCTCCAAGTGCTCCTTGCAAATCCAAACTCCAATGCTCCTTGAGTGATAAGAATGAGAGAGAATGTGAATGAATTGAGAGGGATTGATAGAGGATTGAAGTAAATTGGGGATCCAGGAATTTGGGGATCTAAATGGAATGAATAAATGGAGAGCAGAGAGAGAACCCCTCTCATATAGTGGCCGGCCCCCCTTTCCTCCTTCTGAAGCAACATACAATGCCAAGTATACCCCTACTAATTAGTCACAAGATTTTAATTAGGGAGGGCTATATTAGGAACCTTTTAAACTAATATAAATTAGTTTTAATTCTCCTTAATTGGCTAAGGGAATGATCTTAATGGGTCTAGTTCAATGTTGAGCCCAAAGTTGTCATGACAAGTCTAATTTGAGTCCACTAGTGTCAAGTCTAAATAACTAGGCTAGCCCACTACTATAAATAATTAATACAAACACAAATAATATATATATATAGCACTTTAATTAAATATAATCTCTAAAAATAAAATAACTATGCCAAATTACTAATTTAGCCCTATTTGGAAAAGTGAGGGTGACAGACCACCAGCATTCTTTGAGTTGAGTCGACCCGAGCTTGGCTGCGTCGGATTGTGCCACAACTTTCTCATCAGAGGAGAAAGAGGTCCCAGCAGAGTCGCCACTTTTTTTGCCATTAAATGAGTTTGTATAAAAGTTTGTATTTAAGGAAAGAAGAAGAGTACAAAAAATTCTAGGCAGAATTATCTAAGTACAATATTTTGTTCTGGGGTGTGACATTAGACAAGGAATGTTATTGCGGCTCCTTTACTCCGTTGACTTTCCGACGCAGGGCGAAGAAGATTATGCTCTTTCTTTACTTGGCTCTTTATGCTCTCTGTTTGTGTTTGGCGACTCCTCTATGTCTCTCTGTCTTTGGACGGGCCGTCCGGGTATATATAGTCATCCTTGGGCACGCATATGTTTTGGGCCGCATTGATGCTGGAGGGTGCCACATATACCTTCTTAATAAGGTACAACTATAACCGTGAACATACCAAACTGACACGTGGGTACTTGTTAAGATTTTTCATTACTGAAGATCTGGAGGTTCTCGTCCTTTGTGTGCATGACTCGGTCAGTTTTGACACTTGGCCCGTACTTGGTTGGAGAGATCTACTTTAGTTGTAACGGCAAGACTTGGTCTTCATAGAGTCTGGGACGCCTGTGGCCCAAGGCTCATGGGGCACTTGGAGTCTGGGATGCATGGGACCAGAGACTCATGGAACGCATGGAGTCTGGGACACATGAGGCCAAATATGCTTGAAACGCATAGAGTCTGGGACGTATGTGGCCAGAGATACATAGAACGCATGGATTCTGTGACGCATGGGGCCAGAGACACATGGAACGCATGAAACCTGGGATGCATGAGTCCCTTGTTGTGTTGTCCACGTGGCGTTGTACCCCGTCGAGAGTGATATTCTGCGCTGACGTGAGACTTTTTGTCTTTTAGTCTGTTCATGTCTTTTGAGGCAATCAAAAAAATTACTTTTGTCAGGATTCTATGTCAGAGACAATCTTGTTCACATGATGTCACGCCAGGTCTATCTGCGGCCAAAAGCTGCTTCAACCGAATGGGACGTATGGATGTCATCTTATTGGGCCGCAGGATGACTCTGCGGCCTGATTTGAGCCTTCTTTTGGGGGCGCATGGCTGTTGGTCGCATGGATGCATATTTTTTATGCTTTTATAGGTACACAAAGATGATTCCCAAAATAGAGTATCCTATTACTCTGAATACTCAGTTTTGTTTTACGCCCTGCCTCGCATTCTGTTCTAAGTCGTTAAAGCTTGACATCTGTTGACTGTACTGCTCTGATCCTTCCTACTATACTGGACTGAACTTATAGACCAGCCATCAATATTGTGTTATCAGGTAATACTACTTCTATGTCCATCTCCTGAAGATCTTCTAAAATCTCTCGTTGTGCCGTAAAGAAATAAGCTTCTGCTCTCCGGCTTAAAGCATCCGCTACGACATTGGCCTTCTCTTGATGATACTGAAGATCAAGGTCATAGTTTGTCATCAACTCTAGACATCTCCTCTGCCTCATGTTGAGATCCTTCTGGGTAAAGATATACTTCAAACTCTTATGATCATTAAAAATATCTAATCGATCTCCATATAGGTAATGTATCCAAAGTTTGAGTGCAAAGACAACAGCTGCTAACTCCAAGTCGTATATTGGATCATTCTTCTCATGGTCACAAAGCTGTCGAGATGCATAAGCTATAACCTTACCATGCTACAAAAAACACATCATAATCCTTTGCCTGACCCATCATAATATATTGTGAAACCACATGTCCCATTCAGAAGCATCAAAATGGGTGTCGTGACCAACTTATGTTTGAGTTTCTTGAAAGATGTTTGACATTCATTTGTCCAATCAAAGCGCACATTCTTATGAGTTAACTGCATCAAAGGTGCATAAATCCTAGCAAAGTCTAATATAAATAGTCAGTAATATCCCGCTAACCCCAGAAAACTACGGACTAATGGAACTGTTCTAGGTACTAGCCATGTCTCAACGGCTTATATCTTCTTTGGATCCACTTCTACTCCATCTTTAGCAATAATGTGACCCAAGTACAAAATACGATCAAGCCAAAACTCGCACTTGCTGAACTTTGCGTATAACTTATTTTCTCTAAGGACCTGAAGAACTGCACGAAGATACTGTTCGTGCTCTGCTTCACTTTGACTGTACACCAAGATGTCGTCAATGAACACTATCACGAACTTGCCCAAATATGGCATAAAAATATGATTCATGAGATCCATAAACACTGCTCGCATATTGGTTGCTCCAAAGGGCATCACTAGAAGCTACCAATGGCCATATCTCGATCTGAATGCCGTCTTGGGTATATCTTGATCTCTGACTCTGATCTGATGATATCTCGACCGCAAATCAATCTTGAAAAATACTGTTGATCTACTAAGTTGATAGAAAAAATCATCGATCATTGGCAAGGGATAGTTGTTCTTGATGGTTATCGCGTTGAGGGCATTATAATCAACACATAATCGTGACATTATATCCTTCTTCTTCACAAGTAGCACTAGAGATCCCCAAGGTGATCCGTGTCACGATCCGCACCCGGATTTTGGGGCCGAGTACGTGGTTACGTCCAGCCTATGCCGCAGCATCGGCGGTAGAACGCTGTCTAGGTTATAAAACTATCTAAACAAACTCACACGAGCATCCAACTCCATAAAGAGACACGGATATCACAATATAATATGAACAATATACTCAATCACATAACTACAGCACGATAAGATATCGAAGAAATAAATAATTAAAATGCAACACAAGTCTAAATAAAAATAATCTAACTCAACAATAATATTCAAGTCTCAATAAAATATGTCGGAGAAAAACTGGTACCAAAAATCTGCTAAAAGAAACTAACTAAATAACTAGTGATCCCGGCTAGACCTCCCGGGAATCACACATGTGCTACAAAGTCCAAGGCTGCAGCTACTCTCCCTGTGGTTCATAAAATGTCGGACACCGGTCCTCTAAGTCGCAGTCTGGAAAAATATTTTCAGTCAGGATAGAGCGAAGTACAACCCAAATAACAGTTCCAGTTAATTGATAAGGACTATAAAACAATAAATAGATGATGCTATATACTGAGAGAAGACAATGAATAAATGCAATGGCAAAAATAAAGAGACAGGCAATATAGGCAATATGGTACAGTCAGTGCATATATGAAATAAAGAAAAAGAACTACAATATCATATACGGGTGATGTAGTATATGAACTAAAATGGAGAACTGTAACTATTCTAAGTATTTGAAATAGTAGTTTCAAAATATGATCGGCTTGGGAACTTGTTCGATAGCTACATGGCCTGGCTAATCATATGTGAGGTGTATGATTAACACTTAATGATATATACACTTGTACGATAGGTATTTAATCACATCTCTCACTAGCAATTTTCCCGCCCCCAACTAGTACTGTGGATCCAATCATGACACGTCACGATACACGATCAATGTCCAATATATCATGTACAATATCTAATATCAATGTTGTATACAATGTCAATACGATAACCAATATAACATCTCATGACTAGAGATCCAGTCTATATACTAGTTCATATAGCACAGTGTCAAGAATCAGATGTAACATTTCTAAATACTTGAATTATAGAAATTATTAAATAATAGAAATTATCAGAGAATGTACTCGCCTGGGGTCCTTAGCTGGTAATACCAATATCCTGTTTTCAAAGTATCGTTTGAATGATCCAACAGTCCTATAGACATGTCATATAATACAATATTGCATCAGACATTACACTAACACACACAATCAAAACACAATAAACTCAGAGACTACGCTAGGGGGTGACACTTGTTATCTACAGGGTCAAGTGTGCGTCTAGTTGCACTGGTGTCACGTTTATAATTGCTGTGCATAACAGACAGTCAATTAATACGGGTCTTGCCAGTACGTCAGTGTACATATGGCAGTCTGCTAACATATCACATGGTCACAGGTCAATGTAACTACGAAATATTCATCATTACACTCGGATCACCTAGTACATATATAATTATACATATTATTAACTAGCATATAACATTAATACTTATAATATATATGTACACCAAATAAATACATATACCATATATATATGTGTATATATACTAATTGAAATCATATACTATATATATATATATATATATATATATATATATATATATATATATATATATATATATATATATATATATATATATACCAATTTTATACATATTAAACATATACTAATGGAATACATATACTATACATATATACTAATTTAGTTCATATACTATATATATATATATATATATATATATATATATATATATATATATATATATATATATATATATATATATATGTATATATATACCAATATACATATTAAATATATACTAAATACATATACTAATACATACACTCTCATACCAAATATACAATATGCGTATATTAAACCATAACTAAAATGCTTATGCATGTAATGAGAACTACGCGTATGCGTGTACGTGTACATGTACGCAAGAGGGAGAACTCGAACCTGTGTACCCGGGATGAGGCGTTCGTGTCGAGGTCATCGCGAAGGGGGTGCTCGGTTCAGTCAAATCGAGACAGCGGGTTTTCTCCGGCCGAGTGCAGGTGGTCGTGCTCCGGCATTCAGGTGGACAGCAGGTCGTCGAGGAGTGGACAGCGAGTCTCTGGGCGGTCAGCTCTGGTCAAAGTTGGGTTCTGGTCGGGTGAGGACGGCGGTTCGTGGTGTTGTGTAGAACGGTTTCAGGCGGAGTCGACGAATCTGGAGGGTGCAGCGGGTACAGGCGGGCTCTCCGGCAGTCGGAGGCCGGCGGGTCAACGTGGTGCTGCTCGACGTGGAGGCGGGTTGGACGAGTGCAGCGACGTTCTCTGGTCGGTTCAAGCATTCAGGTTGTGATCCGGTCGACGAGGAGAGGCGGGTTGCAGCGTCGTGTGGAGGCGGGTCTCCTCCGGTCCAGGCGGAGATGGCGAGGCGGCGGGTTGGTTGTCGTGTGGAGGAGTCTCCGGCCGAGGGGGTTCAAGACTCCGGCGGGTGAAGTGGGTCGGTTGAAGGAAAGGGATGGTGGAAGGTTGGGGTCGGCTGTAGCTATAGGTTTGGTTGAAGGAAAAAGAGAAAGGGAAAAATAATATTTATATATATGTATAGTGTATTGGGTTGACCTATAATTAGGGCTTGTTCAAACCCTTGGGAAAAGGGCTTGACATTGAGATATTTCAAGGGCTAGGATTCAAATGGATTCAAAACGAATGGTTAGGATTGCATTTGGTTCAAAGTTTGGAGGGCCATGGTTTAAGGAGGTTGATGTTGAATTACACACTCCCAAAAATTATAGAAAATTTTACATGAAGGAGAAATGGGTTTATTCACATGTCGTATCCAACGGGATGAACACCTTAATGCACTTTTGCATAAAAGTGCCCAACAATTGAAAAATTGCACAAAGTTGGGTTTATGGTTTAATTAATTAAAAATTAATAAAATTTGTGTTCTAAAATAAATTAGAAGTACATGGGACTAAAATTAGGTGGGACACAAGTGCCATGAATGAAGAAGACTCAGAATAGAATATTACCCTAATTTGGGTTGATCAAAATGGGTCGAGATTGTGTCTCCAATTTTGATTGGAATGCATAAGGGTACAAAGTTAGATTTATATAGAATTAAAAATAAACATTTGCGATAAAAATTGTGCGACTAAAATGTAGCACAAGAGATCATAATTATAAGTTACACAAAGGTCAAAAAAGAAGGCAGGCATGTCTAGGACTAAGGTATGAAATTTGTTGGAAGGCAAAAGCTAGGATAGCGCTCCAAATATCGAAGCAACGGTAAGGCGCAATAATTAAATAAAATTACAGTAATTAATTACAACCTCAATAAATAAATCCTAAATAATAAAAATTAAATCCACAATCCTATATTCTGGTCAGAGGTTCAACTAGTGGGGTTCTAGGTCTAGTCTACTAACTCATGCATTAATAACACTATATATAATATATATATATACACATATCATGTAATTATTTAAAATAACTACACACAATATTAATAATACAAAAAAGTCAAAAATACCCCTATTTTTAGAATGTGGTAGTGACAAGTCTACCCACCTTAAAAGAATTTCGTCCTCGAAATTTAAGACACCTTGTCTCTCTCTGTCAAGTCATAACCTCTTCATTATTCTTCACTACGGTCAAACCTCCAACAATCAAGGTCTTAAAAAAATTCCACCTACAATCATTAAATATGCAATCTAAGGAAAACATATATGGTTATGGTGTCTTTCGTCATGGTATTGCAGTCTCTGTCAAGGTATACTACTAACTATATTCTAACAAGAAAATCATGAATACAAGCTACGGTACTAAGGAATTAATCAATCAATCAATCAAATAGAAAAGACAGAAGGAAAAAAAAGAACAGAACCTGCTAACACATCACCTGCATTATCGGTCTCCTCGACCGTCATTGCAAACACCCTGCCCTACTGGGGTGGTTCCCTTCGCGGGTACTGAGAAATCTGCGGTTCCACAGGTGGCCTAACTAGATCTCTATGATTTGGAGCTGCTCGCTGGCCGGGAAAATAAGGATCTAGAAGACAATCCCTCACTCGATGTCCCATAGTGCCACAGTGCAAACCAAGGCCTAGCCTCGCTCTACAGTTCTCCCAAAGATGACCTGGCTTCTTACAGTAATGACAAGTCTATTGTGTCTCTTTCGGAGGCTGCTGCTGATCCTGCTGAACACGAACTGGTGCCTGGTATTGCTGATGCTGCTGCTGGTACGGCCTCTATTGTTGTTGTTGAA
Organism: Iris macrosiphon; assembly: GCA_036927795.1. Classification (NCBI taxonomy): domain Eukaryota; kingdom Viridiplantae; phylum Streptophyta; class Magnoliopsida; order Asparagales; family Iridaceae; genus Iris; species Iris macrosiphon. Next base: position 139,815,492 of record JAYESA010000018.1, on the reverse strand, counting down.
AGTATGGGTGCTTGGCCAGTCCTGTGTTACCACCTGTCGCTCCAGAAGTGTCGCGTACTCTCTTGGCCCTGAGGTCCAAGTCATCTTCAGTAATCTGGGCATCCATCAGAATACCCTCAAATGTAGCAGTGCGTCGTCCCGAAGTATGAGACTTGATCTCTCTATTCAATCCCTTCCTGAATTTACGTGCTCTGTCTCCTGGGTCTCGAATCATCGATGGCGCGAATTGACTCAATTGGCAAAACTCTGCGACGTATTCATCGACTGACATGCTTCCTTGGACTAAGTCATGGAACTGACTTTTCAATGCTCCAAAAGCTACGTCAGGAAAGAATTTCTTCTTGAAGAGCTCCTTGAAGTCCTCCCAAGTAAGTCCTCCGTCAGTGATTCTCGACTCGATACGATACCACGTCTGCGCGATATCAAACATCTGACTGCCAGCGGCCTCAATCTAAAGAATCTTTAGAATATGTGCTAAGCGCAAGTTCCTCTCTATGTCATCTAACCAATCGTCAGTATAGAGTATTCCTTTTTTGCCTTTGAACTCTCGAGGTATCATCCTCTTAAAGTCCACTATGGTACCTGGCCTCTGGTGCTGCTGGCCAGGATGCTGCTGGTGTTGTGCTACTCTCTCCACAACCTGGAGAGCCACCGGATGAGCATTCTCCATGCTCTCTCTCATCAGCTCTGTCTGTGCCTGGTGCACCTCTGCTTGCACCCTCTGAGCCTCAGCTTGAACTCGCTGAGCTTCTGCTATCACTCTCTGGGCTTCTAACATGCCTTGGATCAGTACGAACATCTGTGCCCCGTCAGTGGGCATATCTCCGGGAATCGATGTTGGTGGTGCTGGAAGAACCTTTGTCACAGCTAGGGCAATCCTCTGAACAGGTGAGAGAGGAGGAACTCCAGATGTCTGTCCGTCAGGTGGAGAGGTGGCAGACCCCTCTGAAGTCGATGCTCCCACTCTCATAGATCTTGTCTTCGGCGGCATCCTGAAGACAGACCGAAAAGAATCAATTTATGAAATAGATACGATATCATCAAGGAAGAACATCAAAATTCTAAAGGAAGCAATATTCAGAAGGAATAAGGATAACAAGACAGATAGATTGGAAATGTTCCTAGTTGTGATTGAGTATCCGCTCTCATCCTAGTATGCTATATCCTAGATCTTATCGCAGGCACGCAGTAGTACAACTAAGTTGTCGCACTACCACGATATCGCACAACTTGCGAAGTCTGACCTGCATGGGCTGCCACTAAAAATGTGTCATGACCCACACCCAAATTTTTGGGGACGAGTACGTGGATACTTCCAGCCTACGCCGCAGCATCGGCGGTAGAACGCTGTCTAGGTTATAATACTATCTAAACAAACTCACACGAGCATCCAACTCCATAAGAAGACACGGATATCACAATATAATATAAACAATATACTCAATCACATAACTATAGCACGATAAGATATCGAAGAAATAAATAATCAAAATGCAACACATGTCTAAATAGAAATAATCTAACTCAACAATAATATCCAAGTCTCAACAAAATATGCCGAAGAAAAATTCGGTACCAAAAATCTTCTAAAAGAAACTAACTAAATAACTAGTGATCCCGGCTAGACCTCCCAGGAATCACACTTGTGCTACAAAGTCCAAGGCTGCAGCTACTCTCCCTGTGGTCCATAAAATATCGGACACTAGTCCTCTAAGTCGCAGTCTGAAAAAATATTTTCAGTCAGGATGGAGCGAAGTACAACCTAAATAACAGTTCCAGTTAATTGATAAGGACTATAAAACAATAAATAGATGATGCTATATACTGAGAGAAGACAATGAATAAATACAATGGCAAAAATAAAGAGACAGGCAATATAGGCAATATGGTACAGTCAGTGCATATATGAAATAAAGAGAAAGAACTACAATATCATATACGGGTGATGTAGTATATGAACTAAAATGGAGAACTGTAACTATTCTAAGTGTTTAAAATAGTAGTTTCAAAATATGATCGGCTTGGGAACTTGTTCGATAGCTACATGGCCTGGCTAATCATACGTGAGGTGTATGATTAACACTTAATGATATACACACTTGTACGATAGGTATTTGATCACATCTCTCACTAGCAATTTCTCCGCCCCCAACTAGTACTGTAAATCTAATCATGACACGTCACGATACACGATCAATGTCCAATATATCATGTACAATGTCTAATATCAATGTCTAATATCAATATCGTGTACAATATCAATACGATAACCAATGTAACATCTCATGACTAGAGATCTAATCTATATACTAGTTCGTGTAGCACAGTGTCAAGAATCAGATGTAACATTTCTAAATACATGAATTATAGAAATTATCAAATAATAGAAATTATCAGAGAATGTACTCGCCTAGGGTCCTTAGCTGGCAATATCAATGTCCTGTTTTCAAAGTATCGTTTGAATGATTCAACAGTCCTATAAATATGTCATATAATACAATATTGCATCAGACATTACACTAACACACACAATCAAAACACAATGAACTCAGAGACTACGCTAGGGGGGTGACACTTGTTATCTACAGGGTCAAGTGTGCGTCTAGTTGCACTGGTGTCACGTCTGTAATTGCTGTGCATAACAGACAGTCAATTAATACGGGTCTTGCCAGTACGTCAGTGTACATATGGCAGTCTGCTAACATATCACATGGTCACAGGTCAATGTAACTACGAAAAATCTGTCATTACACTCGGGTCACCTAGTACATATATAATTATACATATTATTAACTAGCATATAACATTAATACTTATAATATATATGTACGCCAAATAAATACATATACCATATATATATGTGTATATATACTAATTGAAATCATATTTTTTTATATATATATATATATACATATTAAACATATACTAATGGAATACATATACTATACATATATACTAATTGAGTTCATATACTATATATATATGTATATATATACCAATATACATATTAAACATATACTAAATACATACACTCTCATACCAAATATACAATACGCGTATATTAAACCATAACTAAAATATGTATGCATGTAATGAGAACTACTTGTATGCGAGTACATGTACATGTACGCAAGAGGGAGAACTCGAACCTGTGTACGCGAGATGAGACGTTCGTGTCGAGGTCATCGCGAAGGGGTGCTCGGTTCAGTCGAATCGACACAGCAAGTTTTCTCCGGCCGAGTACAGGTGGTCGTGCTCCGGCATTCAGGTGGACAGCAGGTCGTCGAGGAGTGGACAGTGAGTCTCTAGGCGGTCAGCTCTGGTCGAAGTTGGGTTCTGGTCCGGCAAGGACGGCAGCTCGTGGTGTTGTGTGGAGCGGTTCCAGGCGGAGTCGACGAGTCTAGAGGGTGCAGCGGGTTCTGGCGGGGTCTTCGGCGGTCGAAAGTCGGCGGGTCAGCGAGGTACTGCTCGACGTAGAGGCGGGTTGGGCGAGTGCAGTGGCATTCTTCGGTCGGTTCAGACGTTCAGGTTGTGATCCGGTCGATAAGGAGAGGCGGGTTGCAGTGTCGTGTGGAGGCGGGTCTCCTCTGGTCCAGGCGGAGATGGCGAGGCGGCGGGTTGGTCGTCGTATGGAGGAGTCTCCGACCGAGGGGGTTCGAGACTCCGACGGGTGAAGTGGGTCGGTTGAAGGAAAGGGATGGTGAACAGGGAATGTTAGGGTCGGCTGTAGCTATAGGTTTGATTGAAAGAAAAAGAGAAAAGGAAAATTAATATTTATATATACGTATAGTGTATTGGGTTGACCTAGAATTAGGGCTTGGTCAAACCCTTGGGAAAAGGGCTTGACATTGATATATTTCAAGGGCTAGGATTCAAATGGATTCAAAACGAATGGCTAGGATTGTATTTGGTTCAAAGTTTGGAGGGCCATGGTTTAAGAAGGTTGATGTTGAATTACACACTCCCAAAAATTATAGAAAATTTTACATAAAGGAGAAATGGGTTTATTCACGTGTCGTGTCCAACAGGGTAGACACCTTAATGCACTTTTGCATAAAAGTGCCCAACAATTAGAAGATTGCACAAAGTTGGGTTTATGGTTTAATTAATTAAAAATTAATACAATTGGTGTTCTAAAATAAATTAGAAGTACATAGGGCTAAAATTAGGTAGGACACAAGTGTCATGAATAAAGAAGACTCAGAATAAAATATTACCCTAATTTGGGTTGCTCAAAATGGGTCGAGATTGTGTCTCCAATTTTGATTGGAACGCACAAGGGTACAAAGTTAGATTTATATAGAATTAAAAATAAACGTTTGCGACAAAAATTGTGCGACTAAAACGTAGCACAAGAGAGCATAATTATAAGTTACACAAAGGTCAAAAAAGAAGGCAGGCATGTCTAGGACAAAGGTATAAAATTTGTTGGAAGGCAAAAGCTAAGGTAGCGCTCCAAATATTGAAGCAACGGTAAGGCGCAATAATTAAATAAAATCATGATAATTAATTACAACCTCAATAAATTAATCCTAAATAATAAAAATTAAATCCACAATCCTACATTCTAGTCAGAGGTTCTACTAGTGGGCTTCTAGGTCTAGTCTATTAACTCATGCATTAAGAACACTATATATAATAGATATATAAATACACATATCATGCAATTATTTAAAATAACTACACACAATATTAATAATATATATAAAAAAGTCAAAAATATCCCTATTTTTAGAATGTGGTAGTGACAATCCACTAGCACGAATGAATCCCTTGGTTCTCAATTCTTCTATCATCTGGTATAAGACTTCTAACTCTGAATGCGCCATCCTGTAGACTCTCTCTGACACTGGTGATGTTCCTGGAAGTAGATCAATGGTAAACTTGATCTCTCATTCTGGTGGCATGCTTGGAAGCTGTTCTGAAAACACATCTGAAAACTCACTGACTACTTTGGGCAATGGTACTCCTTCTGTTACTGACATCCCCATGATCACTGATGAAGACTCCGTCTCGCCTCTAGAAAATAAAAATTCTTTTTCTCGGAGAATACGAAAGATAACCTTGCCATTATGATAATCTATCATTGCATATCGGGCACTCAACCAATCCATGCCTAGGACAACGTCATAATATTCCATAGAAAACTCTATCAGTCTAGCAAGAAAATATCTTCTGCACACTACAACTTGACACGAGGTATAAACTATATCTACTCCCACGATATCATTACCAGTAAATATATTGAGTCTTATTGATAATGATTCGAGTTCTAATCCAACTATCGTAAATCGTATAAACCAAAAGAATAAGTTATACCAGAATCAAACAATACTGAAGATGAATGAGAGTTGATGAGAATGGTACTTGCCAATAATTTACCTGAAGCTAGTTGTTCCTCTACGGTGAGTGCCATAGCCTGGCCTCGCCCTCTTGGTACTGATCCTTTTTATTGTGGACCTCTTTGTCTGGCTTGTACTTGAGCTTGGCCATGTGCATACTACTGTAGTCTCTGTACTTAAGACTGGGTCGACAAAGGCCTCAGACCCTGGTTCTGTTAAACCGATACCTGGGCCCTATATTGGGGTCCTGCCGGGGATGATGATGATGAACTAGCTCTATATGGGCAAGTTCCCACTCTGTGACACGATGTTACATAGGCTAAGCACAACCCTAGCGCTCTGCGACACTCTGAAATCACGTATCTGGGTTTTCCATAATGAGAACACCTCGTTGACGAATGTGTCATTTGCTGCTGAGTTCGAGTCGGTGTTGTTTGCTGGACTGAGGTTGTTGAAACTTGCCTCCTTGGAGATCCGATAGTTAAAGCCCTACTGTCAGGGCTGGTGTTAAAGAATGATTATAATAATCGCCTAAATTATGGGTTCTCTTACAACCCCCAGTCGTATCCATAATTCTCTGGGAGGTATACTCATTCCTCCTTGCTGCTTTTAATACAGCATCAAAAGTTTGAAACTCGTGTTATTCCACTGTCAATATGATCTCTAGGTGAAGCCCCTGTTGGAACCTCATTGCTCGGTCCAATTCGATTACCGCTAAGGTGGGAGCAAACTGACTGAGTCTGCAGAATTCTGTCGCATAATCATCAACATTCTGGCCTATCTGCTTCAAGTTATTAAATCTCTGTTGCTGATCATAATGCGATACCGCATCAAAATACCTCGTATGGAATCTTTTACTGAAGATGGCCCAAGGGACGGGTACTGTTAGTAAAATTATCTGTGTTGTCCACCAGTCTCGGGCCAAATATAGCAACTGCAACCGAACCACCGAGACTTTCTCACTAGTCGGAACTCCAGCTTCCTCTAAAATAGCCTCAGTGTCCTAAATCCAAGTGTCTGATAGAATCGCATCCTCGATGCCAAAGAAATAGGAGGGTTGGAGGCACTTAAAATTGCTTGCTGAATTATTGGCACTTTTCAAAACCTCTTTTAGTGATTGAGTGAGCAAGTCTTCTCGACATCCCTGAGTTTCCAATAATTTTGAAAGGATACCAATTAGCACATTATTTTCCCCTCCTGCATCAGGTACTAGTTGCATGGGAGGTACTGGATGGATCTAGAGTTCTTCATTTTGAGCGTTCTGGACCCGTCCCCGGAATACTGAGGCTGAACCTCAAGGGTTTGTTGGACATCGAGATAATTTCCTGGTACTGGAGAAACTCGGGCTGGATGATCAGAAAGAGCAGAAGCAGTATCCCTGAAAGATAAAGGACACAAGGATCATCAAAGGGACGGACAGGATTGATTGAGGATCAAGCAGATATTGAATCAAGATTTTAGGAATATAAATTCTATACTAGAGAAGATCAAAGAGTAGCATGATTGAGACATCTAAAATATCTGGTAAACCCCAACATTTTTGAATTTTCAGACCTATATGGGCCACCACAAGTTGTGTCATGCCTCAGAACCAGAATACTGGAAAGCGGGGGCAGACAAAGCCAGCTACGTATATCAGAGTACTTTATACCCTGAGATACGATCACGGTTGTCTAGACATGTAAGGGTTTACTCTATAATCCAACAGTCATTCCCGGGTCAAGAAATCATAAGTGTCTTAATCTCAAGCAAGCAACAAGTCACAAGATATATGATCGCCAAACATATAATAATAAGGCGTCCCAAACTATACATACACAGATGATCATGAAGCTAGTTACCAAAATAAAGAACTAGCAGAGTACAATATTACATGATCAGCTCTAGCTATAGTCTATAATATGCTTTATATGTAGGCCCACAGGCTGCAGTATCAAGAATCCCAAAATACGAGCTAAACACGTGCTCGGTGGCTAAATGCCTCAAAAGAATAATTATACGAGATCAAGTGGGTGATGAAAGAAAAACCTACTCATATCCTCGAGTGCTCCTCGTGTTCACCATCTTAAGGAGAAAGTATGGGAGATCCTGGGGTCCTACTCCAAAATTTGGCCATACAAAACCAGTGGGGTCAGACCCCAAATAGCAAGTACCACAAGGGAGCCAAACTTATGAACTAAAACCAGCATGCAGACAAATCAGTAAGATATAGCACGAGGAACAGTTAAATAAGTATCGCAGGTAAAATAACAGTTAAACAGTTCTGGAGTAATTAAACAAGGAAATCTAGAATCAGTACTCCGGTTACAATATCCGGATCAGTTGTTAAATAAATCAGGATAGGACTAGACTAAAAATTATGCAATCAAGACCAATCATACCCTACGATTTTGCTATCATTAACTAACTAGGGTTATCACAGTCCTAGTTACTAACACATGCAGTTTGAGATTCCTTACAGCCACATGCCCTGCAGATTATCCAGGTTATCCAGACGAACAGGTACATAATATAGGTTTATCAAGTATAATTATTTTTTTCTAGTAGGGCAACACTCGTCGGTGTGCTGGAAGTGTGTCCCTCATGATGGAGAGCTCCAAATCCATCAGGTGTCGTTCGAATATCGGGATTGTATGTAGCCAGAAAATCTCTCTAGATATTTTCTATATTATTATTCTATTATTAGCCTGGACAATTATAAAAAAAATTGACCGTGGTGCTCAGGAATCTGCCTTCGATATAACAAGACAGGACAGTAGCTTAACGAGCACAATCAAAATTTACCATGGGAATACATGACATGCAATACAGGCGCTACTAATAGCCTTGATCAGGACAGCTACAGGAAATCTCAAGTTAAGGGTGCACTACATCGTGCCACTACTAGGAGTATCAGGATCAGGAGTATCAGGGTTATCAGTTCCAGGTCAAGATTTAGGAGTTCATTCATAGTGTACAATCACTTAGCTCATGTCAGGAAATCAAGATCCATATCAAGAATGTGATATTCAGGAAATAACCAGGATTCACTAAATTAACTGGATAAAATAGAACCAGAGAAAAATTAAGTGCTAAGCATTACTAACAAAAGAATAATGGAATACAGGCACACAAATTATCAATTTAGAGTTGGCGCATAATCAGGCAAAAAAATAAATCATCCGCGCATAATGGGCCAAACCACTATTGGCGCGCAAATGATCAAAAACAGCATTGGTGCACAAATGGCCAAAAATAACATTGGTGCACAAATGGCCAAAAACAACATTGGCGCATAAATTACTAGTCCGGGCAGTTCTGGCGTAGTTTGACACAAAAGTTCTCCGAGCAAAAGATGGCGCACAAATAATACTAAAATGCACTTCTAGAACCTTGGCGCACAATGATAGAAGTGCACGAGCCAGGGTCTTGGCGCACTTTCATCATCCTTGCCAGCGGAGAGGTTTGGCGCAAAAATAAGCATATAAAGGTCTACTAAAAGACAAAACACAAGTCTTAAAGCATGGCACAGCAGTCGAGATACGACATTCGAGAACATGATAGTCGAGACAATGCCAAAGTCAAGGCTCGCCTATCAAGAATACTCAAAGAAAAGAATTAGTGCTCCAACAAAGACTTGGCGCACTTTCTCTTGATTGACGAGGTTGAACGCTCAAATGTGCACCACTGGAAATTTCTCTCAAAAGTGCACCCAAGTTTTTTACAGCATTGGCGCACTTTTGCAACGGTTTGATTAGATGACATTCGTACAAAACGTACGCATGAGGAGTAAAGTGCGCCCAGAGTACTCAACATATCTTGGCGCACTTTTTGCAAGGATTTGAATGATGTGCTGAACGCAAGCATGTTTACAAGGATTTGAATGTTGTATTGAACATAAGCATTTTTATGAGATAGCACACAATGCGCTCAAGTTTTCAAGGGTCTCATGCACACTTTTCATTGAATTGCTCATTCTTCTTCGACCAGCACACTTTGTGCTACGACTTTGTTGTTCTCAACTTTCCCGCTCAAGATCAAATACAAGTGCAACAAAAACAAGGTTACAAAAGAGTCTACAACACAGTTCTAAGTTGGTAAAGATATGCAGATAACTAAGCTAGCAAATAAATGTAAACTTAGGTTTATCAAGAAGCTCCTAATTCATGGATTCACTGGGTTGGCAAGTTGTACTTACGTACGGTCAAGTTCTAGACTAATACCAACACTACCATGTCACCCACGGCCAAGTCCAAGCTCGGTTGTTGCTCTCGGCTGCTGCTCTCGGCTGGGGAAGAAGGTAAAGAAGGAAAGAGAAATGAAAGAAAAAAGTGAAAGAAATGGAGGGTTGAGTATATATAAAAAAAAGTTAGGATTGTAGGCCATTGGATCATTATCCATGCCCCTCACCCGGGTTCATCACATCCTCACACAAGAAACCAAGGGACCAACGGTCCAAAGCATGCAACTAAGAAAAATTTATAAAAAATAACCTAAATAATGCATGAATGAAATAAAGCATAAAGTAGGCAATTAAACATAAAGGAAGCTATACACATATAATATGCATATCTCAAGTGCGTATACTAGAATAGTAAGACGAGTCTCACATGTATATCCTTCAAGTGCTACTAAAAAATTATTATAAATTAGGCCAAGTCCAATAATTTTCTTAAAATAACCAAATACTCTACTTATGGCCTTCCAATGTTCTCTACTTAGATTGCTAGTAAATCTACTTAGTTTGCACACAGCAAAAGCAATATCGTGTCTAGTACAATACATAAGATGTATTAGACTGCCAATTGCACTAGCATATTCAAGTTGAACAATTGTCCTACCTGAATTCTTTGTCAATTTAACACTTGAATCCAAAGGAGTGTTAAATTTTTTAAAATTAAGATTCTTAAATTTAGACAACATTTTTTCAATGCAATGTTTTTGGCTTAACGCATATCCTCGATCATGCTTTCTAATTGTGTCACTACCACATTTTCTAGGAAAGAATATTTTAGTAATTTCCTATTTAATTAAATATTGTGCTTGATAAATAATTATTTGTTATATTATTTAATTATTGTTAGATGTTATTTATTTAATTTGGACTTGTGTTAATGGACCTAACTAGTTTAGTTTGGACCCATGGACCAACATAAATTAATTAGTTAAACTTAGCCCATTTAGAAAGCCCATTGTTAAGGAGATGGATTAAATTAATTAAATTATTAGACTAGAAGCTTACTTCCTTAATTATTTCTTTATGAGAGGCCCCAAGGGGTATAATGGATATTACATGATAACTTGAGGGAGGGGAAATAGGGGCCGGCCTATATAAGTAGAGGGGGGGAATTCTCTCTCCTCTTTTTCATTCCAAATCTAGATCTAGAATTTCCCACTACTAAATTTCCTTCATTTCCACTTTATTTCCCTACCAAATTCAATCCAATTCCTTCCCAAATCACCATTAGAGGCTTGAGAAGCAAGGATCTAGAAGGAGGAAGCAAGGATCTACAAAAAGGAATAAGGATCTACAAGTTGGAGGCAATTTTATCTCAATTGGAGATTTTATTGGGAATCCATCTCCAAATAGGTATAATTCAGTTTTTCTCCTTAAAATAGCTTCTAAATCTGAGATTTAATCATGAAAAATCAACCCATATGCATATACTACCCATAGGATTTGATTTTGTGTTCATAGGAGGCCTATTGAGAAAGTTATAGTATTTTTTGTGTCAATTTTGGGGGAATTCGAAGAATAATATTTGTTGTGTATATCAATTGATCCTATAGATCAATTGGGCATATGTTTATATGTTTGGGGCTAGTGTCGTGTCCATAATTGGGTACGTGTAGGTCGTATCCCAACAATTTGGTGATACGTGTTGTTTTGGGGGGTTTTCCTCCGACATGGGACTTTGTACATGTCGTATTTTGACACGAACACATAGATCTATATTTGACACTTTGTTTTATTCATAAATATTATATGTAACTTGTTTGTGTCCTTCGGGGTGCAATTGGATGTGTGGTGGACTCGTGTTGCATGCGTATCCTAGATCTAGTGGAATACGGTGTGATACTTTCCTTGTGTTGTGTTTTTATGTGTAGGTCTAATTATTGTGCTTTTAATTCTTGAGTTATATATATATATATATATATATATATATATATATATATATATATATATATATATATATATATATATATATATATATATTATATATGTATTATGGTGTATTTATTATAGTGTTTATTGTATCATAGATCTATGTACTATATATGTACTAATAGAATATATGCATATGTAGCTTCTTCTACATGCATTAATGTATATGTTATAATATATGTTAGGGATATAAATATATGAATATGTTTTTATAAAATATATGTGTATATTTAATTAAGTAATTAGATTCCTTATATTTATTATATGATTATTTATATATATATATAAATGTATATTTATTATATATGTTGTATGTGTGTGTGTTGTTGCTATATTAAATATGTACATAATAATAGGAGAGGGTATGTATAGTTATTATATATATAGATATATATATATTTATATTATTGGGTGATATATATATATATATATATATATATATATATATGTTATATATATATATATATTCAGATCTTTAGTGACAGAGAGTTGGCGACAGCAGCCGCTGTCACAAAACAGCAGCAGCCGTTGTAGCTAGAGGCGGTGCCATTAATGACAGCAGCCGATGTCATTAATCAGAGGCAGCAGCAGCGGGAAAAGAGGCGACAGCAGCAACGGCTAATCGGTGACGGTTGCGAACCGTCACCAAAGCAGCGGCAGCAGTGCAGATTCCTACAGCAGCAGCGACGGCGGTTTCAGTGACAGCCAGAACTGTCACTAAAAACCTGGTATCAGTGTATTTGTGTTCTTCAACACAGTTTTCAGCGACAGATAGGCACATTTTTATATATTATTTATATATCTTATATTTATATATTTATGTATATATATATGTATTGATATTAAGATAAAATATTATTATTGCTATATTCCTTATGTGTATAATATTAGTATATATGTATATTTTATGTAAGGGTAAATATTATACCAAGGTATTGAGTATTACCTTGTGGAAACCAAGGTAAGTGGGATACTCGAGATACGGGGTTTGGGTATCAAGATTGTGATTTTGTTGAGATACCAAGTTGGATCAAAACCACGGTACCTATTTGATGTGTAATTGTGATTCTATATTATTATAAATATTGTTATATTTTGAGATGTTACCTTGGATTCACGTATCCGGAGATACGGTATCCTAATATTTTAAGATATGAATTTTATGACTTAGATTTTAATATCTTGACCCAAGATTTTTGTGTTAGACTTGTGCAACCTAGAAATAGATAGTTGACCTTGGTTTGACCATAGTTGACTTAGAGTTGACCATAGTTGACTTTTGACTTAAAATTGACTTATTGACCTAGAAGTTGACTAGTTTAACTTATTCTCTTTTCGGGACCTTGTATTGATGTTGTATTCCATATCTAGGTCTTCGAGGCACCAAGTCAGACATCTGTGAGACTATTCATTGAACTTCAGGCGAGTACATTCTCTGATAGTTTCTCATTTATGATATCCCTCTATGTTCATTTTATCTAGTGTAGATATACATATTCTCTTGACACTATGGTTACATGGATTGGTATATCCGGATCTCATCATGAGATATTATTCCTTGGTATATGGTATATATGGTGCAAGTATTATTTTATTGGTTATTTTGTACATGTACAGACACCAATTCTCGGGAAGACTAGTTATCTTCTTGGGGAATCTCGTGCCATTAGCATACCGTGGTTGGATCTATTATACCAGTCGGGGGTGGGGAGTATTAGTATAGATATGTGATCAATATCCCTATTGTATCAAGTACTGATTACTGAATAGTGTTGATCATACACCGCATGTATGATTAGCCAGGCCGTATTGCATCTTGCCCAAGCCGATCAGATGTTAAGCTAGTACTCACACACTTAGTCATTAGTACTCTTGTTTTATTGGCATATTGTTCATTATTGTATTTATTTTCAGTATTCCCTTATTGTATATATATCTCTTGTATCTATTGTGTATCTTGTTTATCCACATCTATTTACTGTTACATAGTTTTTATCATTGATTAGAACTGCTGTTAGAGATGTACTCTACTTCTTTTCAGACTGGATATATTTTTCCAGATGACACTAAGGAGTGGTACCCTACCTATTATGGACCCCAGGATGTTGTGGGTTTAGATTCTGAGACCCTGGCTCAGGAGGGACTTATCCCAACTGAGACAGTTGACCCAGGAGTTGTAGCTTCGTAGTATTCTTTTGTACTGGATTTGTCTCCAGCTTATTCCTGTTATTTCTTCAGACTCATTGATGTATTATTTTAGACTCATGAGTTATATTGTGACTATTCTATTCTTTATCGGATTCGTGCTCATTTCTATCTTAGTTCTGTGATTGAGTATATTATCATTATTGGTGGTTCATTATATTGTTAGATAGATTATCTAGACAGTGTTCTACCGCCAATTCTGCGGCGTAGGCTAGGCGTTGTTTCCGACTTGTACCCTTACAGCGGGTGCGGGTCGTGACACATTTTTGGTGGTGGTCCATGCAGGTCAAGCTTCACAAAGTATGTGATGTCGTGGTAGTACGACAATTTAGTTGTACTACTGCGAGCCTACGATAGGATATAGGATATAGGCTGAGATACACAATCACATCTAGGAAAATTCTTTTGATTCAACGATTCTCCTTTGATATTGATACTTGATCTCTTAATCTGTCCTTTCCTTAATGTCTTACATCTTGTGCCATATTGATTCTTTCTTTCGTTTTATCTCAGGATGCCGCCTAAGACTAGATCGCAGCAGGGGAGAGCATTTTCTAAGAGATCTGCGATATCCCGAGGGCCTGTACCAGTCACTTCTCCGGTGATTGGAGTGTCAGCTGCTTTCGGAGGTCCACCACCTACTCAGAGGACTATGTCAGCTGTATCTGAGGGGCTTCTACCTCGATCTCCTGTGCCAATAGAGGCGTCACAGATGTTTACACTGTTACGTGAGATGCTCGAGGCACAGAGGGCTCAGTCATAGGCACATCAGAGGCAGACTAACGTTCTACGGCAGGGAATCGAGAGTGCTCATCAGCTTGCTCGTGCTGTAGTCGAGAGAGGAGTTCTGATCCAGCAGCAGGATGTTCCTCAGGTTGCTCAGCTTCGGCCAGGCAACATTCAGGACTTCAAGAAGCTGGAGCCTAAGGTTTTCAAGGGTACGGAGGGCATCGTCTATGCTGATGATTGGCTCGAGGACATTGAGCATCTTATGAGGGTGTTCGTCTTTCTGAGGACCTGAAGGTTGAGGCGGTAGGACTTCAACTGTTCGACGTCACTCGCACTTGGTTCAGGAATGAGCCGGTTCTGGTTGACGCAGGACAATCTTGGGAGGTATTCAAGGACCTTTTCAAGAATAAGTTTTTCGCCCGGGCAGACAGGCTAGACTTGGGAAGACAGTTTGAGAGTCTCATTCAGGAGAGCATGTCTGTGGAGGAGTACGCTGCAGAGTTCGGCAGGTTGAGCCGATTTGTAGAGTATCTGGTGAGAGAGCCAGAAGTTTGAGCTATTCATTTCCGTGAGGGTCTAAACTGGGAAGTGAAGATTCTCATTCCGTCTTTTTATGAGACATACTCGGAGATACTTGCGGAGGCACGCAAGGTTGAGCGGGAGTTGGGTTTGAAACCCAAGAGAGACCGTGATTCTTTCTGGGGGCCAACGGCAGTGCAGTATCTGCCAAACGTCCTTATTTCTAGTCCAGACCTTTCCAGTAGCCACAGCAGAACCAGACTCCAGCTAGAGCGCCTTTTCACCAGGCACCTCAGCAGCAGAGACAGTTACAGCAAGCTCCATGCAACTACTGCAAGAATCCTGGCCACATTTGGAAAGTTTGTAGGAGAAGGTTAGGAGTTTGTTTGTATTATGGTACTGAAGGGCATCAATCGAGGGAGTGTCATTGTCGTACAGTTCAGGGAGCAGCTTCAGCTCCGAGGGCACAGACGAGACCACCTGCAGCACAGCCGAGGGGACCGCTTCCGACACAACAGCAGCGTTTTGTCCAGCATCAGCAGCAGGGAGGTGCTCGGCAGGGACGAGCATTTGCTATGACCGTCGAGGAGGATGAACCCACCGGAGATGTCATCGCAGGTTCTATTCTTCTTGATTCCATTCCAGCTTTAGCTTTGTTTGATAGTGGTGCTTCCCATAGTTTTGTATCTGTTTCTTTTGCTCTAAAGCATGGTTTGGTAGCTGAGTCTTTGTTTAGGACTTGGAAGATCATGACCGGGGGAGGCATTATCCTGGTTAATGATATTTGCAAGGATCGGAGAGTTACTTTGGGAGGCCGGGAGTTGAGTGCGTGTCTACTTGTAATGCCACTTCCGAGCTACGACATTATACTCGGGATGGATTGGTTGAGTAGGCACCGTGCTAGCATAGATTGTAGAGGAGGTAGAGTTTTGTTTGGTCCGCCAGGAGAGCCAGAGTTCGAGTTTGCTAGAGGAGCTGCAGAGCAGGGAGAAGGCATTATTTGTGAAGCTATGATGGAGGAAAAGGAGTTGACGCATCCATTGATAGCATAGTTCTTTGATGTGTTTCCTGAGGAATTGCCAGGATTGCCGCCAGATCGAGATGTTGAATTTTCTATAGACTTGGTGCCAGGTGCAGAACCAATTTTGCTGCATGTCTATAGAGTAAACAACAGCAAGCTGGTAGAGTTGAAGAAGCAGGTGGATGAATTGCAGGATAAAGGGTTTATCAGATCGAGTTCTTCACCATGGGGAGCCCCGGTATTGTTTGTACCGAAGAAGGATGGATCGGTGCGCATGTGCATTGATTACAGAGCTTTGAATAATCTCACTATCAAGAATAAGTATCCTTTGCCATGGATTAATGATCTGTTTGATCATTTGAGTAGTGCGAAGGTGTTTTCTAAGATAGATTTGAGATCAGGCTACCATCAGGTGAAGGTGAAGTCGGAGGACATACCGAAGACTGCTTTTAGAACTCGGTATGGTCAGTACGAGTTTATGGTGATACCGTTTGGTTTGACTAATGCACCAGCGGTATTTATGAACTTGATGAACAAGGTGTTCCACCAGTACCTTAAAAAGTTCATGGTAGTGTTCATCGACGACATACTCATATACTCGAGGACACCGGAGGAGCATGAGGAGCATTTGAGGATTGTGTTGGATGTGCTGAGGAAGGAGAAGTTGTATAGGAAGTTGTCCAAGTATGAGTTTTTCTTGGACAAGGTAGAATTTTTGGGGCATGTTGTGACTGGTGATGGTATTTTTGTGGATCCGAAGAAGATTTCAGCAGTAGAATCTTGGAAGACCCCGAGTTCGGTAGCAGAGATCAGGAGTTTCTTGGGATTGGCAGGCTACTACAGGAAGTATGTGCAAAAAAATTCGAGGATTGCCAAGCCGATTACCAGACTCACAAGGAAGGATGTGGAGTTTGTTTGCACGGAGGATTGCTAGGTTGCTTTTGAGGAGTTAAAGAAGAGGTTGACGTTTGCTCCTATTTTGACGTTGCCATCAGGATCTGGAGGTTTTATTATTTATAGTGATGCATCGGAGAAGGGTTTGGGTTGTGTTCTTCAGCAGCATGGGAAAGTGATTGCCTATGCATCCAGTCAATTGGGTCCTCATGAAAAGAACTATCCTACCCATGATTTGGAGTTGGCAGCAGTCATCTTCGCTCTGAAGTTGTGGAAACATTATTTGTACGAAGAGAGTGTGGAGATCTTCACAGACCACAAAAGTTTGAAGTACATTTTCACGTAGAAGGAGTTGAACATGAGGCAGCGTCGGTGGTTGGAACTGATGAAGGATTTTGATATCTCTTTGTAATATCATCCTGGAAAAGCCAATGTAGTTGTCGATACTTTGAGCAGGTATTCGGTAGCTATGTTCTTGACGCAGGATCGATATTTGTTGGAGGACTTGGAGAGCTTGGGTATTAAGATGATTGTTCTTGGTTGTGCTATACAGATGTGGGGATTGCAGATACACTCAGATTTGATGGACAGGATCAAGGCAGCACAGTATGAGGATGTATCTCTGAGAAGTATCAGAGCTCAGGTGAGAGCAGGATTGGAAGATGATTTCACTATTGCAGAGGATGGATCTTTGAGGCATGGAGATAGATTGTGTGTGCCTAGAGGGGAGCTGCGTGAGAAGGTGTTGCAGAAAGTGCATCGCTCTCAGTATTCCATGCATCCAGGTGCTAACAAGATGTATCGGGATATGCAAGAGAGTGTGTGGTGGTATGGCATGAAGAGAAAAGTGGCACAGTTTGTATCCAGATGCTTAGTGTGCCAGCAGGTGAAAGCCGAGAGGCAGAGGCCAGGAGGTTTACTTCAACCATTACCCATTCCAGAGTGAAAGTGGAAACACATTACTATAGATTTTGTGTCCGGACTTTCACGATCTCCAGGAGGGAAAGACGCGATTTGGGTCATCGTTGATAGGTTGACCAAGTCGGCCCACTTCTTGCCTTTCAAGGTGGGTTTGTCTACGGAGAAGCTGGCAGAGATGTATATGAGGCAGATCGTTAGGATACATAGAGTTCCCGTCAGCATAGTCTCGGATCGGGATAGTCGTTTCACTTCTCATTTCTGGAGGAGTTTGCAGGAGAGTTTGGGCACTCAGCTCAAATTCTGTACTGTATATCATCCCCAGACAGATGGGCAGTCAGAGAGGACTATTTAGACTCTCGAGGATATGTTGCGCACTTGTGTACTAAATTTCGGGGGTTCTTGGGAGGACCATCTCCATTTGGTAGAGTTTGCTTACAACAACAGTTACCAGGCCAGTATAGAGATGTCACCTTTTGAAGCTCTGTATGGTCGGAGGTGTCGTACTCCTTTGTCTTGGGACGATGTCGGAGAGAGAGTTTTGCTTGGGCCAGAGATGGTTATGGATACAGCAGAGAAGGTTCAGTTGATCAGAGATAGACTTCGAGTGGCGCAGGACAGACAGCGATATTGGGCCGATAGCCATCGGAGACCTTTAGAGTTCGAGGTATAGTTTAGATTTTTGTTTTGTGTTTGTTCTTGGTTGTTTGTTATAGATTAAGTTCTTAAGGTGGTATTTTGTTCTAGGTGGGTGGTTTGGTGTTTCTGAGGATTTCTCCGACATGAGGCACGATTCGCTTCGGTGGAGGCGGAAAGCTTAGTCCGCGATTCATCGGACCTTTCACTATTCTAGAGAGGGTCGATACAGTTGCTTATAGACTAGACTTGCCACCTTGTAAACTCCCTCACCCAAAATAGGTATTTCTGTATATTTTATATTATTATATTTATTATAGATGTTGAATTTATTTAGAGTATTCTCTTAGTTAATTAGAAAATAATTTTTTCTTTAGTATATTTACTTATATAAATATTCATTTAGAATTATTTTAGGTTATTTTAGATTTTTGGAGATTTTTCTAGAATTTTTGGTAATTAAAACTTAGAAAACATAAATTTCTAGGACTTCTATGATTTACTATACGACCATACTTGCATGTCGTTCCTACCAAATATTTATTTTAGTTTAAAATATTTAATTATATTTTTTGTAATTTATTTAGAATTTTAAGAAATTTATTTAGATTTTAAAATTATTTAGGATTTATTTGGATATATATAGTCTTAATATTAGATAGATGCTAATTTAGTGTTAATAGATATTAATAAGATTTTATAAATTATTTGTATTATCTTTAATTATATTTAAGATTATAAATTATTGAGATAAATTCAAACTCTATTTTAAATTAATTCAAATCCTGAACCTACTAGGAAATCAACTTCATGCATATCCTATCCTTATTTAAATTCATTATAATCCTATCCAAATTAATCAATCCTAGTCCTATTTAATTAAGTAGTGTCCACCATTATAAATACCTCATCCTTCATTTTTTTTTTTCCCCAAATTCCTCTCTTTCGTCCAAAAAATAGTCAAAATTCGTCATAAATTTAGCCTCATTTTCCACTAGTTATGACGAATTAAAAAGACGATATCTCCTAGCTCCGGACTCCAAACACGCTCCAGTTTTTTTTGTTAGAACGATAATGAGGTTAGCTTTCTGATTATATAAATTGTTTTTCTAAATTATGAGTATTAAATTCTGTAAAATTCGTAGAGCACAGCATGTTCGAAAATAGACGTGTTTCGATGTTTTCGTGATTCCGGGAGAACCAGGAGTCAGAATCATGAACCGTTTAAAGTTTCGGAAAGCTAATGTCGAGATCATCAATATAAATTTTTTCCAATATTTAATTTGAATTATTTATATACTGTTAATTCTGTAGAACTTCTAGGTTAGAATTTAACCATCGGTGCACAATACAAAATTTGTATGTGCCATAATTCCCAAACGAATTTGAATTCGGACGAGCCGTAAATTCCAACATATTTTTGACGCTACAATCTACAGGAAATCATGCATGAAAGTTGAGTTTGTGTCGGTTGACTTTTTGGTCAACAGATTGCCTCGATTTGCGTGCCATGAGACTCGAGTTGATAAAATTTAGTTTCTTTGGACAAAATTTAGGAATTAACATAAAAATAAGAATAATAAGATTAAAATAGGATTTTAGAGTAATTATTCCAGAATTAAATAAATTAAAATAAATTATCTTTTGACGTGATAAATTTGTAATACATAGGCTATTTGGACTGTGACTTGGACTCTGATTCATACCAGCAGCAGGACCCCAGGCAAGATACCTTGCCAAATTATTTACAGTACTTTGCATGCTATTTATATTTCTGTTTATTTATTTCATTTCTGTATAGTTCTTGCATGTATAGTTTTTTCTCCAGTCATTACTATGTATTAGATATGTTGACACACACATGGCACCTAGTATCATAGAGGACAATCATTAGGCGTATGGGCTTTAACCACTCTGGTAACACCGTAGTCACTAGCACGCACTATGGTGGGTCGTGTCCGATGGTCGCTACCCCCGAGGTATGTCGATTGATGGAGTTCGAGGGTTGCTACCCCCGAGGTATGACGGCTGATGATGTTCATGGACGAGTGCATGAGTTGTGAGGCTTAGATCGAGTAGACTACCCTTGCCCATACGTCAAAAAGTTGTCCTCATTTGCATTCATATAGATTGTCTTGTACAGCGTACTTATTTATTTTCAAACCATATGCATGTTTACTGTATTCAAATTGGCTCGTATTTTCTGTATCTTGTTACGTCCCTCTGAGGACCTGGTCCGCTGTCAGGTGTATCTTTTCTTGAGTATTTGCAGGAGCGCAGATTTGGATGGTTACATGTGATCCGAGGATGTCTTCTCTTCGAGCTGTGATGGATAGTTGGTATTCTTATATTGTGTTGTGGTGTTGTACTCATATTGTATTTGCTCTTATATTCGAGTTGGTAGTGGATTTGTTTCCATCCAACTATCATCCTTAGATACTTCTTATTGAGATCTAGTTTCATAGATACTGGTTATTTATTTCTATATGATTTTGGTGGATGAGATTTAGATTTTACCCTGTGACTTGTATTACATTTTATACCACTTGTGGATTTTATATTCATATTACAGCGTACGTATGGATTTGGTTTCCATATATTGGAGTTGCCATATCCATGCGGCTGGCATGCTTACGTGTCATAGTCCTACGTATTTTTGGGACTGGGGCGTGACACACCTGCATTGGAGGGAGTGCACAACGTGTTTCACGTGTCGCAGTTGAGATGATACGTGGCAGATCCTAGTCATATATTGGATCACTCGGAGATAGAGGTGGGCCCTACTCTTAGCTATCCAGAGCAGCCAGTTGAGATTCTGGATCGGAGAGAGAAGGTGCTGAGGAACCAGACTATTCCTTTGGTGTGCGTCGCATGGAGGCATCACTCTCCAGGGGAGTCTACCTAAGAGAGAGGATGAAATGCGAGGGCGTTATCCATATTAGTTTGTGCCTTGAGGTATGTTATTTCCTAGTTATGTTCTGTTCATTGTTATGTTCTTCCATAGTTAGTTGTGGTTCTTTAGTTCTGCTCTGTTATTTTCTGGGGGTAGTTTTCGTCTTTGAATTTCGAGGACGAAATTTTTTAAGGATGGTAGACTTGTCACTACCACATTTTCTAGAAAAGGGTATTTTAGTAATTTCCTATTTAATTAAATATTGTGCTTGATAAATAATTATTTGTTGTATTATTTAATTATTGTTATATGTTATTTATTTAATTTGGACTTGTGTTAGTGGACCTAACTAGTTTAGTTTGGACCCATGGACCAACATGAATTAATTAGTTAAACTTAGCTCATTTAGAAAGTCCATTGTTAAGGAGATGGATTAAATTAATTAAATCATTAGACTAGAAGCTTCCTTCCTTAATTATTTCTTCATAAGAGGCCCCAAGGGGTATAATGGACATTACATGATAACTTGAGGGAGGGGAAATAGGGGCCGACCTATATAAGTAGAGGGGAAAATTTCTCTCTCCTCTTTTTTATTCCAAATCAAGATCTAGAATTTCCCACTACCAAATTTCTTTCATTCCCACTTCATTTTCCTACCAAATTCATTCCAATTCCTTCCCAAATCACCATTAGAGGCTTGAGAAGCAAGGATCTAGAAGGAGGAAGCAAGGATCTACCAAAAGGAGCAAGGATCTACAAGTTGGAGGCAATTTTATCTCAATTGGAGGTTTCATTGGGAATCCATCTTCCAATAGGTATAATTCAGTTTTTCCCTTAAAATAGCTTCTAAATCTGAGATTTAATCATGGAAAATCAACCCATATGCATATACTACCCATAGGATTTGGTTTTGTGTTCATAGGAGGCCTATTGAGAAAGTTATGGTACTTTTTGTGTCAATTTTGGGATAATTCCAGAATGATATTTGTTGTGTGTGTCAATTGATCCTATAGATCAATTGGGCATGTGTTTATGTGTTTGGGGCTAGTGTTGTATCCACAATTGGGTACGTGTAGGTCGTATCCCAATAATTTGGTGATACGTATTATTTTGGGGGGGTTTTCCTCCGACACGAGACTTTGTACATGTCGTATTTTGACACGGACACATAGATCTATATTTGACACTTTGTTTTGTTCATAAATATTATATGTGACTTGTTTGTGTCCTTCGGGGTGCAATTGGATGTGTGGTGGACTCGTGTCGCATGCGTATCCTAGATCTAGTGGGATACGGTGTGATACTTTCCTTGCGTTGTATTTTTATGTGTAGATCTAATTATTGTGCTTTTAATTCTTGAGTTATAATTGTGTGTGTGTGTGTATATATATATATATATATATATATATATATATATATATATATATATATATATATATATATATATATATATATATATATATATATATATATATATATATATATATATATGTATTATGGTGTACTTATTATAGTGTTTATTGTATCATAGATCTATGTACTATATATGTACTAATAGAATATATACATATGTAGCTTCTTCTACATGCATTAATGTATATGTTATAATATATGTTAGGGATATAAATATATGAATATGTTTTTATAAAATATATGTGTATGTTTAATTAAGTAATTAGATTATTTATAGTTATTATATGATTATTTATATATATGTATAAATGTATATTTATTATATATGTTGTATGTGTGTGTTGTTGCTATATTAAATATGTACATAATAATAGGAGAGGGTATGTATAGTTATTATATATATATATATATATATATATATATATATATATATATATATATATATATATATATATATATATATATATATATATATATATTTTTAGATCTTTAGTGACAGAGAGTTGGCGACAGCAGCCGCTATCACAAAACAGCAGCAGCCGCTGTAGCTAGAGGCGGTGCCACTAATGACAGCAGTCGCTGTCATTAATGAGAGGCAGCAGCAGCGGGAAAAGAGGCGGCAGTAGCAACGGTTAATCGATGACAGTTGCGAACCGTTACCAAAGCAGCGGCAGCAGTGCAGATTCTCACAGCAGCAGTGACGGCGGTTTCAGTGAGAGCCAGAACTGTTAGTAAAAACCTGGTATCAGTGTATCTGTGTTCTTCAACATAGTTTTCAGCGACAGATAGGCAGATTTTTATATATTGTTTACATATCTTATATTTATATATTTATGTATATATATATGTATTGATATTAAGATAAAATGTTATTATTGCTATATTCCTTATGTGTATAATATTAGTATATATGTATATTTTATGTAAGGGTAAATATTATACCAAGGTATTGAGTATTACCTTGTGGAAACCAAGGTAAGTGGGATACTCGAGATACGGGATTTGGGTATCAAGATTGTGATTTTGTTGAGATACCAAGTTGGTTCAAAACCATGGTACCTATTTGATGTGTAATTGTGATTCTATATTATTATAAATATTGTTATATTTTGAAATGTTACCTTGGATTCACGTATCCGGAGATACGGTATCCTAATATTTTAAGATGTGGGTTTTATGACTTAGATTTTAATACCTTGACCCAAGATTTTTTTGTTAGACTTGTGCAACCTAGAAATAGATAGTTGACCTTGGTTTGACCATAGTTGACTTAGAGTTGACCATAGTTGACTTTTGACTTAAAATTGATTTATTGACCTAGAAGTTGACTAGTTTAACTTATTCTCTTTTCAGGACCTTGTATTGATATTGTATTCCATATCTAGGTCTTCGAGGCACGGAGTCAGACATCTGTGAGACTATTCATTTGACTTCAGGCGAGTACATTCTTTGATAGTTTCTTATTTATGATATCCTCTATGTTCATTGTATCTAGTGTAGATATCCATGTTCTCTTGACACTATGCTTACACGGATTGGTATATCCGGATCTCGTCATGAGATGTTATTCCTTGGTATATGGTGTATATGGTGCAAGTATTATTTCATTGGTTATCTTGTACATGTACAAATACCGATTCTCGGGAAGACTAGCTATCTTCTTGGGAAATCTCGTGCCATAGCATACCGTGGTTGGATCTATTATACTAGTCGGGGTGGGGAGTATTAGTATAGATATGTGATCAATATCCCTATTGTATCAAGTACTGATTACTGAATAGTGTTGATCATACACCGCAAGTATGATTAGCCAGGCCGTATTGCATCTTGCCCAAGCCGATCACATGTTAAGCTAGTACGCACACACTTAGTCATTAGTATTCTTGTTTCATTGGCATATTGTTCATTATTGTATTTATTTCCAGTATTCCCTTATTGTATATATATCTCTTGTATCTATTGTGTATCTTGTTTATCCACATATATTTACTGTTACATAGTTTTTATCATTGATTAGAACTGCTGTTAGAGATGTACTATGCTCCTTTCCTGACTGGATATATTTTTTCAGCTGACACTGAGGAGTGGTACCCTACCTATTATGGACCCCAGGATATTGTGGGTTTAGATTCTGAGACCCTGGCTCAGGAGGGACTTATCCCAACTGAGACAGTTGACCCAGGAGTTGTAGCTTCGTAGTATTCTTTTATACTGGATTTGTCTCCAGCTTATTCCTGTTATTTCTTCAGACTCATTGATGTATTATTTTAGACTCATGAGTTGTATTGTGACTATTCTATTCTTTATCGAATTCGTGCTCATTTCTATCTTAGTTCTGTGATTGAGTATATTATCATTATTGGTGGTTCATTATATTGTTAGATAGATTATCTAGACAACGTTCTACGCCGATTCTGCGGCGTAGGCTGGGCGTTGTTTTCGACTTGTACCCTTACACCGGGTACGGGTCGTGACAAATTGTAATACCTAATATAATATCAACTTCACCCAAGTCTTTCATCTTAAAGACTGAAGCTAAGTACTTCTTAGTTTCTAAAATACCAAACATATTTGTTCCAATGATAAGCATATAACCAACATATAAATATAAATATACAATTATACTATATTCTCTTATAAATTTAGAATAAATACATCTATCGGCACTATTATGAACAAACCCAAACAATAAAATAGATGAGTCAAACTTTTTATGCCATTGTTTTGGTGTTTGTTTCAAGTCATATAGAGATTTATTTAATTTACAAACTTTTTTTCCGTTACCAGGAAGAGCAAATCCTTCTGGTTGCTTCATATACAATTCTTCATTCATATCACCATTCAAAAAAGCAGTTTTATATCCAGTTGATGAATATGTAAACTATATATTGAGGATATTGCAATAAGAGTTTGAATAGATATTATCCTTACTACCGGTGCATATGAATCGAAGTAATCTATTCATTCCTTTTGTCGAAAACCCTTAGCCACTAATTGGACCTTACAAGTTTCTACAGAATTATTAGAGCCATACTTCTCATTTACATCCAATAGGTTTAGACCCTGGAGACAAAACAACCAAATTCCAAGTTTTATTAGATATGATGGAATCCATCTCATCATTTATTGCTTTCCATCATTTATTGCTTCCTTCCAAAAGGCAGCATCTCTAAAACTAATTGCCTCACTATAATTCTTTGGATCCTCTTCAATGTTTACAATGTTTAAAACAACTAAAATTTTATTTGTCATTTTTTCTTTCTATCTCCCAACTAGGAAAACCAAAGCTTGAGATCATATATAATGAGGGTGCATTTTTTTTTCTTTGTTGTTTAGTTCTCCTAGGTTCTTCACTAGGAGAAGAATTCAAGGGTGTCCTATCTTGAGATTACGTTTCTAAGTTAGAATGGATCTCAACATTAGGAAAACTTCTACTAGAATTCTCCTATCTTGAGATTATGTTTCTAAGTTAGAATGGATCTCAATATTAGGACAGCTTCAACTAGGATTCTCTACAACTTTCGAATCTTTACGTATTTATTTTCAAAAAAATTAACATCTCGAGATTCGAAAATTTTGTTAGAACCCAAGTCAGGAGGCATATATGCTTTACTATGTTCAATGTATCCAAAAAAAGATACTTCTTAATGCTCTAGGACCCAATTTAGTCCATTTTGGGTTAGGAACCCTATAATATGTCAAGCACCCAAACACTTTAAGATATGACAAATTTGGTTTTCTGTCTTTCCATAATTCATAAGGACACATATTAGTTCTTCTGGATGTAATTCTATTGTGTAAGTAGCATGTTGTAATTAATGCTTCGCCCCATAAATTTAAAGGTAACATTGACTTTATAGGCATACAATTTACCATTTCCACCAAAGTACGATTTTTTTTCTTTCGGCCAAACAATTTTGCTATGGAGTATAAGGTGCAGACCGATCATGTATATATGATTCCATGCAATTCACAGAATTCATCAAACTCATTAGAAAAATATTCTAATCCTCTATCGTTTTGAAATATTTTAATTTTCTTATTTAATTGGTTTTCAACCTCTGCTTTGTAGATTTGAAACTTACTAAAATCTTCATCTTTATTTCTCATCAGATACACATAAATGCACTTTGAAAAATCATCTATAAGCGTAATGATGTATCTTCTTCCACCTTAGGTCAAAACACGATTTAATTCACATATCAGAATGCACCAAATCTAAAATTTCATAATTTCTTTTTACTCCAGGAAATGGCTTCTTAATAATTTTGGCTTGTACACATATTTTGTATTTGTCACAAACAATACCTTTAAAGTTAATCAAACCAAGTTTACTCAAGTTTGTAATTGATTTGTAATTTTTATGTGCTAATCTATCATGTCATAAATAAGGACTCGACGATATAAGTAGAAGCAACTTTATTGATACTTAGATCGTACATTCTATTACAATCATATCCCTTTCCATCAAACATTCTATTCTTGGTTAGAATAACCTTATCAGACTCAAAGACAACATGGAATCCTCTCTTGCACACAAGGTCAACAGAGACCAAGTTCTTCCTAATATTTATAACATAAAGAACGTTAATACGAGTAAGAACTTTTCCAGAAGTGAAGTCCAGGATAACACTTCCTTTTCCAATAACTTGAGCCCGATTATGATCTCCCATTTGAACCTCTTGACCATCGTTGACAGCCTCATAGGTTTTGAACAACGACTTGTCCATGCAGAGATGGACAGTTGTTCCAGAATCAAACCACAACCCATCAGAGGTGTTTGCCATATTAGTCTCGGTCACCATGGCCATAAGATCTTCTTCAACCATGCTTGCAGCCTTCTTTGGAGCACGACACTCCTTTGCATAATGACCATGTTTGCCACAATTGTAGTGCTAGCCATCTTTCTTATTTTTGTTGAATGTGGGAGCCTTTCTATTGAATGGAAGCTTCTTGTTATTTTTCTCCACAACTTGGATATCACTTCTGGACAAAAAAATTTGTTCTCACGATTGCGAGATTCTTCTTCGATACAAAGATGCTTTTAAATTTGTTCCAATGTAAAGTTCTCTATTTTGTAGAACAGTCTCTTTCTGTAATTACTCCAAGATGGTAGAAGTTTTGCTATGATAGCACCAACTTGGAATAACTCAGGAAGCTTAATACCAAGAGTACTCACTTTATGTAAAATGCCTTGTAGTTTATGCACTTGACTAAATATTGATTTTCTATCTTCCATACGAAAGTAAAAGTATTCAGCAATGAGAAAAACTTGTTTGTACCTTCAACTTATACTTTTTATTTATTTTTTAGTGCATTCCAAATTTCTAGTAGCGTCTTCATCTCCTTGTAGAAATCATACAAGTGATCCGAGATGGCATTCAGAATGTGACCACGGCATAGCAGGGTATCTTCGTTACGCTTTGTACAAGTCTTCTTTATGTCTTCAGAATCGTCTTATTTTGGTTCAGCAAAAGGTGCCAAGTCTGGACTCGGGATGTAGGACAATCCCAAGGTAGTAAGCAAAAATGTCATCTTACTTGCTAGCGAGTGAAGTTGTTGCCATCAAACTGATCAAGTTTGATCAGATCCTGGTTTATTACTTTGATTGAAGCCATGTTTGTATCAGTCTCCATAGTAGCAGAGGAATAACTTTCTAAAATTAATAGTGAAAGTAATAATAAATAAAATAAACAAAATGGCTTTGAGGCATATATGTATGTTGACACTTTTTTTAGAAAGTTATTCGCCCCTACTCAGAAAGAGTTTATTGTCGGGTTCAAGCGTAAACTTCCCTTAGGATACAACAAGCCTTGAGCAAAAGATGCAGACAGCAAATCTGAATATTTTCTTCTTGTTGAATAGTAGTAACTTGTGTTATGCTTGTGATTGCTTAGTTATGTGTTATTTATTGTTGTATTTTTGTTGTGTTTAAGACTTGGGTATACTTGAGTAATTTAAACTCACATGTGTTCTCATGAACATGTATGTCTCTTCCAATATTTAGAACGAATCTGAAAGAAGAGTCAAAACCAAAATCCACAAGTCAACCAAAATCCAGCGAATATGAAAATTTGTTCAACCCAACAAATCTGAAAATTTGTTCAACCAAACGAAGTTAAAGATTCGTTAAAACCCAATGCATGGAAAATTCATTCAAACACAATGAATTTGAAATATGAAATTTGTCTTTTTATAATCAAACTAAAATTCTCAATAGATTAAGTAATAAATAGAATGGACTTATAGATAGCTGGTTCTAGACAGAACATATATGATGAAGAAGTTACTCAATCTGACAAGAGTAATCAAGGTGGTGGTAAGAAGTTAATTTGATATGTAGTTTGAAAGAAAACATAATTGGCTGAATTGTTTTTCATTGACATGAGGTTGTGTATATATACAGGAAGTAATCCATAATTCCTACAATCAAGCAACAACTAAGGAATACATGCTACAATCAAAGAATATAAAAGGGAAACAGATATTTACAAAAGATATGCAAAATTAACTTCCTAACACTCCCCGTCAAGTTTGAGAGTGGATATCATGTACTCCCAACTTGCGAATCATATGAGTAAAAATTTCCTTTCCCAAAGCTTTAGTCAATGCATCCGCCAATTGATATGCAGATCTCACAAACCTTGTAACAACGGATCCATCTTGAATCTTATATCTGATATAGTGGCAATCTATTTTAATATTTTTGGCGTGATTTGTCATCTGGAATTGTTACGGAAAGAAATTGATTGACAATCTTGCCTAAAAAAATAAGATTATGTTATGTGAGGATTGATTGACAATGTAAGCCCCCTTATTTTGGAAAAGAGATAATTTGGTAATTTATAATTATTTTTATTACTTTGTTTAATTAGATAGATTTAAAGAATTAATTTCTAAAATCCTTTTTAAAATATATGATATTTTGCCATGACTTTGATATTTTGAGCAATGCACGACCTTTTTTCTTCCAAAAAAATTTATATTATTAATCTTGATTGAGTCTAATATAGTTAAAACATAGATTTTGTATTTATTTGATTTCTTCCATGCTCCAAAAAATATTGACGAATGTCAAGAATTACGGTTACCGTAAAATTGTCTCATTTTGACTAGAACTTGACCAAAACCCAACCCAAACACATGTAGGCATATAGTGCACCCAAATATCCTCATGTAAATATATATATATATATATATATATATATATATATATATATATAATATTATATTTAAGTTAATTTATTTCTATTTATGGGAGTTCTATTTATAGAAAGTGGTATATATGTTATCCTAGTTGGAAAATAACTACCTAACCAACTTCATAACCAACTAACACCCAAACCTTATCAACACATAACCCAATAACCAACCAATCCCTCTCATATTTGGCCAAGAGCAGCCCCCTATGTGTCGACCCTATAATCATGGGAAAACCCACTTTTACATGCAACTCGTTAAGGAGGCCCATATATGCACTATATATACTAAAAACCCTAACCCTAAAGCCTAATATAATTATTTTTCCCCTCCTAGTAGCCGACGACCCTCTCTTCTCCTCCTTTCAGCTAATCCTAGCAGCCCCTCTCCCTCCTTTCACCCCCACACAACTCCCTCATCAACTTCTACATCATAAAAAACTCTTTTTCACCATCTCTCCATCCAAACATCATTAAACCTCCAAGAAGAACCCCATCTTCCCCAAATATATCAAGAACCCATTGTCATAATCAACAATCCATCAAGACGGGAGTATCAAGCCAAGCACAAGCAAGAAAGAATATTTCTTGGACAAGAAGAAGCACCCTCATCCAATCCTCCAAAATTTTCCATAAATTTTAAATCCTTCCTTCTCAAATCCCATGGCATAATCCTTTTAGGTTATGTGAAATTATTGATTTAGAACCCATAAATTTCCATCTTGTTCTTATATTAGAAAATATGAATTTTTCATGATAGGTTGGTGATAATTCGCTTGTCGGTAAAACTAGTTTGAGACTTTTAATGTGATTACTTGAGAGAATCATTTTTTATTTTTAAAAATGAACTAATAGGTATTTAATTGCTAAAAATTAAGTAATTTAAAATTTATTTTCTATTATTTTAATGTTAAATCTGAACCCTATAATTAAGGGCCACTAGCCTAGGTTTTCGTGTAAATTTGTGGCATTGTTTGCTAGTAAACAGAGGATATTTTGGATGGAGTAAAGAGGTAAATATTTTTTGAGATCAGAACAGAATCTAATTTGATGTAAAATATTTTTTTATAAATATAAATTATAATAATGGACTGGCA
Organism: Iris macrosiphon; assembly: GCA_036927795.1. Classification (NCBI taxonomy): domain Eukaryota; kingdom Viridiplantae; phylum Streptophyta; class Magnoliopsida; order Asparagales; family Iridaceae; genus Iris; species Iris macrosiphon. The sequence continues at coordinate 139,784,481 of JAYESA010000018.1, read as the reverse complement.
ATGTCTCGAACAAGTTTCGGATAAAACTAGCCAACCTAAAGTGGCCAAAATCTTAAAATATGTTGATTTTGTCAAATCTAGAATTTATTGCTAAAAATTAATATAAATCATATTTAAATCTAAAATATATGATTGATTATGATTTATGGTCATATCCTTTAATTGGGGACTTAAACTTAAATTTTGGAAGTCAAAAACCAAGAAACTAGGTCCCGATACCCTGTAAAAGTAAGCAAAGTTGTTAGGAATAATAATGGGCTTAGTTTTGCATGGCATCAAAGAAATTATAGAATTAAGTTATAATTACAAAAATTCATGGTTGGACCCTTAAGTATTTAATTGGTGTTTAGGTTAATTGAATTCCAAAGGAGTGGATGCGGGATCATCTTTACCATCACTGACTGTAGAACCAGGCAAGTGTACATTGCCAAGATGTTGACAGTTATACATTATTTATTTAATATTATTTATGCATTAGATATTATAATTGTGTTGCTTGGTTGATGTACTTGATGAGCTTAGGGCCGATATACAATACTTTGTGTCCGAACAATATTCGGATACCGACATCCTCTGCGAAGTCGAGTAACGTAGTCAGAGAGTCATATTTACCAATCCATGTTGGTGCAAACATTATTTACACATCCAACCATAGGACACTGGACACAATATTCATGTGACATAGTCTTTCTCGACTTGTTCGTGGTACTTGGACTCTAGATAGGACTACAGGATGCATAATATAGTGATGATTATAGTGATACATAGTGACTATGACTTATGTTAATAGTTAAAGGTCATGAGCTCACATGTCTTGATTGAGATGTGAGGTTACATTGGGTGGGGAGAGTCTTCATCATGCTCTGGTCATATTTTACTTTTTACTATTTATTGTGTATTAGGCTTTAGGTTCCCTCAGCGGAATATAAGGTATTATATATATATGTACAGCTTCCTCCTAGTTTTCTCACACGGAGCCTTGAGTGTACTATTAGATTATGAAAGTGTCCCTTGAGATCTTTCGTAAGTACCAGCCAGGGGGCCAATACCAAACTCTTATTTGCATATCACATAGTTGGTCGTAGTAGTTTTCCCTATTTTCGTAACATTATACTGTTTACTTCTGGCTTGTTGTTTCTTGTACCTTATTACGTTCCTCCGAGAACCTGGTCCCCTACCAGTTTTTACAGCATAGACGATTATGGAGCATTTGGAGTTGCTGATGTATGTTGCTTGTCATACAGGCATTGATTCCAGGTACCTATATAATTTCTACCGGAGTTATGATTATTTATTTATATTGTTAATTCATCTGCTGATGTAGCCTAGTTTTTATAGACTCATATTTATTTCTCGAGTATATTCGAGCTTATGTGTTACTGGGCGGCCGACATTAGCACATGTAGTTCATTCTTGATATTTTGTTCTTTATGTGTATTGTGACATGGTTATTTTTAGTATCTAAGATAGTTACCCTTATTATACATCTTATAGGTATTCGAGTCGGACCAGAGTTTGGTCGAATGCGTAGCTGGTATGTTACGTATTCCTAGTCCTACATATTTGGGACTGGGGCATGATAAACAATCTTGTCATAAAGATAAAAAATTTAATCTTGTCATAAAGGATGAAATACTACCATATAAGTAAGTATTAATTGACAATCTTGCCACAAAGATTGACAATCAATCTTGCCATAAAGAATGAGATCATGTCATGTAAGAATTAATTGGCAATCTTGCCATAAAGATTGGCAATCCTGCCAAATAAGGAAGTTGTGTGCAACATAGGTTCCATTGTAATATTATTTATACATGGTCAATTTCTTGTAAAGATGCATATAAAATTAAAAAATAAAATAATAATATATAGAATTCTTTCTCTATTTTTGATATGGTATCAGAGCAGTTATGATCATATGTGATGCTAGTTCTCACGCCCCAGTCCCAAAATACATAGGACTAGGACACGTAAGCATGTCAGCCGCATGTATATGGTAACTCCAATATATGTAAACCATAGCACATGCGTACACTGTAATATGAACAGCAATTCACCATTGGTATAAACTATCACAAGTCACAGGGTATAACTAAATCTCATCCACTGAAATCAAATAGACATAAATGAATAACCCATATCTATGTAACTAAATCTCAATATAAAATATCTAAAGATGACAGTCGGATGGAAACAAATCCACTGCCGAATTAGAATATAAAATAAACAAGATAAATACAATATAAGTACAACATCTAACAATCACGAGGCTCGAAGAGAAGACCTCCTCGAAATGTAAGTAACCAGTCCGGATCTGTGCTCCTGCGAATACTCATGAACATCTACACCTGGAAAGGGACCAGGTCCTCAGAGGGACATAACAAGATACATAGAAGCATACCATAAAGTAAATACTGAATAAATAAAGGGGTGTGCTAACTATCTAAGTGAATGCAATTTGAGGACAACTTTGAGTGTATGGGAAAGTGTAGGCTAGACATATGCTGACGTAATTCACCAATCGTGACAACTGGCTAGTATATGCCATATATGCCCCCATACAAGGGCGTTGTAATATAATAATGTCCATACTGCTCTGAAGAACGGGGAATCTGCATAGTATAACGTCCATACCGCTCCATAGAAAGGAGAATCTGCATAGTATATTGTCCATATCGTTCCATCGAACGTGGAATCTGAATAAAGGAAGTGGGTGTCCCATACGCCTATTAGTCGTCCTCCCTGCCCAATGATCTATGCATGTTGTATCCACAACACGCTGTAGCTACTACACCGAGATGGAGTGCAAGTATCGGTGTCGTAACTCTGGCTCATGATCTATCGTTAGAACAATAGTCCAACCTTACAACCAAACAAGGACAAGGATTGGACCTTCGTACTACAATAGTCTATGCTCCGACTACTAATAACTGCTAAATCTTCTAACATGCATCACTATTAGCAGTCATACCCTATCTATCGCACGACCTACACGTACAGGTGGCCAACCACATACGCAAGTTTGTGCCCTACATGAGACTCACAACACGTGTAAAAAATGTGTCAAGGCCTGGGGAGTCATACCGATAACTCCACAACTTTAGGTGGGTCTACTAGACACTAGGTCAGACACAAGTCCTAACGTCAACGCCTTCGTTGACTGCACCCGAGTCTCTCTCGGATGTGCACAGTTTATATAATCTAAAATAATAAACATGCAACTAAAATAATAACTGAATTTAAACAGTACAACAAGGCAAGGTATACTTGCCTGGCAAGAAAGCTGCGTAGTACCAATAACCTGCTCCAGAAGACATGCAGAACGATCCAATATCCTATATACATATAATATAATACAATACAATATCAGTCATTACACTAGTACACACATAACCAAAAACATACTTGACTCAGAGGGTACGCTAGGGGTGACACGGGTCAACTAACATGGTAAATTGTGCCTTTAATTACGTGGGTGTCCTATATTAAATGCTATATCAAAATCAGACAGTCACTAACACTGGTCTAGCCAGTACGTCGGTGTACACAAGGCAGACAATTCACAAATTCTTGGGGTCAACATGGTCCAGGATAATACGGGACAGTCCACAGTGTCCTAGGGTCGTACAATATAAATACATATATAGTCATAAGCATATAATTACATATATAATACATCCATCTATATATATATATATATATATATATATATATATATATATATATATATATATATATATATATATTACTTAAATTCTAATACGCGTATGTGTACGCGTACAAGTCATTGGGTTCACAGACTCAGGGTCCGATATCAACTAACAGTCATAAAGCAATACTCATGTCCTAATAGCGTATACCCAAGCTCACATAAAAAGAAGGAGAGGGACAGGTTTGAACCTCGGGGTACGTACACAGGCATAATGATGACGATGATGCAGTTGACGACGATGACGATGACGACGATGATGATGATGATTGGGGTTATGATAAGATGATAACTACGATGATGGCGATGATTACGTCTACGGCGACGATGATGATGGTGATGCTCATGGTGAAGATGATGGTAATGATCATGATGATGATGTGGACGATGGTGATGACGGAGACGATGATGTGGATGATGGTGATGACGAGGATGATGATGTGGACGATGGTGATGATGAGGATGATGATAATGATGATGGGGGGTTGATGATGATGATGATGATGATGATGATAGGTTGATGATGATGATGAGGATAGGTTAATGATGATGATGAGATGGTGATGGTGATGATGAGATGGTGATGATGGGAGGATAATGATGGTGATGGGGTGTTGATATGCTCCGGCCAGTGGGAGGGAAGGTCCGGCCAGGGGAGGGAGAGGTGGCCGAGGTGCAGCTCAAGGGAACATCGAGGAGGGTGACAGGGAGGAGGAAGGAGAAGTTGATGATATTAATGGCGGTGCTGGTGGGGGTGACTGGTGGTTATGGGGTCTCCGGCGGGTGGGACGAGGGGCGTTCAAGCGAGTGTCCTCAGGCAGAGGAGGAAGAGGGAGGCTGAAGATTGACTCAGGCGGTCCGGGGTGGTCGGCTGGGTGCGGGTTGTCTTTGACTCCGACGGAGGAAGGAGTAGTCGAGCGGGGGAGTTCGGTAGTTCAGACAAAGTCGTAGGTCCCTGGCGGTCTCCGGTCGACGAGGGCGGTGGAAGGAGAGGCGGGGTCGTGCTCCAGGCGAGCGGGACTGGAGGAGAATGGGAGGAGGGTCGGTTGGCCGGTCGTGCAGGCGGGTGCTGCGGGTGGAGGAGAGTCGATGGGGTGCTAGATGTGGAGGTGACGGTGGTGGATTCTCGTCGAGACGGGGGGGAAGCAAAAAGGTGACGGGTTGGAGGAGGCTTGGCTGGAGGTGAGGTAGTCGGCCAGGCTAGGCGGAGCTCCGGCGAGGTGGCTCCGGTCGACGGTGGGCGTAGGGAAGAAGGTGAATAGTAATGGTAAGGGGAGGTCGGTTGAGAGTTAGATTTAGGTTTTGGTTTTGGGAAAAATAAAGAAAAAGGAGATATTTATACATGTAGGATTTTTAGGTTTGGGGTTGACCTAGGATTAGGGCTTGGTCAACACTCCTTGGGATTGGACCTTAGGCTCACATGAGGATACTTGGAGGGCCATAATTGTATTGTTTAAATGCAATGATAGGTTTAAAATAAAGGGGTAATGTTGCGCGTTGCACATTCCGAGAATTCATAGGAAAAATCCACATGAAGGAAAAATAGGTTTATTCATGTGTCATATCCAATGGTATGGATACTTTAATGCATTTTTGCATAAAAGCGTCCAACAATTAGAAAATTGCACAAAGATGGAAATTGGGTTTAAATTAATTAAAATTAATGCACAAGGTGTTCTCGAATTAATTAGAAGTACATGAGAATAAAATTTGGTGGGACACAAGTGTCATGGACATAGAGGGCTCAGATTAGAATTTTATCATAAATTAGATTGTACGAAATTGGTCAAGATTGTGTCTCCAATTTCGATTGGAGCACAAGGATACAAAGTCGTATTATTTTAGAATTAAATATAAACGTCCGCGACGAATATTGTGTGACTAAAATGTAGCACAAGAGAGCATAATTATAAGTTACACAAAGGTCAGAATGGTAGGCGGACACGTCTATGACAAGGTTATAAAATTTGTTGGAAGACAACAGCTAGAGTAGTGCTCTAATTATCGAAGCAACGGTAAGGTGCACTAAGTGATTATAAACATTGTATAATTAAATAAAATACTGTGTTCTCTTTCTAATTGGATTCTAATTAGCCCTGATTTATCTATCTAAGCCAAGTAGACCTAATTTTGGGTGAGGGGGTTTACACTAGTGATAATCCGAGAGCAGTCATGACTTCGAAGAGCTTCAAGCCTGGATAGAATATCCCATCTTCGACTAAGTCTCTCCCTCTCGGCAATGGGAAGGCAGCAACCATTCTCGACCACGAATTTCCTCTGAGGGAACCAAGTGTTCACATTGTGGAAATTCGAAACATACCAGAGATACATGCTTCAAACTACATGGATATCCTGACTGGTGGAATGAACTTCAGGCTTGAAAATAATATCATGTTGCTGGATCGATTGGAGGAACTAGTATGGCTGCTGGGATTCGAGATAATGATAAAGACTCATGGGTGGTAAACTCTAGAGCATCCGACCACATAACGTTTGATGCCACAGACTTTGTACAAATGTTTCAACTACGGCAAATATGTATTACAAATGCAAATAGGATTATTTCCCCAGTCACAGGGGCTGGCACGGTCAACTTATAGTCTACTCTATCATTAACCTGTTATAAATTTGTTCCCTCTATATCACATAAGCTATTATATGTGAGTCAGATTACTACGGCCTTGAATTATGTTGTACTCATGTATCCCACTTTTTGTTTGCTTCAAGATATTCTTACCAAGAAGATCATTGGGTGTGGTACTAAGCGGGGGGTGCTCTATTATATGGATGATCTCAGTGTGGGACGTGCAAATCACATGCATCATCTAGTTGGAAAAAAAATGACAAATTTGGCTATAGCATCTTCGGTTAGGACATCTGTCATTTGGATATATGAAAATTTTATTTTCTAAAAAAATTCTCCAACATGTCACTATTGGATTTCAAATGTGAAACATGCATTCTAGCTAAGAGTCATAGATCCACGTATTCTTTGAGTATGAATAAAAGCAAAGTTTTTTTTACTTTACTTCAATCCGATGTATAGGGTCCTTCTCCCGTTTCTATATCTGGTATTATTTGGTTTATGATATTTATCGATGATTGTACTTGTATGACCTGGCTTTATCTGTTAAAACCCAAAAATGACATACTATATATTTTCAGTCTTTTCACACTATGGTTCAAACTAAATTTTCTTTAAAGATTCAAATTCTTAGATCGAACATTGGCGGTGAATATGTGAACCACCTGTTTCATGCATATTTCCAAAGTTACACTCTTATTCATGAAATATCTTGCCCTTAGACTCCTCAGCAGAACGGGGTGGCTTAGAGAGAAAATTGTCATATTCTTGAAACTACTTGAGCTTTGTTACTTGGATTTCATATGTCTAGTAGACATTAGGGTGATATTGTTGCCACGGCTATGCATCTTCTCAATCGAATGCCCTCCAAAGTCTTGGATTTTAAGAGTCCCCTGCATACTATGTCTACGTATGTCACCCTACTTACAATGTTAATGATTTCGTTCATAGTTTTTGGTTTTGTTGTATTTATCCATCTTTATAAGACCCAACGCACGAAGCTGGATCCTTGTGTCATACGTTGTTGCTTCTTGGGGTATACCTTATATCACAAAGGATATTGTTGCTATGATCCAACCAACAACTGCTCTCCTCCGTGACTATGGATGTCACTTTTCTAGAATTCAAACCATTCTTCTCTTCTCCAGTACCCAACTCTGCTCGTTAGGGGGAGATCCATAGTGAAGAGCCGAATTGGTTGAGATTAAACTGGACAAGAGTTAACGAGGTTGAAATCCAAGATCATGAGAAAGTTAACAAAGAAGAGAAAGTTCATGAAAGAGAACCACATATAGAATTGGATATTCTAGTAGAGATTGAGTCAGACCCCAGAGAAGTTCCTACACTACCTCAAGTTGAAAGAGAGACCCCCCACGCCCCAGTACCCAAAGATCCATCTTCTGAGAATATTCCTGAGGTAAACTCCCCAATTATACCTTCAAACTCTAGTAATATGGATATATATGTTGGTTATACTTTACCTTTCAGGCATAATTGTGGCAAACCCACCAAATCGATATACCCCAAATGTTGGAGAACGAAGCTCAAAATATCCAATTGCCAACTATGTATCCACAAAGCGGCTATATGAACCACTCAAGACATTTGTGCATGATCTTTCCTTATACCTGATCCCTATAGAAATTCATTAAGCACTGGCAGACCCTAAATGGACTCAGGCTGTGAAGGAAGAAATATAGGCATTGTTAAAAAATAAAACATGGATTGTAGTCCCTCTACCAAACAAAAAGAAGATAATGGGTTATAAATGGGTGTTCTCCATCAAACACAAAGCAGATAGCTCAATAGAATGATAGAAAGCTCGACTAATAGCCAAAGGCTAAACGTAGACATACGGTGTAGATTATCAAGCGATCTTCTCACTAGTAGCAAAATTAAACACGGTTATAGTACTGTTGTCTCTTGCAGCAGACGACGATTAGCCATTGCACTAGTTTGACATAAAAAATGCTTTCCTCCATAGTGATCTCGAGGGAAAAGTTTACATGGATGTTCCACCGAGCTATTTTGATCACAAAAAGTGATTGAACTTTATTATTTTTTAACAAAGAATAGTACAATGAGAATTCTAAGTACAAAAGAATATGAGAATTGTGTCGATGGAGATCAAGTTGCGAATGACTTCTTTACTTCGTTGACTATCCTACAACAAAGATTGGGAGAGAATCACTAACTCCCAGCTCACTGGCAAGAAAGGGAGCAATTTGGCTCAAAAGTACCCAGCCTTCGATCCCCTGGGAAGCACATGTCCCTACTATTTATAGTCATTCTCACTGTAACGGTTATGTACCTAAATTTGAAAAGTCACTTTTTCTGACTTTGTCGCATAAGGTATAGCTTGTCGTATAGGCTTCTGCAATAAATATGGTGCATAACACGTATGTGAATGTATGCGCATAACCCGATCGACTTGACATATGGAATATGTTATAGATGATTCAAAATACAAATGAACATGACCTGTCATTGTAACGTATGCGTCGTTAATGTACTTAATGCGCCTAGCCGTCTCTTCTACTTCATAATTGTTACCGCCAGCTGGATAAAGAAGAAGAGTCGTTGTCGCATAATGTAACTTGCCGCATGGACAAATTTGCCGCATGGTCACTGCCATTTGGAAAGGAAAGATTGATGCCGCATAGGAAGATCACTGCTTCTTGCCACATGACGAGTTTGTCATATATATACACGTAGCACTGTATAGTTGTACACTGATAAACGTAATGATAGATGGTGACATGAGTACTGACACCGCAGTCTACACATATTATAAAATAGTCAGAGCATTAAATGTTGTTCGACCTTGGACTATGCAGCTAGGAAGTTTGACGCATAGTTATCTTTGCCTCATGCCTCCAGGATCACTGCTTTTGCCGCATAGACGAAGACTTTGCTCCTTTCGGTTGAATGCTGCATGAGCTTTATGCCGCATATTGTTTGAATACTTAGGTGTATGCGGGCTGACTTTACTTAATCAGGCTATTTTTTATTTTGACGTATGGACTTAATTTTTTTATGCTTCTACAAGACCCCTTCAAAGTTTTCAAAACTTGAACAAGTTTGAAATACTTTGAAAGAAGCAAGGATGACAATTTTTTCTTGGCGTATAGGCCTTTGTTGCATGTTGTTACTTTGTGTCGCATGGCATATAGACGTATGGACTTATTTTGCCAAGCTGTCAAATCCTCCTCGATTTCTGTGCAATTAAATCAATCTGCCTTAAATTTTGGCCATATTACACGAATTTTAAGGTGTCTCTTTAGTACAAAGTTATTACACAATCTCGGGAATCAAGCTGTCATTAATGTGTGCACAAGAATCAAAACATCTGATTTATCACCATTGATGTGAGATTCATTGTATTAAATGTTGAAACGCTATATGCCACTGACTGTATGTGGTCTTGAGCCTATGAATAGAGGACTCTAGAGAGAGAAATTCAGTACTGCTCATATTTCTCTTCTATTCCCCCCATGGATAATAAGTCCAAAGCAACTAAATCTATGTGCATAAAGAAAAATTTTGACGTTCCCCAGCAGAATCGTCATTTTTGTTTTGATCACCAAAAAGTGTGTGAACTTTTTTTTAACAAAAAATAGTACAATGAGAATCCTAACACTGAGAATTCTAAATACAAAATAATCTAAAAATTATGTCGATGGAGATCAAGTCGTGAATGACTTCTTTACTCCGTTGACTATCCTACGACATAGATTGGGAGAAAATCACTAACTCTCAGCTCACTGGCAAGAATGGCAGCAATTTGTCTCAAAAGTACCCAGCCTTCGATCCCCCTGGGAAGCACATGTCCCTACTATTTATAGTCATTCTCACTGTAACGATAATGCGTCTGAATTTTAAAAGTCAATATTTTCTGACTCTGCCGCATAAGGTATAGCTTGCCGCATATGCTTCTACAATAAATATGGTGCATAATACGAATTTGAACGTATGCGCATAACCCGGTCTACTTGACACGTGACATGCGCTATAAACGATTCAAAATCCAAATTAGCACGGCATGTCATTGTAACATATGTGTCGTTAATGTACTTAATGAGCCTAGTCGTCTCTTCGTCTTCATAACTATCATTGCCAGCTAGATAAAGAGGAAGAGTCGCTGCCGCATAACATAACTTGTCGCATTGACAACTTTATTGCATGGTCAATGCCATTTGGAAAGGAAAGATTGATGCCACATAGGAAGATCGTTGTTTCTTGTCACAGTATGAGTTTGTCATATATACACGTAGTACTGCACAACTGTACACTGACAAATATATGATGAGGGTGACGTAATGATACCGCAGTCTGCACATATTACGAAACGATCAGAGCATTAAATGTTATTAGACCTTGGACTATGTAGCTAGGATATTTGCCACATAGTTATCTTTGCCACATGCCTTCTTGCTCACTGCTTGTGTCGCATAGAGGAAGACTTTACTCCTTTCGATTGAATGTTGTATGAGCTTTATGCCGCATAGTGTTTGAACACTTAGGTGTATGCGACATGACTTCAGTGAATTGGGCTATTTTTTATTTTAACGCATGGACTTAAATTTTTTCATGCTTCTACAAACTCATAACAAAGTTTTACAACTTCAGTACAAAGTTTAATCATTATGGATAATGCAAAAATTGTCCTAAGATTAATCACTTCCTATTGCGGAAGGTCAGTGTTATTGGTGTTGGAGTGTGTGGGGTTCCCAACCTATGTGAAGAACACTCCGGAGTGCGACGAGCGTCATCTATTTTCAGAGAAGCTCGGGAATGCGACGAGGGCCATTCGGGAAGTCGAAGAAGCTCGGGAGCAGCGAGGAGGGGCAATGGAAGGAGGCTTACCGAGTTCGGACCGAACTCGATTCCCTAGACCGAGTTAGGGCCAAACTCGGTCTGGGTGTTCCAGAACATTGTTGTAGTTGTTTTTCATTTTACTCGCAAACACCGACTCGAGCCAAGTTCAGTGCGGTGGGCTGATAAAAAATTTGGGTATTTTATACACCGTTGGATCGTATCCTACGGTCCAGGTTGGTTGCGAGTTGGGGATTATATGTTAGATTTTTTTTTAAACCTAATACATGCAACAAGGAGAGAAAAATAAGACAATAGTGCTTGTGCAACTTTGGGAAGGAGAAAGAGGGATTGATGGCTATTTCGGAGAAGGAGATCGTTTTCGGGTAATCTATACCTATCATCTTATTCTTCGTTGGTTTTGTAATCAGTTTTCTATTCTTAAGTTTTGTGGTGATCTGTGTTTGGATTAGTAAGGAGCTTTTAGAGGGTGTAATCTCTTTATTCCATTAATGGAGGTTCTTCAGGGTTGGACTCTGATCGTCCCGTAATTTTTTTATGTGGGTTTTCCACGTACAAATCTCTGTGTCTGCAATTTTTGTTTGACATTATTTGGTTTGTATGTTTTGCTCGGTTCTCTCGCATGTACTCTCTGGTTTTGGGAACGATTTTTGTACTTTCGTTCTCAACAAAGTGGTATCAGAGCCCGGTTCTGAAATTTTAGAAGGGTGTCAGGGTTGACAGACAAACTAGGGAGAAGAAATGAACGCGAAGCCGGTGCACATGGTAAACCTGAATGGTACCAACTATCACTACTGGCAGAGCAAGATGAAAGATCTGTTGTTTGTCAAGAAGCTGCATCTACCGATATTTGCTTTCGAGAGGTCCAGTGACAAATTCGAAGAGAATTGGAAGTTCGAGCATATACAGGTGTGTGGATATATCAGACAGTTCATTGATGAGAACGTGTACAATCACGTTGCCAATATTGAGCATGCGAGAACATTGTAGGATAAGCTGGAATCTTCGTATGAGAATAAGACCAGGATAAATAAATTATTTCTGATCCGAATGATGATGGATCTGCTGTACAAAGATTGGGCGTCTATTACGTATCATTTAAGTGAGTTCTAGGCATGGTGGATAAACTATCCTCAATCGGAGTCAAGTTTGATGAGGAGGTTCAGGTACTATGGCTGTTGTGTACATTGTCAGACTCATAGGAGACTGTACGAGTGTCTATGATCGCTTCTTCTTCGGAAGACGTGGTCAGTCTGGAGTTTGCCAAGAGTGGGGTACTGAATAAGGAGATGTGGAGACGTTCTCAGGGCACTTAATCAACATCTTACTCAGAGGCGCTTGTTTCAGAGAGCCACGGAAGGGATAAAAGCAGGGGTTCAGGCGGTGGCAGAGACAAAAGCAGTAAAAGTTCCAAGGGTCAGTATGAGGACTCAGAGTGTTACCATTATGGCAAGAAAGTCCACATCAAGCGAAACTATTTTTCTTGGAAGAGAGAGAAGAAGGGCGACAAGGGGAAGCAAAGTGAGAATACTACAGCGGCGGTCTCAACACATGGAGGTGATCCGATTATTGTAGGTGATGAGGTAGTCATGAATCTCGCCTGCGATGACAACTCTTGGCTGGTGGACTCAGGTGCTTCAGTGCACGTATCTCACAATATGGCACTATTTGCTACTTACACAACAGACGATTGTGGAGTGTTGAATATGGGCAATGGAGATGTGTCAAAGGTTGTTGCTATTGGTAATGTGCATTTGAGGATGAAGACGGGTGCAGTTCTTTTCTCAAAGATGTTTGTCATGTCCCTGATATCCGTTTTAACCTGTTGTCGGTTTGAAGGTTGGATGACGAGGGCATCTTCAATCTCTTCGAAAACAGTCAGTGAAAGCTTTTTAGAGGTTCGATGATGATTACCAGATGAAGCAAGAGGTTCGAACTCTACTATATAGAAGGGAGCGCACATGGGGCACAGAAGAAAAATGCGACTACTGATGCGCCTATCGAGTTGTGGCACAAGCGGCTCGGCTATATCAGCGAAAAGGGGATGAGTTACTAGGTGTACAGGAAGGTAATTTCAGGGCTAAAGTCTACAAAATTGGAGTGATGTACGTACTGTTTTACGGGAAAGCAAAATAGGATATCTTTCCAAAGTCACCCAAGTTTGAGGAAGCCGGCGTTGCTTGAGTTGATTCACTAGGATGTTTGCGATCCTATAAAGGTAAAGTCCATTGGTGGTACTTTTTATTTTATAATATTTATTAATGATTTTTCCATGAAGGTTTGGGTCTATGCCATAAAGATCAAGGATCAGGAGTTGCTCACTTTCAAAGAGTTTCAGGACTCAGTTGAAAGGGAGACGGACAAGAAGCTGCTATATATTCGGTTTGATAACCACGACGATTATATTGGCCCCTTTGATGCTTATTGCAGAGAGCAAAAGATACGACACCAGAAGACTCTACCAAAGACACCGTAGCTCAACGGTGTAGCGGAGCGCATGAACAGGACGTTGATGGAGAGGGCGCGATATTTGCTGTCAGAAGCAAACTTGTCCGGCGGCTATTGGGGTGAGGCTCTTTACACTGCTGCTTATGTTATTAATTTATCTCCTAGTGATCCTTTGCAGGGTAATGTGCCTGACAAAGTATGGTACGACAAAGAGCCATCATACAATCACCTGCGAGTGTTTGTTTGTTAGGCCTTCGTACATGTACCGAACGACGAGAGATCCAAACTTGACCCGAAGACGAGGCGGTACGTCTTTGTCGGCTACGGTCGGGATGAGTTTTGCTATAGGCTCTACGAACTAGTGAAAAAAAAGCTCTACAGAAGCAGGGATGTGGTATTCGTCGAGGATCAGACCATGACCAACACTCAGGATTCTGAGATGCCTTCTGAGGCTGAGGAATTGCCTGAGTTAGAGTCATTTCGCTTCGAGCAGTTTCCAGAGGATATCGTAGAGGATCCAGTTATGGGGGAGCCAGTACATGGAGTTGCTCCCAACCTTGATCATCAGCCTGTTAAAGGTGGTCAAGATGACCCTCAGAAGGATGAGCATGCCGAGGAGGTAGTTCCTAAAGGGGAGGAGGTTGTTGATATACAGTCAGCACCAGTGGTTCCGTTGAGGAGGAACGATAGAGAGCATCAACCATCTATGAGATACTCACCGAGTGAGTATGTGCTACTAACTGACGGGGGAGAGCACAAAAATTTTGTAGAGGCTAAGAAAGACGAACACATGCAGGAGTGTACGGAGGCTATACAGGAGAAGATGAGTTCCTTACAGGCCAACTCCACTTATGATCTGGTGAGGTTGCCAAAGGACAAGAAGGTTTTGAAAAATCGATGGGTATTCAGAGTAAAGCAGACAGATGCTGCTACTTGCCCTCGATATAAAGCGAGGCTGATATTTAAAGGCAACGGTCAGCGAAAGGGCATAGATTATGATGAGATCTTTTCGCCAGTCGTCAAGCAGTCGTCTATTCGGATGGTGCTAGCATTGGCAGCCAGTTTTGACTTGGAGGTCAAATAGATGGACGTGAAGATGGCATTCCTCCATGGTGATCTTGAGAAAAAGTTGTACATGGAGCAGCCAGAGGGATTCTGTGAGAAGGGCAAGTCATACTTGGTCTGTCGGTTGAGGAAGAGCTTGTATGGTCTGAAGCAAGCTCCGAGACAGTGGTACAGAAAGTTTGAGTCATTTATGGGAAAGCATGGTTATGCACGGACGACGTCGGACCACTGTGTTTGTGAGGTACTTTATCGAGGTAATTTCATTATTTTACTACTTTATGTTGATGATATGCTACTGGTGGGTCAGAATGCCACTAGGATAGCGGAGTTGAAGCACCGACTGAGCGCGGCCTTCTCTATGAAGGATTTGGATGCAGCAAAGACTATTCTTGGGGTAAAGATCAGCCGAGAGAGAGAGAGAGTCCAAGCTGCTACACTTGTCCCAAAAGAAGTATATTTATCGGGTACGTCAATATTTTGGGATGGACGGGTCAAAGAAAGTGAGTAACCCCCTTGCGGGTCACTTTAAGTTCACTGAGGAGCAGTGTATATCTACCAAGGACGAGAAGAAAGATATGGAGAGGGTTCCATATGCCTCAGCTGTGGGAAGTCTTATGTATGTTATGGTGTGTAGAGGCCAGACATCGCTCACTCAGTTGGCACAGTTAGCAGGTATCTTTCCAATCCTGAAAGGATATATTGGAGTGCAGTCAAGTGGATCCTATGATACCTTCAAGGTACTACTGATTGGAGAATTTCTTTTGGTGGTGATGAGCCAAAACTGGTTGGGTATACCGACATTGATGTAGCTGGAGATGTAGACACGAGGCAATCGACTTCGTGCTATGTGATGATGTTCGCTGGTGGAGTAGTATCATGGCAGTCGTGGTTGCAGAAGTGTGTTGCTTTGTCGGCGACAGAGGCTGAGTACATTGCGGCAACGAAGGCTTACAAGGAGTTAATGTGGATGAAGAAGCTGTTGCAGGAAATGGAGCTAAAGCAAGAGCAGTATCTTTTGCTTTGTGATCCAGAGTGCAATTCACCTTGTGAAGAACCAGATATTTCATAGTCAGTCCAAGCACATTGATACTCGGTATCATTGGATACGGGATGTGGTTGATAAGAAGGAAGCGGCTCTTGAGAAGGTTCATACAAATGGGAACAGAGTAGACATGTTCACAAAGATTCTTCCAAGGAAAAAGTTTAAGTACTTGTTACGACCCGTATCCGGTGTAGGGGCACGAGTAGCGAACAACGTCTAGCCTACGACGCAGCATCGACGGTAGAACGTTGTTTGGGTAAACTATGCTATCTAGCAATAATGATCATCAAGACATATAATGCCACCAATGAAATATAAATACTCAATCATAGAACTATAAGAAGGAACAACGCATGAATATGATATAAGTAACTGAAAAGTCAAGATACAACTCATAAGACAGAAATAATATCCAATGAGTCACCAAATAAAATATAAGACTAACAGTCAAGGATGGAGACAAATCCAGTACAAAATAACCTATCTACTGAGTTATAGGTAAAGTGTCATCTGTCTCAACTGGGATGAGTCTCTCCTGAATCACAGTCTCTAGCTCTAAGCCAACTATGTCCTGAGGCCCGTAATAAGTGGGATACCACTCCTCAGTGTCATCTAGAAAAAATATATCCATTCAGAATTGGAGCAAAGTACACCTCTAACAGCAGTTCCAATAAATGATAAAAACTATGTATCAGTAAATAGAGACCATATACAAGATGAATAGAGCATGGCAGGAATATACAGAAATAAGAAAATACAGAAAATACATATAAGAGATATGAACATCATATATGAAGTAAAGAGATATGACTATCTAAGTGAGTGAGTATCAGTGACAACATGTGATCGGCTTAGGAACTTGCACAGGAATATGGCCTGGTTAATCATACGTGGGGTGTGGGATTAACACTCACAGAAAATACATGAACTGCACAGGGAGAGTATGATCACATATCTACATTAACACTCTCCGCCCCCGACTGGTATAGTGGATCCAACCATGACACGCTACAACACATGAATCACAGAGCAGGGGGCCAACCTTCTTAGGAACAGTGTCTCATCCATGCACAGGAATCACAGGACATGCACAGAAATCACAGGAATAATAATATCTCATGACGGAATCCAAAAAATACCAATCTGTGTAACCAAGTATCAGAAAATCAAGGATATCTACACTAAATACAAGAAATATAGAGGATATAATATCCCAAAAACTATCAGAGAATGTACTCGCCTGAAATCTGGTGAACGATATCAAAGATGTCTGGAACGGTGCCTCGGAGACCTAAATATGGAATATTATATCAACACAAGATTTTGGAATAAATACAAGTTAAACTAGTCCATTTCTAGGTCATTGGGCTAATTCTAAGTCAAAGTAGTCAAACTAGATCAACTCTAGGTCAAACTAGTCAAACTTGGTAAAAGTAGCTATTTCTAGGTTGTATGGGTCCATCTCTAGGATATTTGATCCATACACTATGTATCTAGGCTATATTAGCTATATTAGAATACTAGAATATCAATACTATACCGTATCATAAGATACGTAAAATATTAGATATGAAAATACAATAATATATATATACAAGATAAAAATATATAGTATCCCTAGCTAAACTAATACTAAGTGGATACCTTGGCTTTAAGCCAATACGGTATCACACCACCTACACCACCTCTTGATACACAAATCCAATACCTTGAGTATAAACCAAAATACCTAACAATTACCTTGGTATTACAAGGTAATACTTAACTTTAGCTAAAACTTAACTACTAGCTATATATATATATATATATATATATATATATATATATATACACACACAAACTTAAGTATCTAATTATACATAACTAGTGGTCTAACACCCTACTTTATAACTTAATAATACTATCCAATTCATAACTGATACATTACATACTACCATTCATCAAAATCTAATAGTTATCCAACTTAATACAATTCAGAAACACAACTCTCTAACCATCCATGTATTATCTAACAAAACATATATATCTTACATAGCATCCAACATATAACTAAATAACCTGAAACTAACCTCACTTGAACTGAACTAACATAGCAGCACACAACCCCGCCAATTCTGGTGTTGTTGTTGTTCCTGCTCCTTAGTGCAGCCTGTAGCTGCTGCTACTATGTTATTTACACAACAGTAGGCTCCCCCTCCCTTAACTAATCTGATGTTGCTCCTAAAGCACTAACCCCTCAGTCCCCAGCTGCTCCAATGCAGCACATCAAGATTGTTGTTGATGTTGTTTCTTGACACAACCCTACAACATGCCCGACTGTTCATCAGTTGCACTGTCTGCATAGTACACTGCACTGTGAAGACCAGACCCTTCACAGTGAACAACCACAGCCAACATGCCCCTTAACATCCCTCTCATCAGTCTAATAACAGTCCAACAAGACTCAACTCATTGCACAACAACTTCCATATCAGTGAGCAACATCTACACTTATCCACGAAGCAATCCCCTCTATCCAAAATACATCCAACACACCAAATACATGCTATAACATAGATAGATAAAAATATAACTAATATGGATATACATATATCAATATCTATATCAACACATATCATATACCAACTAAAGTATATATATATATATATATATATATATATATATATATATATATATATATATATATATATATATATATATATATATAACATCAAATATAGTAGGATACAAAACAACAAACACGCGGAGTGCATCGCACCCGTATCACACTCAATCTATGATACGCTTGTGATACGGCTCCAACACATCATTAAATTTATCACGAAGGATACGAGCAAGTCTAGAATCACAATTATGAACAATATAAAGTGCTAGCTACTCAACTACGTGTATGTGTCAAAATGTGACATGCTCAAACCCCCGTGTCGAAGGAAAAATCCCAAAATTAATCTGTATCACCAAATTGCTATGATACGGCCTACACGTATCCAATTATGGATACGACACTAGTCTCACACAACCAAACACATGTCAATTTGGTCTAATTGACCTATTGACAAACACGTGATGAGCCAATCTCGAAATTTTCCCAAAATTAGCACAAAACACATCATAACTTCCAAAATAAGGGTCCATATTAGGCAATTATTCTTCCTATAGGTAACCCTAGTATATGGGAGGGTTCCTAATGACTAAACTACAGATTTAAGGTCTAGATAGAAGGAAAATTATGAATTATACCTATTGGGAGATGGATTCCTAATGCAAGTCTCCAATTGGAAGCAAAGAGCCCTCAACTTGTGTTCTTTCCTCCTCCTTGTAGATTCGTGCCTCCTCCTTGCTCCAATAGCCTCCAATGGTGAGTAGAGAAGCAATTGGAGGAGAATTTAGGTAGAGATTTGTGTAGGGATGAAGGAATTTAGAAGAGAAAAATTTTAGATCTAGAATTGAAATGAAATAAATGAAGAGAGAGAGTCTCTCCTCCTCCCCCTATGGCCGGCCCCTTTCCCCTCTTCCAAGAAATGTACAAAGTCCAAATAACCCCTTAGGGCTTGTCATGAAGAAAATGATTAAGGAAGGAATGTTCTACTCATAATGGTTTGACTAATCAAACTCCAACTTAATGAATTGGACTTGTTTGTTGGGCTCAAGTCTAACTATAAATAATGTTGGTCCATAAGTCCAATCTAAACTAGTTAGGTCCACTAACACAAGTCCAAAATATCATGTAGCATACTAAAAATAAATAAATAATACAATAATTAAATATGAACATGCACAATAAATTATTAAATTATGAAAATGACCAAAAATCCTTCCTAGAAAATGTGGTAGTGACAGTACTGCAGGCGGATCATCGGGATGACGACCCCCTCCACATAGTTGTGAAGGGGGAGATTTTGTTGTAGTGGGTGAGGTTCCCAACCTATGTGGAGAATACCCCGAAGTGCGACGAGCGTCGTCTGTTTGTTAGAGAAGCTCGGGGATGCGACGAGGGCCATTCAGGAAGTCGAAGAAGCTCGGGAGCAGCGAGGAGGTGCTGCTGGAAGGAGGGTTACCGAGTTCGGACCAAACTCGGTTCCCCAGGCCGAGTTCGGGGCCGAACTCGGTCTGGGTGTTTCAGAACCTCATTATAGCTGATGTTTCATTTTTACTTGCAAACACTGGCTCGAGCCGAGTTCGGTGCGGTAGGCTGATGAAAATTTTGGATTTTTTATACACCGTTGGATCATATCTTACGGTCCAGGTTGGTTGCAGGATTGGGGAATATAAGTTAGGTTTTTTCCTAACCCTAATACATGCAACAATGAGAGAAAAAGGAGGCAAGAGTGTTTGTGCAACTTTGGGAAGGAGAAAGAGGTATTGACGGTCGTTTCGGAGAAGGAGATCATTTTCGGGTAATATATTCCCGTCATCTTTGTTCTTCGTTGGTTTTGTAATCAATTTTCTTTTCCTAAGTGTTATGGTGATCCGTGTTTGGATCGGTAAGGAGCTTGTAGAGGGTGTATTCTCTTTATTCGATTAGTGGAGGTTCTTCAGGGTTGAACTCCGATCGTCCCGTGATTTTTTTCATCTAAATTTTTCATGTAAAAAACTGTCTGCGATTTGTGTTTGGTGTTGTTTAGTTTGTGTGTTTTGCTTGGTTCTCTCGCAGGTACTCTCTGGTTTGGAAAACTATTTTCGCATTTTCGTTCCCAACAATTAGCACCACACTTTTATCTCGAAGAAGTCACAAATATTTTAACATTTTATTTTCCAAACTATCCTTAGTTTTTTTTTTCTTGGAGGCAACAAAAGTTATTCACTAAAGAACCTATTTATTCTTAATCTTATTCTTCCTACCCAAGCATCCAAAAATCCCAAAACGTCCAACTCCAAAACCTTAATATCTCCAACTCCAAAACCTAACATTTCAATCACCACCGAAGAATCTACGACGAGTCTCCTGCAATTCTGAAGACATAATCCACTGCCTTCATGACTGCCAGAATCTAAGGGGCCCCTAGTGCATTACATGACTCGCAAAATTTTAGCAGTCCTAAAATCAAGAGTTTTGGAAATTCTGACTAGGACTGCCAAAATTTTGGAAGGTCCTCATAAATTGTTGAGATTGTAAAAAAATTGGCGCTATGAAGTTTGCAACCTACATTAATTTCAAAACTTAAAAATAATAACTTAATGGACTTTTTACAAAAAAAAAACATAACAAAATATGCTACACCTGAAATTTAAGCATCTAAACAACAAAAAAAGCTATATTTGAGAAAATTTGGAGCCTCTAAAATATGCATTTAAAAATTTATTTCTTTTGGTTCTCGAGGTTTAGGATTTCCTTTGGTTCTCACCATATATGTTAATTGTGAGCAAGAACAAAAGCGTGTTGCCCAAAGAAAAAAAAAAAAATTTAAAATGTTTTCTGCCCCCAAAAAATGAAATGTCATCCCCTACCTGCAACACCCCCACGCGGTGTCAATAACACCGGCCATTAGTAATGACTTGTCTGCACCAGCTGTTTTGTGTCAATTTTGCACCTCATCTATCCAACTTCCAAACATTTCCAACAGTAATATTGACAGTTTGAAAGCTGACTATAATCAGTTTATGAGAGCTAGTCTCAGAGAGGCTCTCATTGTAAATGACAGAGAAGATGGGACATATATGGAATGCTAAATAAACTGAGCCCTCATGTTCAATATAATCTTTTTCCAGAAAGCCACACTATACATTACAAAACAACATACATTTAGTTTCTCAATATGCATCCATCAGGTCCACACAACAAACCTTAAATAGGTACTCTCTTAAATCAAATTGCCAAACTTGATGATTCCTTTAATTAGACAAAAGGCAAGAGAGGCTTGTTCACCCATCGAATCCTACAACCACTGGCTTGCAGCATCTGGAGCAGCTCCGGCGAGAGTAGATGCATCAGACCATTAAGCAGCTTCAGCTTCTTCAACCTACCGCAAGCAACTCTAAGCCCAAGCTCAATCCCCTCGACAGATACCCGAGGCAGGTTAACAAGCTTCGCGTCCTGCAGGCACTGCAGACTCCCAAGCAGCTTCCACAGTCCGACCGTACTGACTGGACAGCCGGAAATATTTATCTATAAGAAAGAAAAAACAGAGATCAGATTCCATTTTCCCTCGACAGAAAATAATAACACTAGAAGGTTTGGCCAGAATGCTTACCTGTCTGAGGTTACGGGAGTACTGTGCAAGTGCAAATAGTGCAAAATCATCCAAAGAGGAGCATTTCTTCATGTCGATTTCTGTTAGGCTCTTACACCCAATGGAAACCGCAGCAATTCCTGCACTTGTGACATAAACGAGAAACCTCATCTCAAGGTCCGATAACAGTTCCAGTGAACCCAAATCTTTCATTCCTCGATCAGTGATCTGGGTGCAGTAGCACAGATTTAGTTTCTTCAGCTTCTTGCAGCCGGTGGATATAGAAGCCAAGCAATCATCGGTAACTCCAAGGCACCTGCTAATTGCTTCCGAGTATCAGAAACGTGAGGAGATTGAAACAGAGGATAGATGATTAGTTTGAATATATACCGATAGAGGTCAAGCTCTTCAAGCTTGTGGCAGTTTGAACCAATATGAGCTAGTCCTTTGTCTGTGACTCCATTGCAGAAGCCCAATTTTAATACCATCAACTCAGAGCAGCTAGATAAACATTTCAATGCTGCAAAAGAGAGGAGATGAAATGCAATCAAGGTGACAACACGTATAACACAACTGTATTCATTGTAAGAGAAATCTGACTTACCTGGATCATTGATGCTACAGTCAGTCAGATCAATCTCTTTAAGACTAGGACAATTTGTGCTGATCTGATCAAGACCTTTGTCAGAAATTAAGGCACAGGATTCCATTCTGAGGCATCTCAGCTTCTTACAATGATTTCCAATGGCCAAAAGGCTGTTGTCTGTGAGAAGATGGCAGCATGTGAGGTCAATCACATTTAAATCAGTGCAGCTGGAGACCAGCCCTGACACGCCTTCATCAGTTACACCTCCGCATTTACTAAGACTAATCTCTACCAAGCTTTTGCAATTGAGACCAATGATTTGAAGGCACAAAGCAGAGACTTGAAAGCAATCAAGTTTCAATGTATTTAAGGTCATTTTCAGAAAACTCAGCTTGGAGAGAAAAGTTGGTGCCAGCTCCTGGAGTGTAAAAGATACACCATTGTAAGAACATCAAAGAGATCACACTTAACAGAGAGAATGGTCTTTGAAATAGAACTCACTGGGAAACAGTCACCGATATTGATGGTTTGGAGATTCTTGTGCCCGTCTATCACCGATATTAAACCAGATGATGTAACATTATCGCACCGAGAAACATCAATGCTCTGTGTTCAACCAAAAAGCACATGAATCAATGACAGCATTCTCTCTCAAATCAGTGGTTCCCTAAAAAGGACTTACCAATCACATCCTCTACTCTTAATCATAACATAGATTACAGAAACTGAAAAGATAGCATGTGACCTTTATACAATATCGTTAAATATGGGGCTGGATCCAGGGAAAAGTAGCAGGATTTATGGAAATTACATAATTACTTATCTAAGAAAAAGGCATTAAAATTTCTATACTTCCCATCTTCTTAACAGAAGATAACTATTTTCTTGAAATATTGAAAGGTTTGCATTATAAGAACACTATTGAACTACTTAGTTCCACCATTGTAATACTTATACATATAATTGTTTGCTGCTAAAACTAGTACCCCAATTGGCCTAACAAACACATTGTTCCCAGGATAAGGGGAGAAAATACCTCCCTTTATGGATTCTATCCCGAGGTCTGTCTCATAGAATCACAGAGTAAAGAGATTGACACTCAATTTTGCAAGGACAAGTATACAACAGAACATAAACCCTGAAATCCATGTATACTTCTACAAACCAGGGATTGGCATAAAATCTACCAAACAAACTTGAACCTGAAAACCCTTCCAACCCTCATATAAGCTATGAATTATCACTAAGATAAACTAGCAAAGCACAACAACCCAATTTAACAATTACAGTCCTACAACTCACACTGAAACCCACAAGGGAAAAAAAACCTGGAAAACCTATCTAATACCTACAAACCAGGGATGCAAAGTTGAATTTACAAGCAAGAAGAATACTTGAGGGAAAAAGCTTTTTCAGGAAGACAAAATCCACACTCTAACCTTCAAGGAAGGGCCTCAAGCTGTGTGTCCATGAAAGAAAACAATGGATCAAGCAATCACATATCAAATTGTTGAGTTTGTCCAGAGATCCTTCCTACGATGACATTTTTAGGTTATACACTGAGCCAAAGATGTTTGGTCCTCAAGAAGCCTTTGGTTTGGCGACCTTTTGCTGCTTGCCACTTGTCCGTTGAATTTGCTCATGCAGGATAGTGCCCCACACTTCACATGAGAAATCAGTGTGTGCCCTCACAGTATTCCCACCACTTTCCAAGTACAGTCCTCTCAGGATTTTGAAAGACCAAACTTCACGTCTATTCAGATGTTCATTCTAACTTACCAAAATCATGTGGCATATTACCTTCAGATTTTGAAATGTAATTGTCAGGCTGTTAATTATTTCTATCCATTATTTTTAAGTTCTTACTAAACCTAATCTTTGGAAGACAAAATTTCAGGTCTATTTAGATGTTCAGTCTAACTTGCCAAATCATGTGGTATATTACCTATACGGATTTTCAAATGTAATTATTAGGCCGTTAAATATTTCTATCCATTATTCTAATATTTCAAATCTTCCTCCACACCATCTCAATGTTGTCAAAGTTCAACTTTAAAGTACAGATTGTTATGGCTCACCAAATTACTATAAATTAATAATATCCTGATTGTGCCTCAAGAAGTATCGGATTTTTTCAAGGACAGAAATTCTAATATGCATATGTTATACCAACAAATCATACATTGTAACTTTAACAGCTGAAGGATTACACAATAGGCGATAGTATTTGAAAAGTGGGCTTTGCAGCTCGCCTCGCTATGCATCGTAGGCTCGTAGCATAGCGCTCAAGATTTGCTACTTAGCAGGCCTGTGAAGCCTAGTCCATGAGAGGCCTACGATATTTGCGCATAACATTTCGCTTTGCAACCTGTATCATATAGCAAAAAGCCTACACTACATTCCAAAGTATAATGCAAAATTTTAAGGGCATAAAACCCGACAACACCGATCCTCTCTATTTGTTTAGTTTCTCTTATGTCTCCTCTCAGTGGAAATATGCTACATTCCAAAGCATAATACAAAATTTTAAGGGCTTAAAACTCGACAACTTCGATCCTCTATTTGAAAAGTGGGCTTTGCAGCTCGCCTCGCTATGCATCGTAGGCTCGTAGCATAGCACTCAAGATTTGCTACTTAGCAGGCCTGTGAAGCCTAGTCCATGAGAAGCCTACGATA
This sequence comes from Iris macrosiphon, assembly GCA_036927795.1. NCBI lineage: Eukaryota > Viridiplantae > Streptophyta > Magnoliopsida > Asparagales > Iridaceae > Iris > Iris macrosiphon. Next base: position 139,759,365 of record JAYESA010000018.1, on the reverse strand, counting down.
TTTGCGCATTTTGCAACCTGTATCATATAGCAAAAAGCCTACACTACATTCCAAAGTATAATGCAAAATTTTAAGGGCTTAAAACCCGACAACACCGATCCTCTCTATTTGTTTAGTTTCTCTTATGTCTCCTCTCAGTGGAAATATGCTACATTCCAAAGCATAATACAAAATTTTAAGGGCTTAAAACTCGACAACTTCGATCCTCTCTATTCATCTAGTTTATCTCTGTCTTCTACTCTTCTTCTCAACGGGAATATGGTAGCGACCCACAAGGTTCATCCACCTGCAGTGTTTGGAATTGTTTGTAATTGTTGTTTGTGCTTATTATTTTGAAAAGCAATCACAAAAGTTGTTTGGTAACAATAGCTTATCAAAAAACTTTTGGAAAGCCATTGCAATTTTGGGGTAACTTTTGAAAGCAGGTGGGAACACGCTGTCAAAAGCTGCTTTCATTGTTGCTTTATGAAAAGGAGCACCAATCCCAAACCAAGCCTAAGTGGCATTTGACGGTTTGTGACGTTGAACTCCGACCATCTCATGCCTCCTCTCATACTCACCAAATCCTCTTACAGCTGTCTCCAAGAAACACAAAAATAAAAAATAAAAATGCTCCACAAACCCTTCTCCAACCATCTCTGACAAACTATAATATTCTCCAATCGTCTTCAACAGTTCTCGAACCCTCTGTCAGCATTGCAATAAAGGTTACCTAACAAGTATTTTGGACCAATACTCTCCTCCAATTTGGTTCATCTTCCAGCCCCAAGACTGTCCTCGACTTTTCCCTTGCACACTATCACTATTTTGTATATTAACAAGTAAATTATAGTTGGCAAGAAATAGCAACTGTGCTTCGGTTCCAATTTTACAATTTAAGCCGATATAACAGAAAGTTATAGGTAGAGCTGTGTATTAATGTATTGACCTCAAAAACTTACAACAAACTCACCCTCAATGAGCTGCTCCCATTTTTGAGAAATCTCAAGCCTTCATCATCTATGCAAGCGCATCCAGTCATGCACAAGTCTTCCAATTTCTCGAGAGACGAGATAGCTTGAAGGGATCTATTTGTCAACTGAAATTAAACCAAAACCCAAATATCAAAGGTATATTCCTAGCAGTAAACAATGCGCTTCTAGCAAAGGAAAAAAGAATCAACTTTTTATGAATTCTGAATCAAAATTTATGGTTAAAGAATGAAGTAAAAAAAATAACCATAATAAATTAACGAGTTAATTACCCAAATAATGTCCGAGGAATATAGTCCTTGGCGTTTTAGTGATTGAACTATTATTTTGGTTAATTTGGTATCTAAATTTTGCATTTTGGTACTGTTTAATGAGTGTCTGAAGTAGATTATGTTGCAATTTTAGGATGGACATGTGATTGTCACGTGTCTTGTTTTTCATGGTTCTTTTGTCAAGTTTTTATTTTTGGGCTATCATTTTCAGAAAAATATTGGTGTTCGATAAAATTCCGACGTATCGGCTCGGCATGATAAAAATAATCCTAAAAATAAGACATGACCATCCCATATCTATTTTTAATCACATGTTCATTGTTAACAATTTTCATCTAAAAGAACCAACGAAACATACTTCAGACACCCTTTAAACAAAATACAAAGCTTAGATACCAAATTAACCCCAAAAAAAAAAAAAAAAAAAAAACACACTAAAATAACGACGACGACATTCCTCCGGCACCATTTTGACAAAAAAAAAACTCCAAATTAACACCAAACATAATCCTATTTTCCAGTTAATTTATTAAAGAAAATTAAAATATAAATTAATTTCCCAAAAGTACCATAAAATCTAATAAAAACAAGACAAGATTAACACAATAAAATCCCCAAAATAGCAAAACAAAATAGGGTTATGTTTTTATTAAAGAATCAACTTTTATGAATTCTGAATCAAAAATTTATGGCTAAAGAATGAAGTAAAAAAGAAAAAGAAAAAAGACTGGCCATAATAAATTAACACCAAAACGTAACACTATTTTCCAGTTAATTTATTCAACAAAATTAAAATCTACATAAATTTCCTAAAAGTATCATAACTATTAATAAAAACAAGGCAAGATTAACACAATAAAATTCCCAAAATAGCAACAACAAAAATAAGGTTACGTTTTTATTAAAGAATCAACTTTTTATGAATTCTGAATCAAATTTATGGTTAAATAAAGAAGTGAAAAAAAAGGAATGACCATAACAAATTAACACCCAAACGTAACCCTATTTTCCAGTTAATTTATTTAACAAAATTAAAATCTACATAAATTTCCAAAAAGTACCATAACACAGTAAAATTCCCAAAATAGCAAGAAAAAAAATTTAAAAAAAAAGATTCCACCTTTAGATAGGAGACGTCCAGGAGCTTCAGCTCGGGGCACTTCTTGACGAGCAGCTCGATCCCGATGTCGGAGATCTCCATGCACCACTTGATCCCCAGCCTCTCCAGCCTCCCGCCGCACCCGACCGCCACCTTGGCGAGCCCAACGTCCGTCACGTGGAGGCACTTGTCCAGCCTCAGCTCCCTCAGCCCCCCCGCGCTCGCCACCGCCGCCGCCTCCCGGTCCCCGAACCCCACGCAGTGCGAGAGCTCCACCCTCTCGAGCAGCGGACAGAAGTTGACCACCGCGCCGAGGCCCCTCCATGAGATCCCGACGGAGCGGGAGAGGTCGATGGAGCGGAGGGTCGGGGGGAAGGAGGGGGCGGCGGAGAGGAGGGAGGAGTCGGAGAGGGAGGCGCAGAGGGAGAGGTCGAGGGAGTCGAGGTGGGGGTAGCGGTGGCGGAGGAGGCGGGGGAGGAGGTGGAGGCGGAGGGCGCGGAGGGAGCGGCGGTGGAGGGACTCGGCGCGGAGGAGGAGGCGGGAGGCGAGGCGGACGGACTTGAGGTCAGCGGGGTCGGGGAGGTGGTCGAGGACCTGGATCCACACGTCTATGGAGAGGTCCCTCAACATGTTCAACGAATTACCGCGGCGAAAATTTAGGTGGGGACGAAGAGGAAGGAGGTCGGAGGGAGGAAGAGGTGGATCAGTGGAGACGACGATGACAATGGACGGAGCAGCGGCGGTGGCATGCTCGTCAATGAGTGCATGTTCTTCTTCTTCTTTCTTCTTCTGCTGCTGCTGTTCTGAAAATTTTTGCTGAGATCTAATGGAGAAGAAGAGCGAGCAGTAATGTATTGGGGGTAGTTTGGCAATTCGGGTTGGAATTGGAGGAAATTACGGAGGATGGGACTATGGGCGGGGTGGGGGATTAGGCGATTGAGCCAGGGTTATTTTGGGGAGTGGGGGATTGATGAGATTGGAGGTTGTATGCGGGGGTGGAAGGTACCGAGACAAGTACATGGCCGTCCAGGTTCTCGTGCGGAGGAAGAATTATGCCACTTGATCTTCTTTTCTTTCTTTCTTTATGCAAACTCATCCCTCATTATTTTCGTAATGGTGTAATGGATCCAAATAATTTTCTCTAGGGTAAGTAAAAAATAAATTAACTCCATGAAATTATTTTACAAGAAAAAATAATTTACGGAACTCAAAAAATTTCTTATAGAAAACTTAATTTGAGTGTTTCATTGTCACTATTCTCCACGAAAAATAATTATGTTTTATGAAAAATAATATTTTTTTATGGGTTGGACAAGTTTTATTTTTTACCATTTCAAAAAAAATATAAAAAATAATATCTTTTGAAAAAATAATTTTATGAAAAATATAAGTTATAAAATAAAATAATTGATGAAAAAATTGTGATATAAATATTTTTTGTGGAAAAAAAAAATTCAATCAAATATAGCCTATATGTTTAGAATCCGAGATATCCGACTTTTGTCTGTTTTTACAAAGTAATTCAAGACTATTTGCTAATAACGGCTTATTAAAAAAAAAATGAAAAGTCAATCGACTAGTGGGATTGCTTTCGAAAGAATCCTCACACCCGCTATCAAAAGTTGCTTTTGATGATCCAAGACTAATGGATTTATTGAAAGGAAAAAAATATCAATCTTAAACATAGGTATCTTTTGTTGTTTCTACTCGTCTTCTTTCTTTTGAAAAGCAATTACGGTAGTTGTTTATTAACATCTCCTTATCCAAAACAAACTTTTGGAGAATTATTTTGATTTTGAGACAACTTTTGAAAGAGTTGAAAGACTACTTCTACTGATTGAGAGAAAAATTTTGGATGAATAATAAATGATATATAATTATATATATTTCAACTTGACAACTGAAATGTGAGATATGTCTCACTATTTTAGTATTATTGTATTTTATCAGGTATATGTGTGTTATAGCTGCATAATTGCTTATCGTGTAATTTATGATTTTTTTCTTGCTGCTTTTATGTAATTTCTAGGTTGGTGCTTAGTGACTCTCCCTTACTATATATAGTCTTTCATTTCTCTCTCTTCCTTATTCTTCTTCATTTCCTTCTCTTTCTTCATTTTCTTCTTCCTCTTCCCTCTTCTCTCCCTAGTCGAGAGCAACCCGAGGCCGTCCTCCCCATTCCCTTTTGTGGTAGTAGTAGTAGTAGTAGCCTAGTAGTGGGTTTAGGCAAGTACATATTGCCAATGAGAAAGAACTTGCACTTTTGGCCACCCTTACATTTTATTAGTCTATATTATGCTCTAGGAACTGCTCTTCGTGTTTACTTCTTGTTATTTTTGGTTTTGATGTCTTGGTTGGAGTAGATCTAAGTTTCAAGTTTGGAGCTTCCATGAGTTTATTTTGTTTTGATCTCTTAAAATTGATGTTTTCAAAAACTAGTAGTTCCATGTTGAGGAGCACTTGATTTTATGCGGTTTTGAAATTTACTTTGCTGGATTCGGACTTGAAATGAGGATTTCATAAAATAAAATAAAAAAATCACACTTAGAGCTTTTCCAGGGATGAAACTTGTTGTTCTGGGACGAAGGAGTTCTATGCGGCCAGCTTGGTATGCAACATGGACTTCTCTCTCCAAGTCAGCAAGCGGTCATCTTGTTTGACGCATGACTGAAATCTGCACATGCGTTGTCATGACCCGCTACCGAATATTCGGATACGAGTCGGACACATCCAGCCTATGCTGTGAGACACCGCGTAGTAAGCTGTTATAAACCTTCAATTATCATTATAATATATTGAATCATAATAATCATAGCATTTATATCGTGAAAAATTAGAATAAGTCCAAGATGTCATTGTAGTTACATTTCCAAAGAAAGAGTAACTGGAGACAAATCCAGCAAAATGAATGTTAATTATTTATTACAAACCAAAATCAAATACTAAATGTAAGCTAAGCTATAGGGTATTCCTTAGCAGGGACATCCTCTTGGATGTGAGCTAGCTTCTTAGGAGCAGATCCATAGTATGAGTTGCAAAGCAACTCCTCCTCAGTCAATTCATCTGCAACGATCCAATCAGGAAAGGAGCAAAGTACAATCCTACAATTTACGTACCATGTAACATAGAACTATTAAATAGGGATGTATGTAAAGAACTGGTAATAAAGGAAGGTGTAACAAAATAGACTACAACATGCTCAAGTGAAAAGTAAATGCAACTGAAAAGATAGTAAATACATGATCGGCTGATAGGACGGTAAAAATAAATGCAACTGATATGGCATATAGCCGATCCGACAAAATTCATAGGTGTGCCATGTGAATTAAGATATCCACTCATATTACACTATGGACTTTGATCATGTATTTAACTATTATTTTCCCTAATCCCATGCACAAAAGAAACACATGAATAAGTAGAGACACAATTGTGAAAAGTAAAGACAACTGGTGTAAAGTAAAGCGAATTACAAAAATTAAATATAACTTATTTTGGAAAGTAAATACAACTGGTAATAAGAAGAAAACATGTTTGAATGTTCAACATACAAAGTTATAGTTCATGTTCAGTTTAGTAAAAGATGCAGTGTACTTGCCTTCTCTAAGATAGGGTATAAAACTAAGAAGAGATAATGTCTCGGACCTCTCACTGTGTGCAAAAGAGGGTACAACTTAGGTTCCACAATTAGATAATGTCTAACTAACCAAATCCACCCTTAACCCTTATTTAAGCACTCTTAATTTTATCTTAAATCAATAACAACCAAACATTAGTTTATTTAGTACTAGTAACTGTACAATTATAAACCAAATTTATTTCAAAATATACAAATGTTCCAACTCCAAAAACATGATTATAAGTTCTGTAAATTAAAGTAAAATTTTATATTTTTTTCTATTTATCTTACTATTTTATGTTTTACAACAAACAATAAAATTAAGCTAGTCGGTATAGACTAGTTTTTAGCACATCTTTCTAATGCAAATTTTTCATGAATTCTTATGCATAACACACTTAAAAATTTTAATTAAAATTCTAAAGTTAACCAAAATATAATATATAATTAATTTTTTAACATAAAAATTAGTCTTAATGATAAAAATACAAATGAGTTACATTAATCTAGTGTTTACACATGCTTAACACTATTACCCTTATGAATTTCTACCAATCTTAATTCTAAAATAAATAATTTATAATCTGGAAAAATATATAAAATTAAGTATAAATCAGAAAATAATTTATTTTAAATTTATTTTACGAATATATTAAGAATTACAAGTTGGTGTTCACTACGGATAAAAACTAGGTTGGTATCGGATTTTCTAGTGTAGCATGCAAAGTATATATAACAAGTTGATAAAATATTTATAGAACCTAACGAGTATTGTTTAGGACATATAAGGGGGTTCAAGGATAAGGGTTTTGATTACTAACTTCTTTGGAAGAATATGTTAAAAGTGTCTCGAATCGCAGCTTCTTCGAAACAATTCCAGATTTAACTTATCCTCCTTGTAGCTCCTTGTGATGCTTGTGTAGTTTGTTCTAGGGTTGTAGTGACTATGGAAGTGTCACTACCCAATTCTAGAAAATAGGGTATATATTTTTTTTATTTGATAAATAGTGTATTGTATTTAATTATTTATATTTATAATTAATTAGTGCTTGTCTTATTTTTTATTTTGATTGTTTTAGGGTTTTGGCTAGCCTGGACCCATGTCAGACCCTAGTGGACCCATGTCCGACCCAGCCCACACCCTTGTGAGAATTATTTTGGGGCTTAGAATTATTATTTTATTTTTAGGAGGTTAGTTGGAGAGATTTGGAACTAGTTTGAGTGCATTTGGAGACCCGGAACCCAAAACCGAGTGAGTAGGGGCGTTTTAGGAATTTGGAAAGTTGTAAATCCCTTTAATAGCATGTGGCCGGCCCCTACCTACCCCCACACCCGACAGTGAGCAGCAGCCCCCCTTCTTTCTTCATTCCTCTTCATTTTCCACTTCTTCCTCTTCACTTCTTCTTCTTCTCCACTTCTTCTTTCTTCTTCCTTCTTCCCCAAGGTGAGTTTCTTCCACTTTTCTTCTTTCTTTCTTTCATTTCTTCTTCCTTAAGCTAACCCTCACCTTGCATTTTCTCTAACCTAGGTGTGAGGGGCCTAGATCTAGTGTGAGAGCTAGAATTGGTAGCTTGGAGCTTGAGGGAGTTGATTTGGAGGGAATTTGGGACTTTGGCCTTGGGATTCCAACTCCCAAGAGGTAAAACCTAACTTTCCCCTTCCTAATTATTTTTGTGTAGTGTAATTAGTGTTGTAGAACCCTCCTAGACCCTAACCCTACCCGTAGGAGGAAGTTGGAACTAGTTTGGGTGAGTTTAGAAACTTTGACATTAGGTTTTGTGTCGAATTCGGGTGGAATCCGAATTTGGCCCAATTTTGGGTGATGCCCTAGGTTAGATGGACCTAGGTAGACGTTGTCGGGTGTCTAGAGGGTGAGTGCTTGTCTCCGTTCGGACACGGGAAGCCGCGTCGCGGAGAAACGGGCGTTTCGGGCGAAATTGGGGCTTTTCGTCGTCGCCGATTCTAAGTTTGTGTGCGTTTCCGCCACGGGCCTAGAATCGACGTGGGAGCGCATTTTCTAGGATCTAGACATCGTGTAGAGCGCGTGGGTAAATTTTGGGCCGATTCCGAGTTCGTTTGGTGTGCGTTTCAGGAGGTTTTCCGAGCCGCGCACCACATGTTCGTCGAAATGACCGAACGGCCATTTCGACTTGGTTTCCTCGTTTCGGCTTTGTGCGCGCGTTGGGTTAGTATCGGGGAGTGTGTGCTAGAGTTTTCGGGCTATATTTTATATATTTTAGGGTATTGGTGAGTGTCGGGGTCGTTGGGCGTGAGTAGGGCGTGTGGTTTGAGTGTTGTGTGCGTGGTTGTGTTTGTATTGATATGTGTCTATATATATATATATTTATATATATGTATGTTTGTTTATGTATATATATTTATATATATATGAGTGTATTTATATCTATGTGCTTATGTGTGTATATGTCTATGTGTATATATATATGTATATGTGTAAGTGTGCTCGTGTGTATATGTATATATATATTTGAATATGTGTGTGTGTGTATATATCTTAGAGTGTGTGTGTATTGATATATATATATATATATTAATATGTGTGTTTATATATATATTTGTAGCTATGTATATATATATTTATGTGTGTGTGTGTTTTAGTGTGTGAGTGTGCTAGTGTGTGTGTTAGAATGTGTAGTTAAGTGTGTGTATATATATATGTATCTAGTTATATATATATAGATATATATGTATGTATATATATATATAGATATATATATATGTATATATAGGGTGTGTGTGTGTGTGTATGTGTGAGATGGAGGGGGGGCGAGCAGCCAGCGTGCGGGGGCAGAACCTGCACAGGCAGCAGCAGCGTGCAGTGCGCTGCGCACTGCACTGTGCAGCAGCCCAGCTGCAGCAGCAAGCAGCAATGCCAGCGACAGCAAGCAGCAATGTAGCTGCAGCAGCAGCTCCAGCAGCAACAAGAGCAGCAGTAACAGCAGCAGACTAATTAAGAAATTAATCTAATTTTATTTTTTATTATTTTTAGCAGCAGCATATAGACGCAGCACTCTAGCAGCAGCAACTGCGAAGTATGGAGCAGCAGCAGCAGGAATAAGGAGCTCCAGCAGTAGCAGCGGGTAGTAGCTAGCGAGGGAGAAAGAGAGTTTGATATATAGATATATATATATGTTAGATAGATAAGTTATGGATAATTATATTGATAGATAGATATTGATAGATAGATAGCTAGATACTTAGATAGATAGATACCTATATCTATGGATACTAGATAGGTAGATAGGTAGATAGGTAGTTTTATCTATCTAGGAGATAGATATCTATATACCTATAGTTAGTTATATATATATAGATATCTTGATAGGTAATATATATATATATATGTTATGATTAGGTAAGGTAATGGGTAATCGGGTAAATGTGTGTGGATATCTAAATACATAGGTATATACATACTTAGATGTATATATATATGGTAGATATATATATTACCTAGCCTAGATTAATAACTAGGTATATAATTAATAGCTAGGTAGCTAGTTAGAGGGTTTTAGGGCGAAACTTCAATACCTTGAGATACCGAGGTATCTCGATACCTTGAGATATTCAAGGTATTGAGTTTCGAGCGGGGTATTTGAGCATTAGCCTAGAAAATGCTTGGGAATGATTTTTGTATGTTTATATGTATATAATTACGCGTGCTAGCATAGGTTTTAGCGGGTTTAGGCGGGGTGCGTGGCCTAGGGCGAGGTATCGGATACCGAGGGTATCCCGGTATCTCGATTAGGCGAGTTTGTGAGTTTAGTAGCTTAATGAGCTCGGATTGACCTAGAATTTCAGGGGCACCCTAGTTTGACCTAGCTTTGACCATAATTGTCCCCGTTGACCGTAAAAGTCAACGTTTGACCTAGTTTTGACCTAGAGTTGACTTTTTGGACCCCGGGTTGACTTTTTGACCCGAATTTCACCGGTTTGACCCGTTCGACCTAGAATAGCCCTAGAAGCCTGTTTTTAATTATTTTATATCAGTTTAAATGCTTAGAACCCTGTTTAATCCTTGTTTTTCGCATTAGGTCCTTGCGACACCGGTCCGGACCTCGATCCTCATCAGTTGCTCAGGACATCAGGCGAGTACCTACCTCTGATAGTTTCCATTTCATGATAGCGTTTATATCACCTGTTCTAGAACTGTAATACTTGATTCTGACACTTTATTACACGAGCTGGTACTAGTGGATCCCGTCATGAGGTGCTATCCCCCTTACCGTGTTCAGCGGGTACTCTATCACGTGTATTTCATCATGTGCTTCGGGTATTGATTATCATGTGCTATCATGTGCTTCTTGTGCTCTCGCCTTCGTGTGCGCGAGCTATTATCATGTACGTAGCGTGTTGTGGTTGGATCCAATGGTATTAGTGGGGGAGGGGAGTAGTGAGTTGGTTATGTGATCAAAGCCAAACAGTATTCATGTGTATGTCGGTTATGCAACTCACGCATAACGGAGTTATCTTAGTGTTTTTCATGTGCAACCTAAGCCGATCACATAACGAACTTGTGCTCAAGGCACTTAGCTAGTATTCATGTTTCTCACCTGCAGTTACTTTTCCACTACTTGTATTGTTCTCCAGTTTATATTACAGCTATTTATTGTGCTCCAGCATATATTTATTTCCTGTGCATCTTGATTACTTTTCTATTGCTCGTCATATACACCTTACCATGCATTTGGAGTTGCTTTCAGAGTTATGTACTTCGCTCCAGTCCTGACTGGGCATATTTTTTCCAGAGGATCCTGAGGACTATTGCCCTACGTTCTACGGGCCTGGTGTTGACGACTGCTGTGACCCCGAGGAGGAGTGCGCCGAGGAGACGCCGATAGCACCCTAGTTAGCTAGGTGGGTTTCCTGGGTTTTCCAGTGGTTTGTATTTTGGATGACTGTACTTATTCTTTTGTGCTTCTGCTGTGATGTTGTAGCTTTTAGACTTGGACTGTATTATTTTGGATTGCCTTGCTCTCTTGGTTCTGTTTCTTGTTTATATCATATCGTGCTTATATTCTTCCTCTAGTTTTGTGATTGAGATTATTGTCATATATATATATTGCGTGGTTGCCCTCCTGTTGGAGAGGATTTTATTCACATATATATATTGCGTGGTTTTGCCCTCCTTTTGGAGAGGTCATGCCGGATTTTTCTGTGAGTTATCTAGATAGTTGGTTGACCTAGAACGGACCTTTACAGCGTTCTACCGCCGATTCTGCGGCGTAGGCTGGACATACCCACGGCTCATGCCCGATTTTCGGGTGCGGGTCGTGACACGTTTTTGGTGGTGGCCCATGCAGGTCAGCTTTTTAGTTTACCTGCAGTAGGATATAGGATATAGGCTGAGAGAGAGTGTGCTCAATCACAACTAGGACCCTTCCTACTTCCTTTTGCTATCTTTAATTTTTCTGAAATTGTTTTCTTTTGCAATATTATTGTCCTTCATTGATGTTATCGTTTCTTGCACTGTATTGACTTCTTTTGATCTGTGTTCAGGATGCCTCCGAAGACCAGATCTCAGCGCACCGCCCCAGCAGCTGCCACCGAGAGGTCTGCCACCTCTCGACCTGCTCGACGTCCGGCAGCCGCTACCGCTCCACTCGCCACTCCTGCGGTTGAGGGAGCTTCAGTTTCTCTCGGAGATCCCCTTACTCCCATTGATCCGAGAGCCACCCCAGTTGTCCCGGTGGTACCTCCTCCACCACCGCCTGCGCCAGTAGATGCTACGCAGTTGTTCGCATTCTTCCGAGAGATGATGGATGCGCAGTACCGCCAGGCAGATATTATGAGGATGGGCATTGAGAATGCTCATCAGGTGGCTTTGACAGCTGTCGACAGGGTGGCTCAGATCCAGCCACAGCCAGAGCAGGCTCAGTATCCTAGGCCGGGTACTATCATCGATTTTCAGAGGATGCGGCCTAAGGAGTTCCGCGGCACAGAGGGGATCCTGTACGCCGACGACTGGATCGAGCATATAGAGGGCATTTTCAGGCTGGCGATATCCCAGCCAGCATGCAGATAGAGGCAGCGGGCAGCCAGATGTTCGACCTTGCCCTTACTTGGTTCCGCACGGATACGCGGATAGCAGCTCCGGGATTGACTTGGGAGGCTTTCAAGAAGCTTTTCAAGGAGAAGTTCTTCCCGGACGTGGCTCTCAGTGCCTTAGAGAGTCAGTTCGAGGCGCTCGTCCAGGGGAGTATGCTAGTGGATGAGTATGCAGCGGAGTTCTGCCGTCTGGGCAGATTTGTTGAGGGGTTGTCTGAGGCAGCGAAGGCGCGGAAGTTCCGCAAGGGCTTGGTCATGGCGGTCAAGTCCTTGACTAGGAGCGACCGCGAGGCGACCTTCGAGCAGATTGTCAGCGATGCTCAGAGGGCTGAGGATGATTTGGAGCTGAAGACGAAGAGGGGCAGAGACACTTCCGGAGCAGGCAGCAGTGCAGGCCCGGCCAAGAGGCCATTCCAGCAGACCCAGCAGCACCAGGGTCAGGGTCGGGCGCCCTTCCGGCAGGCGCCCCAGCAGCAGAGGCAGGGTCAGCAGCAGGGCCAGAGGCAGCCCATCGTTTGCCCTTTCTGTAGGAAGCCAGGGCACGGATGGGACATATGCAGAAAGAGGCTGGGCAGATGTTTATTGTGTGGCGCCGCAGACCACCAGCTGAAGGATTGTCCTTCAGCGCTTGCCCGTACAGCTCAGGGCGGAGGAGCCGCTCAGAGGGCACCAGCCAGAGCACCTGCAGCGCAGCAGAGAGGTCAGCCTTTGCAGACTCAGCAGCAGAGGTTCGCCCAGCACCAGCAGCAGCACCGAGGAGGACAGCAGGGGCGAGCTTTTGCCCTGACAGTGGACGAGGCCGAGCCAGTTGGTGATGTTATCTCAGGTTCTGTTCTCCTTGATTCCATTCCAGCACTTGCTTTATTTGATTCCGGTGCTTCCCATAGCTTTGTGTCTGTATCTTTTGCTGTTAGACACCATCTTGTTGCTGAACCTTTAGCTAGACTCTGCAAGATCACGACCGGGGGTGGTATCATCCTAGTCCGTGATGTTTGCAGAGACCGGAGAGTTACCTTGGGAGGCCGGGAGTTGAGTGTGTGCCTACTCGTAATGCCACTTCCGAGCTACGATATTGTACTCGGGATGGATTGGTTGAGTACGCATTGTGCTAGTATAGATTGTCGTGGAGGCAGAGTTTTGTTCAGTCCGCCGGGTGAGCCAGAGTTTTAGTTTGCCAGAGGAGCAGCGGAGCAGACCGAGGGAGTCTTCTGCGGAGCCCTGGTGGTAGAGCCGAGGTCGCTACATCCACTGATAGAGGAGTATATGGATGTCTTTCCGGAGGAGTTGCCAGGGTTACCTCCGGACAGAGACGTGGAGTTCTCTATAGACTTGGTGCCAGGCGCGGAGCCGATATCCCAGCACGTCTATAGAGTCAGCAACAGTGAGCTGATAGAGTTGAAGAAGCAGGTGGATGAGCTTCAGGACAAGGGATTTATCAGATCTAGTTCTTCTCCGTGGGGTGCTCCGGTACTTTTTGTGCCAAAGAAGGATGGGTCGATACGGATGTGTATCGACTACAGGGCTCTGAACAGCCTCACAATCAAGAACAAGTATCCGCTGCCGCGTATTGATGATCTATTTGACCAGTTGAGCGGAGCGAGGGTGTTTTCCAGGATTGATCTGAGGACAGGCTACCACCAGGTGAAGGTCAGGAAGGAGGATATTCCGAAGACAGCTTTTCGGACCAGATATGGACAGTATGAGTTCTTGGTGATGCCGTTTGGGTTGACCAATGCCCCGGCAGTGTTCATGAATCTGATGAACAAGGTGTTCCATCAGCATCTGGACAGGTTTGTGGTGGTGTTTATAGATGACATCTTGGTGTATTCGAAGACCCCAGAGGAGCACGAGGAGCATCTGAGGATAGTGCTGGAGACTCTCAGGAAGGAGGAGCTTTATGGAAAGCTCTCGAAGTGTGAGTTCTTCCTTGACAAGGTTGAATTCCTTGGTCATGTAGTGACTGGAGAGGGTATCTCGGTGGATCCGAGAAAGATCGTGGCAGTTGAGGCATGGAGTGCTCCGAGTTCAGTAGCCGAGGTCAGGAGTTTCTTGGGACTGGCAGGCTACTACAGGAGATTTGTTCAGGATTTTTCCCGGATTGCAGAGCCGTTGTCCAGGCTGACCCGGAAGGACGTGGAGTTTGTTTGGTCAGAGGAGTGCCAGATCGCCTTTGATGAGCTGAAGAGGAGGTTGACGACAGCTCCAGTGTTGACGTTGCCATCAGGTTCTGGAGGATTCACTATCTATAGTGATGCATCGGGGAAGGGACTGGGTTGTGTGTTGCAGCAGAATGGGAGGGTGATTGCCTATGCTTCCAGGCAATTACGTCCTCATGAGAAGAATTACCCTACCCACGATTTGGAGTTGGCAGCGGTCATCTTTGCTCTTAAGTTGTGGAAACACTATTTATACGGAGAGCGTGTGGAGATCTTCACAGACCACAAGAGCTTGAAGTATGTGTTTACCCAAAAAGAGCTGAACATGAGGCAGAGGAGATGGTTGGAGTTGATGAAAGACTTCGACATATCATTGCAGTATCATCCAGGGAAGGCGAACGTAGTTGCGGATGCTTTGAGCAGGTATCCGGTAGCTATGTGCCTGACTACAGATCGTTATCTTCTGGCAGATCTAGAGAGCTTGGGCATTGAGGTGATAGTGCCTGGAGTTGAGATACAGATGTGGGGACTGCAGATTCAGTCAGAGTTGGTAGACCGGATCAGGGCTACACAGTTTGAGGATGAGTCCCTGAGGAGCATCAGGGAGCAGGTTCAGATGGGATTAGCAGATGACTTCACCATTGCTGATGATGGTTCCTTGCGGCACGGTACCAGGTTGTGTGTGCCGAGTGGGTCGTTGCGCGAGGAGGTTCTCCAGGAGGCGCATCGATCCCAGTACTCTATGCATCCCGGTGCCAACAAGATGTATAGAGATCTGAGACAGCATGTATGGTGGTACGGGATGAAGCGGGAGGTAGCACGCTTCGTATCCCGATGCTTAGTGTGCCAGCAGGTGAAGGCGGAGAGGCAGAGGCCAGGAGGTTTACTCCAGCCGTTACCCATTCCGGAGTGGAAATGGGAGCATGTGACCATGGATTTTGTTTCTGGACTTCCCCGTTCTCCAGGCGGGAAGGATGCGATTTGGGTCATCGTGGACAGGTTGACCAAATCGGCCCACTTCCTACCATTCAAAGTGGGTACGTCTACAGAGAGACTAGCAGAGATGTATGTGCGCCAGATAGTCAGACTGCATGGAGTTCCAGTGAGCATAGTATCAGATCGGGACAGTCGCTTTACTTCGCATTTCTGGAGGAGTCTGCAGGCTAGCTTGGGCACCCAGCTCAAGTTTAGTAGTGCGTATCACCCACAGACAGATGGTCAGTCAGAGAGGACCATTCAGACACTTGAGGACATGCTACGCACCTGTGTTTTGGATTTCAGAGGCTCTTGGGAGGATCACTTGCACTTGGTAGAGTTTGCTTACAACAACAGCTACCAAGCCAGTATCGAGATGTCACCTTTTGAGGCGTTGTATGGACGGAGGTGTCGCACTCCGTTGTCATGGGATGATGTAGGTGAGAGAGCTTTGCTTGGCCCGGAGATGGTGGTTGATGCAGCGGAGAAGGTCAAGCTCATTAGAGATAGACTTCGGGTGGCGCAGGACAGGCAGCGGCATTGGGCCGATAGCCACCGGAGACCTTTGGAGTTTGAGGTATAGCTTAGAATCTAGATTTTGTTCTTGTGTTTGCTTGTGATTGCTTGTTTTAGACTAAGTGCAGAGACCTTGTTTGTGCTAGGTTGGAGATCTGGTGTTCCTGAGGATTTCTCCGACGCGGGGCACTATTCGCTTCGGTGGAGGCGGGAAGCTTAGCCCACGTTTCGTCGGACCCTTCCGTGTTCTTGAGAGGGTCGGCGCCGTGGCGTATAGGCTTGAGTTGCCGCCTACGCTGAAGGGAGTTCATGATGTGTTCCACGTGTCGCAGTTGAGACGGTACGTGGCGGATCCCAGTCACGTATTGGATCACTCGGAGATCGCAGTGGGCCCTACTCTTAGCTATCCAGAGCAGCCGGTGGAGATTCTGGATCGGCGGGAGAAGGTGTTGAGGAACCAGACTATTCCCTTGGTTCGCGTCGCGTGGAGGCATCACTCTCCAGGAGAGTCGACCTGGGAGAGGGAGGATGAAATGCGCGAGCGATACCCCTATCTCTTCGAGCCCTGAGGTATGGTTCTTTCTTTGCATTCCTGTCCTAGTTTCGTCTTTTAATTTCGAGGACGAAATTATTTTAAGGAGGGTAGGCTTGTCACTACCCAATTCTAGAAAATAGGGTATATATATTTTTTTTATTTGATAAATAGTGTATTGTATTTAATTATTTATATTTATAATTAATTAGTGCTTGTCTTATTTTTTATTTTGATTGTTTTAGGGTTTTGGCTAGCCTGGACCCATGTCAGACCCTAGTGGACCCATGTCCGACCCAGCCCACACCCTTGTGAGAATTATTTTGGGGCTTAGAATTATTATTTTATTTTTAGGAGGTTAGTTGGAGAGATTTGGAACTAGTTTGAGTGCATTTGGAGACCCGGAACCCAAAACCGAGTGAGTAGGGGCGTTTTAGGAATTTGGAAAGTTGTAAATCCCTTTAATAGCATGTGGCCGGCCCCTACCTACCCCCACACCCGACAGTGAGCAGCAGCCCCCCTTCTTTCTTCATTCCTCTTCATTTTCCACTTCTTCCTCTTCACTTCTTCTTCTTCTCCACTTCTTCTTTCTTCTTCCTTCTTCCCCAAGGTGAGTTTCTTCCACTTTTCTTCTTTCTTTCTTTCATTTCTTCTTCCTTAAGCTAACCCTCACCTTGCATTTTCTCTAACCTAGGTGTGAGGGGCCTAGATCTAGTGTGAGAGCTAGAATTGGTAGCTTGGAGCTTGAGGGAGTTGATTTGGAGGGAATTTGGGACTTTGGCCTTGGGATTCCAACTCCCAAGAGGTAAAACCTAACTTTCCCCTTCCTAATTATTTTTGTGTAGTGTAATTAGTGTTGTAGAACCCTCCTAGACCCTAACCCTACCCGTAGGAGGAAGTTGGAACTAGTTTGGGTGAGTTTAGAAACTTTGACATTAGGTTTTGTGTCGAATTCGGGTGGAATCCGAATTTGGCCCAATTTTGGGTGATGCCCTAGGTTAGATGGACCTAGGTAGACGTTGTCGGGTGTCTAGAGGGTGAGTGCGTGTCTCCGTTCGGACACGGGAAGCCGCGTCGCGGAGAAACGGGCGTTTCGGGCGAAATTGGGGCTTTTCGTCGTCGCCGATTCTAAGTTTGTGTGCGTTTCCGCCACGGGCCTAGAATCGACGTGGGAGCACATTTTCTAGGATCTAGACATCGTGTAGAGCGCGTGGGTAAATTTTGGGCCGATTTCGAGTTCGTTTGGTGTGCGTTTCAGGAGGTTTTCCGAGCCGCGCACCACGTGTTCGTCGAAATGACCGAACGGCCATTTCGACTTGGTTTCCTCGTTTCGGCTTTGTGCGCGCGTTGGGTTAGTATCGGGGAGTGTGTGCTAGAGTTTTCGGGCTATATTTTATATATTTTAGGGTATTGGTGAGTGTCGGGGTCGTTGGGCGTGAGTAGGGCGTGTGGTTTGAGTGTTGTGTGCGTGGTTGTGTTTGTATTGATATGTGTCTATATATATATATATTTATATATATGTATGTTTGTTTATGTATATATATTTATATATATATGAGTGTATTTATATCTATGTGCTTATGTGTGTATATGTCTATGTGTATATATATATGTATATGTGTAAGTGTGCTCGTGTGTATATGTATATATATATTTGAATATGTGTGTGTGTGTATATATCTTAGAGTGTGTGTGTATTGATATATATATATATATTAATATGTGTGTTTATATATATATTTGTAGCTATGTATATATATATTTATGTGTGTGTGTGTTTTAGTGTGTGAGTGTGCTAGTGTGTGTGTTAGAATGTGTAGTTAAGTGTGTGTATATATATATGTATCTAGTTATATATATATAGATATATATGTATGTATATATATATATAGATATATATATATGTATATATATGGGTGTGTGTGTGTGTGTATGTGTGAGATGGAGGGGGGGGCAGCAGCCAGCGTGCGGGGGCAGAACCTGCACAGCAGCAGCAGCGTGCAGTGCGCACTGCACTGTGCAGCAGCCCAGCTGCAGCAGCAAGCAGCAATGCCAGCAGCAGCAAGCAGCAATGTAGCTGCAGCAGCAGCTCCAGCAGCAACAAGAGCAGCAGTAACAGCAGCCAAGAGCAGTAGCAGCAGCATATAGAGCCAGCACAGCAGCAGCAATGCGAAGTATGGAGCAGCAGCAGCAGGAATAAGGAGCTCCAGCAGTAGCAGCGGGTAGTAGCTAGCGAGGGAGGAAGAGAGTTTGATATATAGATATATATATATGTTAGATAGATAAGTTATGGATAATTATATTGATAGATAGATATTGATAGATAGATAGCTAGATACTTAGATAGATAGATACCTATATCTATGGATACTAGATAGGTAGATAGGTAGATAGGTAGTTTTATCTATCTAGGAGATAGATATCTATATACCTATAGTTAGTTATATATATATAGATATCTTGATAGGTAATATATATATATATGTTATGATTAGGTAAGGTAATGGGTAATCGGGTAAATGTGTGTGGATATCTAAATACATAGGTATATACATACTTAGATGTATATATATATGGTAGATATATATATTACCTAGCCTAGATTAATAACTAGGTATATAATTAATAGCTAGGTAGCTAGTTAGAGGGTTTTAGGGCGAAACTTCAATACCTTGAGATACCGAGGTATCTCGATACCTTGAGATATTCAAGGTATTGAGTTTCGAGCGGGGTATTTGAGCATTAGCCTAGGAAATGCTTGGGAATGATTTTTGTATGTTTATATGTATATAATTACGCGTGCTAGCATAGGTTTTAGCGGGTTTAGGCGGGGTGCGTGGCCTAGGGCGAGGTATCGGATACCGAGGGTATCCCGGTATCTCGATTAGGCGAGTTTGTGAGTTTAGTAGCTTAATGAGCTCGGATTGACCTAGAATTTCAGGGGCACCCTAGTTTGACCTAGCTTTGACCATAATTGTCCCCGTTGACCGTAAAAGTCAACGTTTGACCTAGTTTTGACCTAGAGTTGACTTTTTGGACCCCGGGTTGACTTTTTGACCCGAATTTCACCGGTTTGACCCGTTCGACCTAGAATAGCCCTAGAAGCCTGTTTTTAATTATTTTATATCAGTTTAAATGCTTAGAACCCTGTTTAATCCTTGTTTTTCGCATTAGGTCCTTGCGACACCGGTCCGGACCTCGATCCTCATCAGTTGCTCAGGACATCAGGCGAGTACCTACCTCTGATAGTTTCCATTTCATGATAGCGTTTATATCACCTGTTCTAGAACTGTAATACTTGATTCTGACACTTTATTACACGAGCTGGTACTAGTGGATCCCGTCATGAGGTGCTATCCCCCTTACCGTGTTCAGCGGGTACTCTATCACGTGTATTTCATCATGTGCTTCGGGTATTGATTATCATGTGCTATCATGTGCTTCTTGTGCTCTCGCCTTCGTGTGCGCGAGCTATTATCATGTACGTAGCGTGTTGTGGTTGGATCCAATGGTATTAGTGGGGGAGGGGAGTAGTGAGTTGGTTATGTGATCAAAGCCAAACAGTATTCTTGTGTATGTCGGTTATGCAACTCACGCATAACGGAGTTATCTTAGTGTTTTTCATGTGCAACCTAAGCCGATCACATAACGAACTTGTGCTCAAGGCACTTAGCTAGTATTCATGTTTCTCACCTGCAGTTACTTTTCCACTACTTGTATTGTTCTCCAGTTTATATTACAGCTATTTATTGTGCTCCAGCATATATTTATTTTCTGTGCATCTTGATTACTTTTCTATTGCTCGTCATATACACCTTACCATGCATTTGGAGTTGCTTTCAGAGTTATGTACTTCGCTCCAGTCCTGACTGGGCATATTTTTTCCAGAGGATCCTGAGGACTATTGCCCTACGTTCTACGGGCCTGGTGTTGACGACTGCTGTGACCCCGAGGAGGAGTGCGCCGAGGAGACGCCGATAGCACCCTAGTTAGCTAGGTGGGTTTCCTGGGTTTTCCAGTGGTTTGTATTTTGGATGACTGTACTTATTCTTTTGTGCTTCTGCTGTGATGTTGTAGCTTTTAGACTTGGACTGTATTATTTTGGATTGCCTTGCTCTCTTGGTTCTGTTTCTTGTTTATATCATATCGTGCTTATATTCTTCCTCTAGTTTTGTGATTGAGATTATTGTCATATATATATATTGCGTGGTTGCCCTCCTGTTGGAGAGGATTTTATTCACATATATATATTGCGTGGTTTTGCCCTCCTTTTGGAGAGGTCATGCCGGATTTTTCTGTGAGTTATCTAGATAGTTGGTTGACCTAGAACGGACCTTTACAGCGTTCTACCGCCGATTCTGCGGCGTAGGCTGGACGTACCCACGGCTCATGCCCGATTTTCGGGTGCAGGTCGTGACAGGAAGATGGTAGAATGGTAAGGTAAGGAGACTTGGTTTCTTTGGTGGTGGTTTGGAGGCTGTGGAGGTGGTTGGAGGCTGTGGAGGTGGTTGGGTGGTTTGAGAAGTAGTTATGCTGAATTCAAATTCAGCCTGAATACCTCTGATGGCGAAACTATTTTGAGAAACTTAGATTGAGTTTTGATGGAAGATTTGTGAAGAGAAAGTGTGAGAAACAGGGATATAAATAAGCATACTAAATTTGAGAAAAAGATACTTATTGTGGAGGGAGATATGGCTGAATTGGTGGGAGTGTTGCTAAATTCGAATTCAGCCTGGGTAGGACATGATAGATGGATGTGTGGAAGAAAATGGAGAAAGATTTTGGAGATGATTCGTAAAGAGAAAATATGAGGAAGAGGGTTAGAAAGAAATATTCTTCTGGTGGTTTGAATGGGGGAAGTGAAGAGATGGGGGTTATGGCCAACCTAATGGGGAGTCTGGATAATAGGATCAGTGGATGGAAGGATAACGGGGACACCAGGGATGACAGGTGGTGAGATAAATTGTACATCCCCTTGTGGTCCAGGACGAGCAGAAGAAGCCTCACACTCAGAAGCTCGCGAAGTAGTCATTCTCTGGTATGCATGAAAACAAATAAGTAATCTATCTAGGCAGAAAAACTAAAATAATAATCCTAAGTATATATACTATCGGTCCTATGCTATGATGATTCTACTTAATCTAACAAGTCCCCTAATTAACACTATATGTCCTAAGTGTTATTAGTCTAACATACATGTAACACCACTAAAAATATGTCATGACCTGCTCCCGAATATTCGGATGCGAGTCAGACACATCCAGCCTACGCTGTGAGACACTGCGTAGTAAGCTGTTCTAAACATTCAATTATCATTATAATATATTGAATCATAATAATTACAACATCTATATTGATATAAATTAGAATAAGTCCAAGATGTCATTTTAGTTACATTCCCAAAGTAAGAGTAACTGGAGACAAATCCAACAAAATGAATGTTAACTATTTATTGTAAACCAAAATCAAATACTAAATGTAAGCTAAGATATAGGGTATTCTTTAGCAGGGACATCCTCTGGGATGTGAGCTAGCGTCTTAGGAGCAGATCCATATTATGAGTTGCAAAGCAACTCCTCCTTAGTCAATTTACCTGCAACGATCCAATCAAGAAAGGAGCAAAGTACAACCCTACAATTTACATACGCTGTAACATAGAACTATCAAATAGAGATGTATGTAAAGAACTGATAATAAATGAAGGTGCAACAAAATATACTGCAATATGCTCAAGTGAAAAGTAAATGCAACTGAATAGATAGTAAATATATGATCGGCTGATTGGACGGTAAAAATAAATGCAACTGATATGGCATATAGTCAATCCGACAAAATTCACAAGTGTGCCATGTAAATTAAGCTATCCACTCATATTACACTATGGGCTTTGATCACGTATTTAACTATTATTTTTCCCAATGCCAAGTGTGTATGCGGCCAATGCATGGAGCTTGAATGAATAAAAGTTCTGTAAGTTCAAAAGATTTCATGCGGCCAAGTGTGTATGCGGCTAAGAGGAGCATGCGGCTGAGTCGTCCATGCGGTCCGGAGCTATGTGTACCTTTTTCCTTCGAACGCATAATTGAGCACCGCCTTGACACGATTTTTCATAATTTTGTCTTTTTCTTCTGACTCCCTTTTTTTGCTGGTCACATCGATCACTTCTCTGACACGGCTAGTCACATCAGTAACTTTCATGACTTTGTATTTATTTTATGTCACTTACCTTGTCCTGAGTTGTGGACTTTGCATCTTCTATGCGGCCAGCTCTTGCATGCGGCCAGCTTGTTGCATGCGGCCATCTTACCCTCTGCGCCTATGATGCTTGTAGTAGCTTAATTTCTTATGATTTGTTCTCTTATGGTTTAACTGTTTTCATTGTTTAGACTATTCAGTTTAATTGTTATGAATGCAAGATTTCTCTAAATTGCTTATAATCCGATTTGTGACAACCTGCCATAACCTAGAATTTTCTGATCATGGATTGTATTGACACTATTAATCTTGAACTACCGACACCAGACTTGCACTGATATTCCTGATAATAGCTCGTCGTATCGAGTTAACCTGACATGTACCGATATTCCTGATAGTGGCTCGATGAAGCGCACTCCTAACATGCTAGAATTTTCTAAACTGAAGTGCTTGAACTGATAAGATAAATTTTCGTGGTTGATTTGCTTGCTCCTGTCCTGAATGTACTTGTCAAGCTACTGTCCTGTCCTGAATGTACTTGTCAAGCTACTGTCTTGTCATATCCTGCATTATGTCTAAGACAAATTTTTGAGCACCAAGGTCAAAAATTCTTAATAACTTGCCCAGGATAACAATTAGAATAATGAATTAGAAGCATCTAGAGAGATTTTCTGGCTACATGCAATTCTGGTATCCCAGCGACACATAATGAATTTAGAGCTCTCTCTCGTGAGGGGCACACTTTCAGCACGCGGTCGAGTGTTGCATTTACCTGTAAATTATCATACCTGATATAATCTATTCTATGTATCATTACGCTTGAATAACCCGGATAGTCTGCATGATATGTGACTGTATGAAATCTTAAACTGCATGTGTTAGTAACTAGGACTGTGATAACCCTAATTAGCTAATGATAGCAAGCTGTAGGACATGATTGGTCGTGATTGCTTGATTTACAGTCTAGTCTAGTTATGTTCTGATTTATTTAACAACTGATCCGGAAACTGTAGCATGGTTATGATTTCAGATATCCTTATTTAAATACTCTAGAACTGTTTAACTGTTATTTTACCTACTGTACTTATTTAACTGTTCTTTGTGTTATTTCTTACTGATTTGTCTGCATGCTGGTTTTAGTTTCTAAGTTGGCTTCCTTGTGGTACTTGCTGTCTTGGGATCTGATTCCACTGGTTTTGTATGGCCAAATTTCGGAACAGGACCACAGGATCTCCCGTACTTCCCGCCTCAAGACGGTGAACACCAGGAGCGTCCGAGGACATAAGTGTGTTTCTTCTTCATCACCCACTTGATCTTGTACTTATATTTTTGAGACGTTTAGCCACCGAGCACGTATTTAGCTCGTGGTTTGAAACTTGACATTCTAACTTGCGGGCCTACATGTAAAGCATATTCTAGACTATAGTTAAAACTGATCATGTAATATTATACTCTTGCTAGTTCTTCATGTTGTAACTAGCTTCATGATCATCTGTGTATGTATAATTTGGAACGTCTTATTATTATATGTTTGGTGATCATATATCTTGTAACTTGTTGCTTATTTAAGATTGGGACAACTAGGACTTGATCCAGAAATGACTATTAGATTATAGAGGAATGATTATTAGATTATAGAGTAAACCCTTGCGTCTATTTAGACAGTCGTGATCGTATCTCGGAGAACTAAATATTCTAAAGTACGTAGTTGATTTTGTCTACCTTTATTTTTCAGTATTCTGATTCTGAAACATGACATGAAACACAAAAATTTAACAACCGGTTCGCACAAAAACTTGTCTACTTTTGGTATTTTATAGTCACTGGTACTCAAAGGATGACAACTAATGCTAGTATTTGTTGACGGTTTTGAATTTAGAAGTGTATTGTAAGCGGAATATGAGAAAAGTCACCGCTTATGCTCGATAGGTTTTTTTGGAACGCACGTAGTTTGTACTCATCCGTACTCAAACCTGACAATTTAGGTCACAATGGTTGTCTGGTTTGAATCTAGAAGTGTGTACTAATATACGACAAAAGCCACCGCATATGCTGGCTGGGTTTTTAACATTATTTAACATTTAGAGAGTTTAGAAGAATCTAGACTGTGTAACTTTAGCAATAGTATATCAAATTTTAACTTTCTATCCCTTCTTGATTTTAGGAAACACCCATGATTTTGAAAATATTATAGAACGGACTCATCTATTAGCATTAACTTAAATTTTGCAAATTTTTTCGTCTAAAAAGATAAAATTTGAGATAATTACAGCTAAAGGAAGAACTTTTGAAAATTTGTACATAGGAGAACAACTCGCTAACTAAATTGGAAAGAGAGGGGATGGATAGCCAACTAAGTTGACGGGTAAGAGAGAGAAGGGGACCAGCCAATTGGATTTAGTTTGGTTTAATTATGTTTGATTTATTTTTTTAAGTTTGATTTAATCTATTATTATCTAATAAATGGTTATCTATATTAATTTATTATTATCTAAATTAATTTGTTATTATCTATACTAATATTTATCAACAATTTTTGTTAATAAGATTTATTTTATTTTATTTTATTAAGAAATTGATAACATAACTAAACGTAAATGAGATGTCCAAGTCGTATGTATATCATCAATAATTTTATTAAAAATAAATTACGCTAAAAAAACTAACTTTCTCTCCCCCATTCGGCACAAATATATATATTTGAAATTATATTAAAATTATTTAAAAATTAATTAAAAAATTAATTCAAAGAAAAAATATCACAAATATTTAAATTATTTAACAAATCACAATTTAAATATATTTAAATATTTGAACAACATCATAAAAATATTTATATTACTTGCAACGCACGTGAATTTACTAGTTTCTTATAATGAGACTTAAATCCCTTCTTTTTATAAATATATTATCTAAATTTTTTTTTTAATTTAATCTCTACTATTATAATACAGTTTAGAAACTCCTAAAAAATGAGTCGTCTAAATTGTTTGTATCATCAATACGATTTTTTCCGTATGTACTAGTATTTGATACTACTACAAAATATTTAAATACTAGTAAATTCTTCTAAACATAATAAATCGTAAAATATATTTTAAATATACTGAAATATTGTGTTTTTGGTAGAAACATATATAAAATATACTAAAAGATTATGTTTTTGGCGGAAATTCAAACCGAAGAAAATCGGCTCATTTTTTTAGGAGTTTCTAAATATCTTGTACTAATATTAAATATTAGAGATAGAGATTAATTATTTAAATAAATGGTTAAGTATTTACAAACGGCTTAGACGGTTCACTTTTGAGCCGTTTTGAAGCTCGTTATAAGACTAAAGATAGAGATTAAATTTTAAAATAATTTTTTTGATTTATTATTATCTATATTATATATTTTTAGATATTACTAATAAATAATTTGTTATTACATATTCAACAATAACAAAAAAAAACAAATATTTATTATTATTTTATCTACGTATACTTTAATATAAATAATAATAATAATAATAATAATAATAATAATAATAATAATAATAATAATAAATTTATTTAGATAATATCTTGTTACAATATATTTAGATATCGTAATTATATTTTATACCATAATTAAGAAATCTTTGATTGTATAATATAGTTATGGTATCAACATCTTAATAAAATAAAATAAAAATAATACCTTATTAACAAAGAATATAATATTGATGATAAATATTAGTATAGATAATAACAAATTAATATAGATTATAACAAATTAATATAGATAACAATTTATTAGATAATAACAAATTAAATAATAGATTAAATTAAACTTAAAAAAAATAAATCAATCCAAACAAAATCAAACTAAACTAAATCCAATTGACCGACCCTCCTTCTCTCTCTCCTACCCGCTAACTAAGTTGACGCTCCCCTCCTCCAACCCGCCAACTTTGTTGGCGCTCCCTCCCCTCTCTCCCTACTCGCCAACTAAGTTGGTGAGTTGTCCTCCTATATACAAATTTTTAAAAGTTTTACCCTTAGTCGCAATTGGCTCAAATTCCTCTAGCT
This sequence comes from Iris macrosiphon, assembly GCA_036927795.1. NCBI lineage: Eukaryota > Viridiplantae > Streptophyta > Magnoliopsida > Asparagales > Iridaceae > Iris > Iris macrosiphon. The sequence continues at coordinate 139,732,909 of JAYESA010000018.1, read as the reverse complement.
TCTCTTCAAAAAGTTTTTTCTTCGAGAGGGAAACAAGGAAAACTTATGTATTATGGAATTTAGTTAGGGTTGCTAATAAATAACAGTTTGCAATATCCATGAAATCATACAAAAATATAAATTTTGAAAGCACTTATATGCAAAAGAATAGGTCAGGACACGTAATTTACTCCATATATAAATATACTAGCATTTGCTGCTGCGGTGGGGTCAGTGTGGGTCCCTCTAACATGCGCATTTTTCGTACCCACCTAAGGACGGCTATACCTGTGCGGTGGTCCCCACCGCCCCCAGATATGTACGACCGCCCCGGGTTCCTCGCACGATGTGCTCTTGGTCGTACTACTCCACCTTTCACGTGGTTCCAAAAACAAAACACAATAAAAAGAGAGACCCAAAATGGACCACAAAATGAGACCCATTCTGTATTTGCGTCCTCATACTTGATTTTCCCAGCAATAGTTGGACTACTTGTGGAAGGATTTGGACGAACACAATGCTTATTTTAAGGGTTAGTTAGCGTTAAGTCCCTGAATTTTATAAATTCAGTTTAGAGTTTGTGTTCTGATATGTCTTTACTATTATATTATAATACGATTTAGAAACAATTCAAAAATAATATATCATCATTTAAATTAATCAATAAAAAAATAACTAAATAACTATTTAATTACTCAACTAATTATTTTAAAAAATAAACTAATCTTAACTAAAATAACTGTCTAAATCGTATATATATATCATCATTTAAATAAATTAATAAAAAAATAACTAAATAACTACCTAATTACTCAACTAATTATTTTAAAAAAATAACCAATCTAAACTATTATAGTGCGGCTTAGAAACGATTCAAAAATGTACAGTCTAAATCGTATGTATATCTTCATTTAAATAAATTAATAAAAAAGATAGCTAAATAACTACCTAACTAGTTCACTAATTATTAAAAAATTTAATTAATTTTTTAACTACTAATATGATATATTTATACCTAAATAATTCTAACTAAAATGGTTAAGGTGGGAGACATTTTTCTTTGATTACTTAAGTTTAATTTCTAGGAATAATATTTTTTATAATAATTTATATTTATTTTTTATGATATTTTTTTACGCACGTGTACATTATTAGTTTAATTAAAAAGTTCAAAATTTAGATTTAGATTTTAGATTTTTTTTTTTATATCCTCCTTTATATCATGTGTCTAACTCTTCTACTCATGTTCATAGAAAAAAAGAAGAAGAAGATTCGTCCTAATTGAATATGTCATAACTATATAAAATCCAAAGTCTAAACGCAAATTAGTCCTTATTTTAAGGACAAATGTATGGACTGGACTAATCTATGTGTCTTGACAATTATGTGTAGTGTTATTTATTAGTGGATCATGAATGATTATGCCTTTCCACTACTACAAATAGGTAGCAAACAAAATGGAGACATGATTAGAACTGTCTCATTGTTTTTCTTGGTAGTTTCTTGCTTTTCTGCATGCATGAATATAAATAAAAGATGTGAGTAATCATTTGATGTCACTAAAAAAAAAAATCATTTGATGTCACTTCTACGTTCAAATTAGATAGACTAATATTTATATGTACGTAAACGCACGTATTTTAATTATTTTTTTTGTTTTTTGTTTTTGGAAAGAATAAAAGATATCATACAAGTAAACTATATTTTCCTAAAAAAATTCTATATATAATTATCTAGTTGTCCTCGTTAAATTTAATAAATAATTTTAATTAATAAAATTATATAAAAATATATTTGGAAGAAAAATTACGGTTAAACCAACTTTCCTTATTATACAGTAGTATAGATAATAAGGTTCATTGATAAAGGCACTACAAAATACACTAAGGACAACTAAATTTTTTTTTGTGATAATTACAAGTTTGTCAATTTTAAAAATTTTGATAGTCTTATCAATTGGAATGACTCTTAAAATTTTGACAGTCTTAAAAAAATTATGTTGATTCTTTAGGACTGTCAAAATTTTAAAAATTCTTCAAATATGTAGAACTGGCAAAATTTTGACAGTCCGAAGAGACGCGCGAGACGACAAGGGGGTGCGCGAGGCGGGACAGCGTGGGTCTGAACGGGCTGCGTAGAGGCCGGAGGGGGCCGGGGCTGTGCGAGGCAGCGCGGGAGGAGGAGGCCGGAGGGAGGCGGAGGAGCGGTAGGAGGAGGAGGAGGAGGAGGAGGAAGCTGGAGAGGAGCGGAGGAGCGAAATGAGGAGAAGGAGGAGAGGGCATAGGATTGGACAGTCCTGAGACAAATTTGGACAATCCTGAATAAAAGTTCTTCATTAATGAACTAACATCAATGTTGGACTAGTCATGAATATTTTTTTTAGTGGCTTGATCAAGAGATGTGGACAAAATTTTTGGATAAAAAAGCATATCTTTTTAGGACGAGACTCTATATATAGGTGTTTATGATATAATCATCAATTAATCTCATGTTTATCGTGTATCATTGTTTATAAGGATTTACTGACTTATTCAACAAGTTACTCTGATTTAAATTACGAAAGGATAAAATAGTGTAAGTGTGTTGTGCTAGCAGCATACTGTAATGGCTCCGTAAGTTGATGTGGTGCATTTGGGAATAGCGGGAGGGCTGTTGTGTGGTACACAACAAGGAAGAAGGGGTGCTGCTGTTGGTGCACAACAAGGAGAAGAAGAAGAAGAGATGGGAGGGTTATTCTTGTATGTAGCATGGAATATAAGGTGTGGTTTGAGTGTTTAGTGAGTGATAAAGTGCAGGGAATGAAAAACCAAGGGCTGTTGCTTTGATTAGGGGTTGAGTGTTAAGGAGATTGTGTGTTAGGAGAGGATTGATTGGATAAAGTACTCAACCTAAGACAGACACACACATATATATATATATATATATATATATATATATATATATATATATATATATATGGAGCGGATCAAAAGATTTATATATATATATATATATATATATATATATATATATATATATATATATATATATATATATGGAGCTGATCAAAAGATTCGTTTTCGGAGTCCCGTCGAAGTCCCGCTCCCCTGCACCATCGGATCGGGGGCCCATGCGTGGGGCCTCCGCGATCCAACGGTAGGAAGCGACGAAACTTCCGCGGGGCTCCGGATCCGTTCCCATATATATATATATATATATATATATATATATATATATATATATATATATATATATATTATTTTTATGAATCTCTTGGCAAGGTTGATGTATCGCCAACAAGTCGATACTGGAATTGCATGCATTAAATACATCTTTAATTACCTTAAAGGTTCTAAGGATATGAACTAATTTTATCCCCTATGCATCTCAGAATGGATCAAACCCCACTGATCCTCGAAATGATGTCCACTTTGTCGGCTATGTTAATGTCGATTATTTATCTGATTCGTACAAGACGAGATTCCAAAGTGGTCATGTCTTTAACGTTTGGAATACAGTAATACCTTGGAAGTCTATAAATAATACCATGATCGCCACTTCTTCAATCATGTCGAGCTCACCACCCTTCATGATGCCACCTGAGAGTGCATATAGTTGCGAGTCGTCATTGAGCATATTCAGATTGTAAGCAGATTTTCTTCTACCAATGATGTCCCGACGATAATATATGAAGATAATGTCTCATGTATTGACTATATGAAGAATGAATTCATCAAGGGAGACAATACCAAGCACATAGCACCAAAGTTTTTCTTCTCGCATCAACAATAAGAACAATAAAAGATGGAAAGCAAGCAGATTTGATCCCAAGATAACTTGGTAGACATATTCACCAAGTCCATGTAATGTCCCACTCCGCTTGGTGCCTTGAGATGGTTTATTGTTGAAGTATCATTTGGACTTGGGCTCATTCAGAGGATTATTTAGAGATATGCTCGGTCGAGATAAAGTATTACTTTAGGTGGGTGGATTCGATAATCCATTTTTTGCTTTACCTTCACACTTAATAAATGATGTTGCTAGTTTTTGTTATTATGCCATGAGTTAGTAATTATAATAAAAGAAGATAACCCATATAGATAAGAGAGTAATCTCATTCCTTATCTTGATGTCGTAGAACATGAAATATTAACTTGTTGTAATAGATATATTTTGTATTACTGCTTTAGACATGGACTCGAACTGATGTTATAGACTTGTGTAAAGTACAAGTGTCTTTATCTTATCTCATGGACTATTTATCTTTGTTGCTACAGACGTGGACATTCGTATTGCTGTAGTAACCTTATCATATGAAATATAGCACTATTGTTAGAGTTATCATACATAATGTAGTGTTGTTGTTTAGTACATGACGACTATCATATTATTTTTTAGAGATGGTAACATAGAAGGTTTGGGACATTTGGGTCGTCAAAGCAGTATCCCTGGACTGGGAGTTGCATAGACAAGTCCATGGACTGGGAAGGATAAGCCGAGCGATGGCTCGCGGAATGGTATTGCTAATTAGAGATTGTGTAATATGATTATTTTAGATTTTATAATGCATTTGTGTAGAGTCTAGAGGTTCACGCATTTGCATGGTCATGGATAATTTGTACACAAGGTTTGGTTCCTCGTACGATCATCGGGACACTGAGAACATATCGGCCTAGGATGAACGAGGTATTGCGGGACCTTCAGTAGGGTGTGTGACCTGGACTAGAAGGGTGCATCACAATAGGGGTATTTCGGGACATTCGGTGTAGATTGTGCCTGCATGCGAAGTGATAATCATCTTACTAGAATATAGTCTCCAAGATGTCTAGTAGTGTCAGTGATCTTTATTTAGAGTTAGACTGCATGTTAACGTTAATCTGTTTGCAGGCCTTTCAGTATGTTTATAGGAACGAGTACACTGTACACTTATACTTTTAGAAGGCTAACGATTATCTTTCGTAAGGACACCCTTGTGGCACATTACTTCTAATTCATTATAAATGATATTTTGTGTTGAGCAGGGTAGGATGACAAGTATTTGATAAGATCAACTTTGTTACTCTGTTGTGTGACACTTTTATGGTTGCAGACACATTCTATGCCAAGTAACTAATCCTAATGCAAGATTAGAAAGACCACATATGTTTGCTTACACTCACATAATGAACGTGTTAGTTTTGTTGAGTGGGCGAGAGACCACTCACCAGTGAATTACATGTAGTGATCCCCCACTAGATCTTCGCAGGTACGTAGTTTGCTCGGATGGGTTGACGCATTGGAGCTTGGTAGACGACTTGAAGCGTTGCAGCTGGGATTGTTAGCCCAATGTTTAAGTTAAGTTTTTAAATATGGATAAGCGATTAAGTTTAGCATTATGATAAATGTGCAATCACTATAGTAACTTGTAACTTCTACTTAAACTCAACATTGTTCATATATGCTTAAATGTTACCATAGTTGCTTCTGTATATTGCCTTGTTCGTCTAACATGTATTTGCAGAAAAGCAATGAACATATGCTATGACAATATGATGATGAGCCAAAGATGATATTATAACAGAAGATTTCTTTGAACTGCCTATGACTTATCTGGAGCATCGCACCTAGGGGTTCGGGGGAGAAGCCCCCGAAAGGTATTCAGATTTTTAGATCTGTTTATCTTTGGACAACTGCCGTCAAGAAAAAAAGACATCTTCAAGTCAGCAGACCTTTCAGAAGATCAACGTCATCAAGTTCTCTTGGTTTTCATATTTGTTATGATTTTATATTTTATTTATATGACAAATGTGCATTGGGTCATGTTGGAACTAGGAAGCTCTAAACCTAGTTTAAACAAGAACCTAGTCCACTTAAATCAGCCTGGACCCAAACCAAGTCAAAATGAACCTGACCTAAATCCATATTTTTTAGGAACCAGGCAGACCGAACTCGGACCGAGTTCTGTCCGAACTTTGCCCGAACTCGGTCCCCGTAAGACCCAGTTTGCAACGTCACTCCATGAGACTAGGATTCCAACGTTCGGATTTATGAACGTTAGAAAACCGAACTCTGCCCAAGTTTGGTCCCTAAAAGCCCTATAAAAAGAGATTAAATCTTCCATTCCAATTCACTCACCCACTCATTCACTCACCCACTCACTTTCATATCTCTATCTATCTGAGCTATAAACCTTCTTTATTCCCAAGATAAACTCTCAGCCTTCTAGTGCCAACATGGTTCTAATTTAGAAGTCTATTCGAGTTGTAAAGCTTGATTTACAAGTTCGTCTTCCAAACAAGTTTGAAGTCTGCGTGCCCTTCGCATCAAACACACGTATCTGAAGTCGCGAGTCCTTTAGTTCAAAACTCGTGTTGTAAGAAGCCTATAAGACTTCAGATCAAAGCTTGTGATGTACGCTATTTCAAAAATAGTGGATTAACACCGAGCAAGAGTTCCCGGGACTGGATTAGTCCTCTACGAAGGAAACCGATATAAAAATCTCGGTGTCAGCGTATTGTATCTTCTTGCTTATTTGCATATTTTTTATACTTGCAATATTTCCATATATGCTTACTTTATTGCTAGTTGGTAAATGCTTTATTTTTTAATTGGTGATTATATTCCTCTGCACACATACACGCACTCTATTCACCCCCCTCTAGAGTTGCCTATCGATCCTTCATTTGGTACGAAAGCAAGTTTTTTATTTTATAGGCTTTAATTCCTAAGAGTATTACACATGACAACTGTGAAATCTATTTTCACTAGTAAAGGCCAATTCACAAATATGCCTCCTCTATTTGATGAAACCAACTACACTTACTGGAAAACACGTATGGGTTTCTATCTCAAATCACTTGACTTTTGTCATACCTCGTTCCCGCAAGGGCTTATCGTTCTCGTATGGACGTGATGCCGTACAAGCCTAAGTTGTGCTTGCACAAGGCCAAGGCTTTGAACAAGGACAAGTAGGCTATTCAAGTTAAGAATCAACGGCTTAACATAGCAGAAAAGTAAAGAACACAATGGCATAAGAAAATAAGCTCTTTATTGATATTTAAGAAGTGTTACAAGCGGCGCTTGGCCTAGATTACAAATCGCTTAAGCTTTCTCTCAATCGATTACAATGATATCGTTCCAACACTAAGTAAGCATGTGATAAAATATTATATTACTAGGGATCTTACTACTTTTACCTAGGTTAATTTTATTCAGTACATGATCAGAGTCAGTTTACTTCTTTCGAGAACATATCTTTGAAAACAGTTTGCATATTCAATACATTCAAGCATGCTATAGGAACAATGTTCTATCGTACAGTACGCAACATATATCGTGAGCCATATTCGATTTCTTTAGGAACAATAGCAGTAATCGTGGACTATTCATCTTATACAAGAGGGAAACAACATATTCAAGTTAAACATGCAAGTCTAGGGGTAGTACAAAATAGTATGTTAAATCAATGTATCACTACGTAGTTATTCTTACCCTCGGTCGGATAGTTATTCCTGCAACAAACACACAAGTTAGCAATAATTTGCATATACAAATAGGTTCTATTTTCTGTTCGTCCCTGCATCAAACAGTTAGGTATGCAAGAAGACTAACTTAGCATGCGCCCTAATTATATGATGGCCCCCGAGTGTTGGATCCCCATGATTAGCAGTTGGGACGTACAAGCCCATCTCACTAATGACATATTGGCTAATAGCTGCTGAGACACATGGTTGCTCTGTACTAAAATACGCTCAAAATAGCAGCCGAGACTCATGGTTCAACACTACACTAATAGCCATACCCTCTCATAAATAAGGACTTCTAGCTTCAAGGTGTCCAGATCTCTCCTAAGCCGAACGATCCCCAGTGCCTGTCATGATCCGCACCCGGTATAGGGGCACAAGAGCGTGGGTACGTCCAGCCTACGCCGCAACATCGGCGGTAGAACGCTGTCTAGGTCACAATACTAGCTAATCACTCTCACATGAATATCTAACTCCATAAGAAGACACAGATATCATAATATAATATGGAATATACTCAATCACATAAACTAGAGCACGATGAGATATCGAAGAAAATAAATAAAATACAAGACAAGTCTAAACAACAATAAACAGTCTAACCTGCAATCAATAACATCCAGTCTCCAAGTAAGTCGGAAACAAGTCCTCTAAGTCAAAGTCTGGAAAAAATATCCAGTCAGGATTGGAACGAAATACACCTCTAACAGCAGTTCCATGCATATTGACAAAAACTATAACACGGTGTAAAGAAATACAAGACAGATAGGAAATACTGACAATAAGAAATACTAGAATAGAGAAATACTGGAATAATAAAGTACTGGAGCATGTCATCATCAATGTACATCTAGCAATAAAATAGGAATCCAAGTACACGCAAGAACAATGAACTGGTATATAAGTGTGTACAAGATCAATAACTAGAACATGTAGAGATGCTAGATCAATATACTAAAGATGCATGTCAAGAATCATCTAAGTGTGTGAAACATTAGTATATCATGTGATCGGCTTGGGTTATATGACTCATTACATGGATTAGCGATCATCCCCAACAGGTCAGGCTAACCGGAATGTAACAGTGATGAGGCATGTAAGGGTTAGGCTGTACCGACATGAGATGTGGGTGAGCTAATGCTGCATGTAAGGGGTATGATCATATAACTACTAATACTTCCCCATTTTCCCCAGCTAGCACGATGGATCCCAATCACGACTCCTCGTGACAGGTCTCGATGATGCCAACTCGTGTAAAGAACAGTATCAGAGTCATGTACGCTATACAACAAGAATTATAGAGATAATCAATATAATGGAAACTGTCAGAGAATGTACTCGCCTGGGGTCCTGCTGCTGGTATGAATCAGAGTCCAAGTCACAGTCCAATAGCCTATGTATTACAAACTTACCATGTCAAAAGATAATTTATTTTAATTTATTTAATTCTGTAATAATTAATCTAAAATCCTATTTTAATCTTATTATTCTGATTTTTAGGTTAATGCCTAAATTTTGTCCAAAGGAATTGAATTTTATCGACTCGAGACTCATGGCACGCAAATCGAGGCAATCTGTTGATCGAAAAGTCAACTAACACAAACTTGACTTTTATGCATGAATTCCTATAGATTTCAGCGTCAAAAACATGCTGGAATTTATGGCTCATCCGAATTCAAATTCGTTTGGAAATTATGGCACATACAAGTTTCGTATCGTGCACCGATGGTTAAATTTTACCCTAGAAGTTCTACAGAATTAACAATATAAAAATACATCGAAATAAATTCTGGTAAAAACATATATCAATGATCTCGACATTAGCTTTCCAAAACTTTAAACGGTTCATGATTCTGATTCCTGGTTCTCCCGGAATAATGAAAACATCGAAACACATCTATTTTCGGACATGCTGTGTTCTACGAATTTTCTAGAATTTAATAATAATAATTTCGTAAAACAAATTCTATAATCAGAAAGCTAACCTCAATATCTTTCTAACACAAAAAACTAGGCCTCATTTGGAGTCCGGAGCTATGCGCAATGGCTTCTGGAAGATGAAGAAACCCTAGATGGTAATTCTCCAAAATTCGGCTGAAGAAAAACCCTAGAAATAAACTTAAACTAATATATATATAGAGGAGAGAGAAAGCAGTCGCGGCTCAGATCTTGACACGTGGCAGCCATCCAATGCTGCCCGCCCCGCAGTCACTGACAGGCGGGCCCGGCACTGTTTGCTGACTGGGCAGAAATAATTTCATTTTAGGTTTTCTTTTTCAGAAAATAGTTTTTAATTCAGTTTTTTATAATTAACTCAAAATAAATGCTAAAAATAATCAGAAAATTTCCAAAAAATTCTAGAAAATATATTTTATTATTTAGAACCTAAAATAAAAGTTTAGGATATTTTTAAATATATTTGTCCCTAAAATAAATTCTTGAAAGTCCTAGAAAATTAGGATTACTAGTTTTTAATTAACAAAAATTATGGAAAAAACCTACTAGCCCCAAATTAACCTAAAAATAATATTTAAGCATGAATTTCAGGATACGGAGGTTACAAGTCTATCCACCTTAAAAAAATTTTGTCCTCAAAATTTAAAATCCTCAATAGTTGTATGTATTCATTTATATTATTTTACAATCAAAATTAAATTCATCAAACCATATAATCATGAAGTAAATTCATATTGCTATAAAACTTCCAAAATTCTATAGATATCATATTCCTAAAATCTTTAAATTTAAAATCGAATTCTATTCGTATCATAATCTCCTCAAAAACTTTATGCTAATCACTAAATACAAAACTTAATATTCAATCCTCTAATTTTAAATCCACTCAATGTATATTTATAAAATTTAAAATCTCGTCCAAAAAGTTTGAATTTCACACACTAATCCATTAATCATCTTACTCCTCAAATTTTGAGTAAATTACTGAATACAAAATTTACTATCAATCCTTTAATTGAAATCCCATCAATGCATATTTATAAAATTTTAAAAAATCTTATCCCAAAATTTGAATTCAACAATAATCCATTAGTGATCTTAATCCTTGATTTTTTTTTTCCACAAAATACTCAAACAATGTAGTACTTACGAAATCTTCAAATGCAATATTCAAAACATAAATTCATAACTTGCAGGCCAATGAATATAATGATAATCTCCTTAATTTCCTCAAATGTTAGTGACATTCAATCATACCAAATCTTCATAAAATTCAATGATTTAACGAAATTGTCAATTCCGCCATATTAAATTCTCAACTCTCTTCATTTAAATAAATATTTATCCTCAAAATTTAAGGCATATTGTCTCTCTTTGTCAAGTCATATCCTCTTCATAAATCTTTACTACGGTCAAACCCCCAACAATCAAGGTCTAAGAAAATTCTACCTACAGTCACACAACATGCAATCTAGAGAAAACATACATGGTTATGGTCACTTTTATCATGGTATTGCAGTATCTATCGGGGTGTACTACCAGCTACATTCTAGCAAGAGAATTATTGATACAAACTACGATACTAAGAAATTAATTAATCAATCAAACAGACGAAAAATGAACAGAAGGAAAGAACATAACATAGCCTTCTAACCCATTACTTGGACATCTTCAACTTCTATCGTATACTTAACTCTGGCATATTTATTCACAAATTCCTGTCCCTAGACACTGTTACCCATATCAACTAATCATTAGTCCACAACATCCATGAATACATCCTCATTGCATACACCTATCTATTGATACCTAGATATGATACCAAGAATCTCTAACACAACCATAGTTCAATGATGCATCCAAAGTTTGATAATTGTATCCCTTTAGATACCACTGTTTCTACTACAAGCATACTCAATACTAGCTTCTTACCTACTACAATTGTTTATACAAGTTGTTCTTATCACTCAACTGCACACCAAGTGCAACACACCATACTAAGTATTGCTCCTTCTAATACAACTCTAGATGGACATCCAAGTTTGTTTGCAGTGCCATCTCAAGCATTCTCAAGCCAATAGATCCTTACACATGCACATCAACCACTAATATACTGTTATATATTTCTTACCCACCATAAAATTTTATCCTCAAAATAAAATTATCAAAATTTACTTCTCGAATGATTTAAAATAAAATGCATATACTTTCCTCAAAAGTCAAATACTCAATATCGAAAAAAAAAAATTAATCGCTTCCAAAATCTTTATAGCTTGACTATGTTTATTGAATTGAATTCGAATCCTCAAAATTTTAATAACATAAAATCTTAACTCCTCTAAATTCTTAAAAATTGAAATTCATTTCCATTCTTCAAATTATAAATTTAATCCACAAGCATCTAAGTAGACATATATGCTCACAGTCTCTAATACTCAAGGTGCACACAAATACATCAATTATCTATAACTCTCAACTGTGTACTAAATATTGCACTGCCTGGATTACTTGCACTATTACTTCCAATAATCAAAGTTATCATCACACATATTTTCTCCAATAATTTTTGATCTATATTAACTGGTACACCAATATAATTATCATCACACGAAGTACTTACTGTCATTAGCACCTTGCTCAACAAATCTTTGATATAGAATCACTAGCACTATTGGTATGGTAACACTAGCTTCATCATTAGATTATCTCATCAAACTTATTACAACTCACGATTACTTGCACTTTCTATAATATCCATGCTTTACTTCAATCTCAAGGGCAGGCATATGGTTCCATATCTTGATTTATGTATATGTATCTTCTCTTAAATCTTTTACAGACTGTTATACTAATCTGTGATACACTTCACAACTTTCATTACCAATCCTGATATTTCTCTACTCATGACATCTCATTAATACCCTTTATGCATATACATTTATTTACTCTTGACACACCTAAGTAATCATCATCAAATTGAACATCATGCTCCATTAATCTTTAACACAATTCCTTGATACTTAATTATTTACATAGATCATCCCATTACATAAATTCATGACTATCCAGGACGGGTATGCTGACTCTGATACTAACTCTTGGAACCATCATTGATACTCTTACTCCTTCTTCTACCTATAGTACCAATATTAACTATAATAACACCTATCATAAAACTATTGCTATAAGGTACTATGCTATGGGTATCTCTAGATTAATGCCTACTGCTCACATGTCCAACTAAGAAACACTTACAAACTCACAAGTCACACTCAGTCAAACTAATACAAGACACAACCAAAATTGCAAGTCACTAATTATCACACTAACAAGGATCCTTAAAGAAATAAGGCTCAAAAGAACTGGGTTAAGGACTGAAGGTATCTTTACTGCTAGTAAAGAAAAGAAGCGATGGAACAAAGTCCTGGAATAACAGAAATAGATAAGTCTTGAGATGATACTTTAAGAACCAATTTAAGATACAACCTGATAATCATACACGTCTGTCTGAAATCATGACACTCAGAATCCTCGCCATGCCAGTAAGCATAGATGCGATAAACGATAGGTTCCGTAACTAAGGTATGCAACTCTATAATCATGTCATCTAGAATCTTCGCCACGCCAACCGGTATGGCTGCGAGAGACTCTAAGTTTCATAACTATAGTATGTACATCCAAGTCAGGTTCCTACGTTCTCGTCATGACAGCTAATATGGCTACGATAAACTCTAGGGTCCATAACCAAAGTAGACGTTTTACCTTTCTCACTGTCCTCATCAACATATGTCATCAGATGATACCGTAAATTTTAGCCCGTAAAATTCATCTCGATATGAAATCAACTCAACAACGATACCAAGAATTAAATTTAACAACTGGTCAACAAGAATTAAACTCAACAATGATACCAAGATTTTAATTTAATAACTGATCAACAAGAATCAAGTTCAATAACAACAAGCGAGAGCGGACGGAAACAAGGAAAGATTTAAATTATAAATTATAATAAGATTCTCAAGGGGTCGTCCCAGGAATCTCTCAAGAATTTTTTGTGATTGAGTATCCTCTCTCATCCTAGTATCCTATGTCCTATATTCTATAGCAGGCACGCAGTAGTACAACTAAGACGTCGCACTACCACGACATCGCATAACTTGCGAAGTCTGACCTGCATGGGCCACCACTAAAAATGTGTCACGACCCGCACCCGGTATAGGGGCACGAGAGCGTGGGTACGTCCAGCCTACGCCGCAGCATCGGCGGTAGAACGCTGTCTAGGTCACAATACTAGCTAATAACTCTCACATGAATATCTAACTCCATAAGAAGACACAGATATCACAATATAATATGGAATATACTCAATCACATAAACTAGAGCACGATGAGATATCGAAAAAAATAAATGAAATACAAGACAAGTCTAAACAACAATAAACAGTCTAACCTGCAATCAATAACATCCAGTCTCCAAGTAAGTCAGAAACAAGTCCTCTAAGTCGAAGTCTGGAAAAAATATCCAGTCAGGATTGGAACGAAATACACCTCTAACAGCAGTTCCATATATATTGACAAAAACTATAACACAGTGTAAAAAAATACAAGACAGATAGGAAATACTGACAATAAGAAATACTGGAATAGAGAAATACTGGAATAATGAAGTACTGGAGCATGTCATCATCAATGTACATCTAGCAATAAAATAGGAATTCAAGTACACGCAAGAACAATGAACTGGTATATAAGTGTGTACAAGATCAATAACTAGAATATGTAGAGATGCTAGATCAATATACTAAAGATGCATGTCAAGAATCATCTAAGTGTGTGAAACATTAGTATATCATGTGATCAGCTTGGGTTATATGACGCATTACATGGATTAGCGATCATCCCCAACAGGTCAGGCTAACCGGAATGTAACAGTGATGAGGCATGTAAGGATAAGGCTGCACCGACGTGAGATGTGGGTGAGCTAATGCTGCATGTAAGGGGTATGATCACATAACTACTAATACTTCCCCATTTCCCCTAGCTAGCACGATGGATCCCAATCACGACTCCTCGTGACAGGTCTCGATGATGCCAACTCGTGTAAAGAACAGTGTTAGAGTCATGTACGCTATACAACAAGAATTATAGAGATAATCAACATAATGGAAACTGTCAGAGAATGTACTCGCCTGGGGTCCTGCTGCTGGTATGAATCAGAGTCCAAGTCACAGTCCAATAGCCTATGTATTACAAACTTACCATGTCAAAAGATAATTTATTTTAATTTATTTAATTCTGTAATAATTACTCTAAAATCCTATTTTAATCTTATTATTCTGATTTTTAGGTTAATGCCTAAATTTTGTCCAAAGGAATTAAATTTTATCGACTCGAGACTCATGGCACGCAAATCGAGGCAATCTGTTGACCAAAAAGTCAACTGACACAAACTTGACTTTCATGCATGAATTCCTGTAGATTTCAGCATCAAAAACATGCTAGAATTTACGACTCGTTCGAATTCAAATTCGTTTGGAAATTATGGCACATACAAGTTTCGTATCGTGCACCGATGGTTAAATTTTACCCTAGAAGTTCTACAGAATTAACAATATAAAAATACTTTGAAATAAATTCTGAGAAAAACATATGTCAATGGTCTCGACATTAGCTTTCCGAAACTTTAAACGTTTCATGATTCTGATTCCTGGTTCTCCCGAAATCACGAAAACATCGAAACACGTTTATTTTCGGACATGTTGTGTTCTACGAATTTTCCAGAATTTAATAATAATAATTTCGTAAAAAAAATTATATAATCAGAAATCTAACCTCAATATCTTTCTAACACAAAAAACTAGACCTAATTTGGAGTCTGGAGCTATGCGCAATGGCTTCTGGAAGATGAAGGAACCCTAGATGGCAATTCTCCAAAATTCGGCTGAAGAAAAACCCTAGAAATAAACTTAAACTAATATATATATATAGAGGAGAGAGAAAGCAGTCGCGGCTCAGATCTTGACACGTGGCAGCCATCCAACGCTGCCCGCCCCGCAGTCACTGACAGGCGGGCCCGGCACTGTTTTCTGCGGGAGGCTTAATTTCTTTTTGGATTTTCTTTTTCAGAAAATAGTTTTTAATTCAGTTTTTTATAATTAACTCAAAATAAATGCTAAAAATAATCAAAAAATTCTCAAAAAATTCTAGAAATATATTTTATTATTTAGAACCTAAAATAAAAGTTTGAGATATTTTTAAATATATTTGTCCCTAAAATAAATTCTTGAAAGTCCTAGAAAATTAGGATTACTAGTTTTTAATTAACAAAAATTATGGAAAAAATCCACTAGCCCCAAATTAACCTAAAAATAATATTTAAGCACGAATTTCAGGATACGGAGGTTACAGTGCCCCAGGAACAGCTCGAGAGATAAACCTTGTGCACAAGTTGTCAAACCAATGCATGGATGCAATTCTATCAAATAAAACTATATGATGTACATATCCAAAAATAAGCAAAGTTTTCAATCAATCAATAAATCCAATAGCTCTTCAATTTCTTCTATTCAATCAAGCGATAGGTTCAATCTTTTTTCCTTTTTAATCTATCGATAGGTTCAATATCACACAATACGAGTTATTCATACAATCCTATCTTTAGCAGTTCGATATAAGAAAACAGACAAGGGAAACATATTATAAGCGATCACGATAATGATTCTTTAAATCTAGCATAAAATTTCTATCTCTTGTATTCTAAGCATGTAATTCTACCTTACCAAAGCAAATGAAACAGAGCAAATTCAACAAAACTTTCTACTCAACTCCTTAGCATGGCAGGGGTTCATTCTAACTTTAGCATACAAGAATGGACAAGTTTATGATATCTTATTACTCTTCTCATTAGCTTGGCAATGGTTCATTTGATAGCTGTATCCATGTAACTTAGCATGCAATATTCTATTCTTTTACTTAGCATGGCAAGGTTCTTTTCAATGTCAAGCATTACAAGTTCTCTAGTTAAGCTTATAGGTTCTCGTTCTATCATTCTATGCGAACATTCTCTACTTAGCAACAAGCATTATAAAAATTCAGATTCATTATTAAGGCATGCAAGAATCAGAGAATGAAGTTCTGCCCACTCACCAAGATCAGTCGTCTTGTGTTTCGATCAGATAACTCTTCGAGAAGCTTCCGCTCGAGCCATCAAAGCGATATCTCATGTACATAGTACCAACGCGGAGTGGGGCACTACAACTTTGACCTCCGATCAATAGTAATTAATGGTTACATAAAGCCTACTATCATTTCTCCTCATACTTCCAATGTAGTTAACAAACCTTATTATGACTACACAAAGGAAGAAAAAGCAGCAGCTAGCCTTGATGCTAAGGAAATAAATATTTTATTTTCTTCTTTAAGTAAAATTATATTTGATCTAATCTCTACTTTCTTGACATCATATGAGATCTGGAATCGCCTCAAATCACCTACGAGAACAAGTATGAAATCGAGGGCAGTATTTCTGAAGAAGGAGAAAATCTTCAAAACTTATGCCTAATGGCATTATCCGGTGAGGTACAGAACAATCCTCTATTTTAAGAAGACAATCCTCGAAATGCTACAAACGTATGCTTAATGGCAGTTTCAGATAAGGTAACTCCTTCTTATGATGATTTTGCTTTTGATGAACTTTCAGATGCATTTAGCGATCTTCTTGACGATCATTAGAAAGTTCTAGATAAATACAAGCATGCTAAGAAGAAACAAAAATGTACAAGCTTGAAGTTGATAGATTGTCTTCTTTGTTAAATGAGATTAAAGAAGCACCATCCACTAGTGACACAGAAGACACGTCTGCATTAAAATTGACTTTGCATGATGCTTTGGAAAATATTGAAAAGATGACAAAGGAAAATGCAAAACTCAATGAGTTGTATGATGCAGAAAAGAAGAAGTACAACCTAGCCGTACAGAGAATAGATGCTCTTAATGTTAAGTATAATGATCTAGATGAGAACTCTAAAAAGTTAGAGACAAAATTGGAAAAACAGGTAATGGAACCTATAACCCAATCTCATCACGAAGTGACCCAGCATAAAGTCACTCACGGGAAAACATATAGACACGAAGCAAGCAAAGCTAGAGCTTCACCCAAGCACGTTATCTTCTACAAATATTCACGCAAGACACAATACACCACTTCATATAGTCATATTTGTATAAGCATAAAAAATATGCATCCATGCGTTTAACAGTCGTGCGTCCCCAAAAAGAAGTCTCAAATCAGGCTGCAGAGTCACCCTGTGGCCCAATAAGGCTACGTTCATGCATCCCAATCAGCCAAAACAGCTTTGGCCCCAGATGGACCTGACATGCCATCTCTGACACCGATTCCTGACAAAAAAGATCGCCTAAAAGACGTGAACCTACTAAACGACAGAAGTCTCACGTCAGAACTTCACTTTTCGTCTTTTTGTCTGGTGTGAAGCTTCACGTGTACAGCACAAACAAGGACATGCGTCTCTGGCCCCATGCGTTTCAGACTCCATACATTCCAGATTCTATGCGGACCAGGCAACACTCGTCCATTCATCCCAAGATCCATGCGTCTCCGGCCCATGCTGTAATACCCCGTTCCGCTCAAGCGGACTGCAGTCTCATACGGCAATCGTGCAGCTGTCCCGACCCGCTTTGTCTCGATCAAGAAGTAAAGGATATCTAGACTTGTCCCTACGGAATCCGGCTTGGACTTTCAGAGGCTCGCTCAGACGTATCGCTCTACCGAGGCGAATCATCGCTAAGGTGGGTGGCTACGGTGAACTTGTCTTTGCTTAGCCAGCACACATAAAATCTGAAATTTTTATGCTAGTCGCTAGGTGAATCACCCCCTGCATGCTAATGAATCCAACGCACCTAGCTAAGGGAATAATCCCAACTTGTATTGCTTGCTAGAACATGGAAATTGAAATACTGCTTATATTCAGACACTCGCATGCTAAGTCCCTTAACGGTTTCATCTCTCGGACTACCTTCGGGCCCGAGCAACGTGCCTGCTTATGTTCCTAGAAATGCATGCTTGTCTGCTTGATAGTTACTGTGTTTTCATCCAAACCCCGGAAGACTACTACGTAGTCGTTCCGTGCCTGAACGAACCTGCAAGTATCCGGGACCGTTAGGTCACCAAGGCAGCCCCGAACCAGGGGAATGCATCAAGACAAGTTATTGTACAGAACCAAGATTCAAGTATCCCGTATACTCGTGTACTCGTGTTCCCGTGCACTCGTGTTCTCGTGTTCTAGTGCACGCGTGTTCTCGTGTATCTCGTTAAATCGTGTTGCCTGAGATTGGTTAAATCGTGTTGCCTGAGATTGGTTAAATCGTGTTGCCTGAGATTGGTTAACCCTGACTTGCATGTCGCGGACAACTCGGAAACGAGGTATAGTTCCACAGACGGTCACCGGGGCACTGGGACCGATCCAATCCGGATGGAGCTCACGTTATTGTACAGTCCATTGTGCTGGACGGGATGGCATGTAGCGCCCCTTGTTCTTTCGCTGCATACATTCTCTCTAGTGACTGAACCGTATTGTATAGTCCATTGTGCTGGACGGAATGGCATGTAGCGCCCCTTGTACTATTGCTGTATACCATTATCGCCAGTGACTATTGTCCTTTATGGCTATGCCAGCGACTCCTGTTCATATAGATAAGTCATCCTCGCTTAGCGGCTATCCGCGTGCGAGTCACTGCATCGCATCGACTGAACACCTGAATGATCATGTTAAAATGACCCTCCTGTTTGCATATGCTTGCCTCCTGAATGCTTATACTTGCCCGTGCTTAAATTAATCATGTTTGCCTTGGACAGGGAAGGAGAAATGGTAAGTTGGTAAGTCTCGCCGTGTTTCCTCAAACATCGCATGGCGCACTGCCTGACACGTTAAGCTATTCAATGTTTGCATGAAACTGATCCTAAGGCAACTAGAAAAACAACTTAATAGTTGTGCACGGAACCTGTATTACGTGTTTGGATTTGTCGAGCGGGCGAGTAGCTTCCCCACCAGTGCATTCAATGTACTGATAATCCACCAGTTTGATATGCAGGGTGCGGGAGAACCTCGTGCGGTGCGGACGCCTCCTTCGTGCGTGCTAAGGCGTGGACAACACTCCGAAGCAACGGTGCGTCCGGGACTGAAGCACATATATAAGACATAAGTTGTGAACATCGCCTGACCATCGCCTGTACATTCATTCCACAGTTGTAGCCGCTTGGCACGCTTTTACTGTTTCAGAGAGAGAGGCTTGAGCGACTTGTAATCTCGGCTATACGCCGCCTGTAATACATGTTTCATATCAATAAAGAGATTACTTTACTTGTTTCGATGCTTCCGCTATATTGTCGACTCAGTGAACCTGTTACCGATCGCTATGCGTTCCTAAACTCCGCTGCACTCGGACAATCTGTGCGACTCTGTGGCTTAGAACTCTTGCCGCCAGCCAATGAACCATGGCCTTGCACGAGCGTGGATCACGCTCGTGCGGCATCACGCCCGGATGGGTTAAGCGATCGTTCCGCCGGAGCGCTGGCGAGGGTGATTCCCGCCTAGCGGGAACGGCCGATTTGCCTGCGGGAGATCGGGACGTGACAGGTTGGTATCAGAGCCTGGCTTCTACGCCTTTGGACTTCAATTCGATATCTCTGTTTCGAAAGCTCGTTCGTGGGTTATATGCACGCTCTCTCTCAATGCCTCGATGGGATGTTCCAACAATAAGTCTAAATACTTTCAAAATGCTTTTTGATTGATATACTTGCTTGTCTGGTTGTATGCTGCGAGTGGCCTTTGTGCCAACCTGTGCGAACCCTTGAGAGTATCGCTAGTAGCTTGTCCGATTTTCACTAACCCTAAGTTTGGTTGAATGCATCTATTCGAGGGACGCCTTGAACTAGTGCACCATCCAAGACTTAAGAAAAGGTGAAACTCGAGTGCTGAGACTTCGCTATCACTGAGCTGGTTGACGTGTTCACGCTAGAAGTGCACTTCGAAAGTGCGCACGATCCAGTCTAAGCGATATGCTGATTTTGAAGCTTGTGCAAGTGAATATCCAAATGAAACAAGTACAAACGACTTGTCTAGGATTGCCTCAACCCTAATTACTGCTTGCCCTTAGTAAGTCTCGAGGACAAGACTTTTTCTAAGTTGGGTAGGATGTAACACCCCGTTCCGCTCAAGCGGACTGCCGTCTCAAACGGCAATCGTGCAGCTGTCCCGACCCGCTTTGCCTCGATCAAGAAGTAAAGGATATCCAGACTTGTCCCTACGGAATCCGACTTGGACTTTCAGAGGCTCGCTTAGACGTATCGCTCTACCGAGGCGAATCATCGCTAAGGTGGGTGGCTACGGTGAACTTGTCTTTGCTTAGCCAACACACATAAAATCTGGAATGTTTATGCTAGTCGCTAGGTGAATCACCCCCTGCATGCTAATGAATCCAACGCACCTAGCTAAGGGAATAATCCCAACTTTTATTGCTTGCTAGAACATGGAAATTGAAATACTGCTTATATTCAGACACTCGCATGCTAAGTCCCTTAACGGTTTCATCTCTCGGACTACCTTCGGGCCCGAGCAACGTGCCTGCTTATGTTCCTAGAAATGCATGCTTGTCTGCTTGATAGTTACTGTGTTTTCATCCAAACCCCGGAAGACTACTACGTAGTCGTTCCGTGCCTGAACGAACCTGCAAGTATCCGGGACCGTTAGGTCACCAAGGCAGCCCCGAACCAGGGGAATGCATCAAGACAAGTTATTGTACAGAACCAAGATTCAAGTATCCCGTATACTCGTGTACTCGTGTTCCCGTGCACTCGTGTTCTCGTGTTCTCGTGTTCTAGTGCACGCGTGTTCTCGTGTATCTCGTTAAATCGTGTTGCCTGAGATTGGTTAAATCGTGTTGCCTGAGATTGGTTAAATCGTGTTGCCTGAGATTGGTTAACCCTGACTTGCATGTCGCGGACAACTCGGAAACGAGGTATAGTTCCACAGACGGTCACCGGGGCACTGGGACCGATCCGATCCGGATGGAGCTCACGTTATTGTACAGTCCATTGTGCTGGACGGGATGGCATGTAGCGCCCCTTGTTCTTTCGCTGCATACATTCTCTCCAGTGACTGAACCGTATTGTATAGTCCATTGTGCTGGACGGAATGGCATGTAGCGCCCCTTGTACTATTGATGCATACCATTACCGCCAGTGACTATTGTCCTTTATGGCTATGCCAGCGACTCCTGTTCATATAGATAAGTCATCCTCGCTTAGCGGCTATCCGCGTGCGAGTCACTGCATCGCATCGACTGAACACCTGAATGATCATGTTAAAACGACCCTCCTGTTTGCATATGCTTGCCTCCTGAATGCTTATACTTGCCCGTGCTTAAATTAATCATGTTTGCCTTGGACAGGGAAGGAGAAATGGTAAGTTGGTAAGTCTCGCCGTGTTTCCTCAAACATCGCATGGCGCACTGCCTGACACGTTAAGCTATTCAATATTTGTATGAAACTGATCCTAAGGCAACTAGAAAGACAACTTAATAGTTGTGCACGGAACCTGTATTACGTGTTTGGATTTATCGAGCGGGCGAGTAGTTTCTCCACCAGTGCATTCAATGTACTGATAATCCACCAGTTTGATATGCAGGGTGCGGGAGAACCTCGTGCGGTGCGGACGCCTCCTTCGTGCGTGCTAAGACGTGGACAACACTCCGAAGCAACGGTGCGTCCGGGACTGAAGCACATATACAAGACATAAGTTGTGAACATCGCCTGACCATCGCCTGTACATTCATTCCACAGTTGTAGCCGCTTGGCACGCTTTTACTGTTTCAGAGAGAGAGGCTTGAGCGACTTGTAATCTCGGCTATACGCCGCCTGTAATACATATTTCATATCAATAAAGAGATTACTTTACTTGTTTCGATGCTTCCGCTATATTGTCGACTCAGTGAACCTGTTACCGATCGCTATGCGTTCCTAAACTCCGCTGCACTCGGACAATCTGTGCGACTCTGTGGCTTAGAACTCTTGCCGCCAGCCAATGAACCATGGCCTTGCACGGGCGTGGATCACGCTCGTGCGGCATCACGCCCGGATGGGTTAAGCGATCGTTCCGCGGGAGTGCTGGCGAGGGTGATTCCCGCCTAGCGGGAACGGCCGATTTGCCTGCGAGAGATCGGGGCGTGACACATGCTTACCAGATTTCCTGTGTTCCATGCGTCTCTGGCTCCATGCATCCCATGCAATTCTAGCCACATGTATTTTAGTCTCCATGAAGACCAAGTCCAGCCGATACAACTGAAGTAGCCCTCTCTAACCAAGTACGGGCCATGTGTCATAATTGACCAAGTCACACACACAAAGGACGAGAACCGCCAAGATCTTCAGCAAAAGTAAATCCTAACAGAACGCCTATGTGGTAGCTCGCCCTGGACTCAACCCATACTACACGGGTACAGTTGCAACCGTATTCTGTTGAAGGATCCCCCTGCGGCCACAAAACAGAGGCATATGCGGCACCTATAACCCATCGACATGACGGCTATAAATAGGAGCAACTTGGACGTCCCAAAGGTTGACTTTTTTTTTCTGCTTCAGAGAGAAACTATACCCTCCCAGAGAGTTGCGTACCTGCACCCAAGCTCAAGAGAGAGAGAGAGAAGAGAAGAGAAGAGAGCACCTCTCACTCACGCGTCTAATTATTAATGGAGTAAAGGAGCCGCCATAACGCTCTTTGTCCATCGTTATATCCCAGAATCAAAAATTTATACTTAGATTGTCTGTCTAGGACCTCTCTGTACTTTCTTCTGTTTGTTATTAAAGCAATCAATTTTAATGGCGAACAAGGTGGTAACTCTGCTGGGGACCTCCTTCTCCTCTGATGAGAAGGACATGATGCAATCGGACACAGCCATGCTCAGGTCAACTCAAAGAATGTTGGTGGTCCACTTCGACCAGCAAGCTTTCGAGGATATGCTCTCCGGGGAAAGCACAAGTCCTTTTTCGAGGCAAGAAAAGCCCAAGAAGACCCGTAGGACATGGGTAGCGAAGGCCGTTGTGCCTCCCCCAACTGCGAAGCATGCGCTCCCTGTCTCTCTCTCTGCCACAGGGATCACACATGCAGCATCCACTCCTCATGCAGCACCTCCTTCCAACCAGAAGGATGCTCAGCGCCTGACGTGGGTAGCAAAGGCCGCTATGCCTCACCCAACTGCGGAGCATGTGCTCCATGTCTTTCTTTTTGATACTGAAGACGCATAACATGCGTCCGCTCAGGCTATCCCTGCTCATATGGCCTCCTTGCCTGAAAAGGAGAATGCTCAGCATCCGAACTCTAGCAGAGAAAAATAATACGATGCCAAGAGTTTGGGGGTTGATGCGCAGCCCATGCGACAACAACAAAGGATGCGGAGAAGAAAGTAGTTTGCGGCTTCCAACTCAGCCGCAAGCGTCTCTGACACTCCCAAAAGCTCCATCTTCGACAGAATCTCATCCGACCGTGCTCCCATGCGCCGCATTGAGAAAAACCAGAGCTTGGACTCTTCATACTATGCATCTACGAGTGCGAAGTTGATGCGAGCTCGTTAGGCTCAATCAACTGTCCAATCAGATAACCGTCAGCAGTTATCGCTAACCTTTATGCGGTCCCCTGGTGGAAAGCTATACAAAATTGGCCCGTGCATCTAGCCCGCAGCTGAAAATGGACCCGAACCATCTCAAAAGTCTTCCGCTGACGATATGGGGAAAGTTCTTATACGAACTCTGGGTCAGGAAGCAAAGACAACACCCACGCACTCGTACGCTCAGTCTACCCGTGCTCACGAAAAAGGTGCAAAGGTGGATCAACCCTCATTTGACTTGTGCAATGTGATTAGTCACAAGCGCAAGATGAGGGAGATAACCATGACACATGAATTATCTTCCCTAATACACCACTATGCCAAAATCATCATCAATTGCTGCTGCAACAAAGTGGTAGTACCCACAAGTAAGCAGTCGATATTCCAACGACTGCATCCAAAGGCACATCTCCGGCAAAAACTCGGAGATCAGGTGCAAACACCCGAGGAGCATGAGATATCATTCACCTCATGTTATTCTGCTCGAAAAGACTCTTCCACCAATGGAGGGAAGAAGTCCAGCACCTCCTGTCTGTCAATCTCAACCAGCGCATTGAGAAGGCGGCTACCAGGAGGACCCGCAGCGGGACCTACGAAAGGTGTTTTCCAAGGTACATGCTCAAAGAAAAAACTATCAGCCGTTGGGGATAGTTCTTCCCCTGGACCCCTGAGGGTTACACGAGCTAGGGGCAGTACTCCCCTAGACCTATACAATAACCCGACATTCCGAGAAGGCGGTGATGCCCAGAAAACAGACTTCGATGTCCCTAGGGGTGGCCACCCTCATCAAGATGATGTAGCCTCCTACACCAGAGGTAGTATTCTTTTTGAATCCGAGAAAGAGGAGACGCTACCTGAGGACCACCCCCAACAAGAATTAAAGAAGGAAATTACAACGTCTACTGCCCCGTCCATCTCTCCTAATGAGAGGACTGCATATATGGAAGGGGACGATCAAGAAGGACCCAGTGACCGAAAATGCCTCGAGACCCTCGAGGCTATGATGCAGATGGTGATCTCATCGATGCAAGCCCTGACCCAGGCAATGCTGGAGATTAAAGTGAACATGGCTTCCCAACCAGGAAGGGATTCTGGACAAGCAAGTTTGGACCCTGGACAAGCAAACTTGTATATAAATTTGTCTTGTAAGTGCCGTAGCACGCGTAAACTTGGTCAGTCATGGAGCCCTTGCCTAGCAGGGTTGTCCATGCTGCATGGGGCCCTTAGGGGTCGGGGTAGCCGGTAGCACAATATTCTTCTCTCCCAATGTTCTAGAAATCTTATCTTGTTTAATCATTCTAAATTATCTTGTTCAAGGACACTTGTGTAAATAAGCAGTCATGCATCCAACAAGATGGACACATGCCGTCAGTATACGGCAAGAGTTCAGGTCGCATAACCCTCTTGGGCCGCATAACACTCTCAGTCGCATAGCACTCTGGCGGCATGAAGACTTTGTCTTCTCCAACAGCAAGTTTAGCCATGGCCGAAATCTCCAAAAACCAAAATATTATTTTCTTCATAAAAACTTTATTTTTACTCCAAATCAAGTGAAACAAAAGCCAATTTGCACGAAATAAAATAATCTAACATAAGGAACCACTATTTTTTTTTTGAAAAAAACTAAGTTTTAATAGATTAAAACTAAGAAAAACTCATGGAACACATAAAAATCTTAAACTTAAAACTCAGATCTACAAAAATTTATACATCAAAATCTAAAACTCCAAGAATTAAATATGATCAGCAACTCAAGGAGAATATTTTCCATCAAATAAAATTTTTAAAACAATAACATATATAAAAATTCAAAAATTCGAGACTTCAACATTGAGCAAGATGTACTTGCCTTGGGTGGCTCCGAGCCTCTATCTCTCACGGTCCAAGTCATAACAACTTTCCTTTAGGGTTAGAGTTAGATGGAGATTAGAGAGAGGAGGAAGAAGGAAAATAAAATAAAGAAGAAAAAAGAGAGGAGAGAGAAAACAAATCATATATATATATATATATATATATATATATATATATATATATATATATATATATATATATATATATATATATACTAAAATAGGAGAGAAAGAGGGTTTACTCATGGGTTCACCCAAAATGAACCGAACCAAGTGTTCATTCTACATGTGGGTCCTAAATCGGGTCTATGGTAATGCCAATAGATATTCTACTGGTCTCGGGTAGTCTCTCGCAACAACAGGAAAAATAATAAATAAAATGACAGAAACCAACACTGAGAAATACAACAGAAATACATTATCAGGAAAAATTAAATACTAAAAATTTAAGAAATACTAAATCTGAAATCGGGTGTAACATCTCTACCCTACATAGATAAATTTCATCTTCAAAATTTCACCAAGGCTAGTCAATTTGGAACACACGTGAAAGCTTAGGAAATTACAAGTCACTAATCAAAGGATTATACTAAGCAAATAACTAAAAATAGAAAAGATAGCTGCAGAAGTAACTAATGAATAAATGTAAAAAAGTAATACACAGGAAAATTGAGGTATATGGATACATATACTCCTGAGTCAGTCGAATAGGAACTCGTCTTCGCTTGCCTATGCTGACTCACACAAATGGACAAGAGCCAAGCCTGGAGGTAAGTCGATACCAACGACTATATCGAGGACATGACCCTAATCCAGGATATACCTTCATAGCCGAGACACATGATAGACATCATGTACCACAAGATACAAAGGCAGAAGATCGGGGCAAAAAACTCACCTTTGCTCAACGAAAGAATCAAAACGACTATCGTATTTTGAACGGGTCAAAACACGAGATCGTTCGACAGGAACCCAAGAATAAAAAAAGCTAAAGAGAGCTCAAAAATCTTACCTACAATTATAGAGACTTCGACTAATAACTGCTCTAGGTTGCCAAATATTTCTTCAGGCCATCGTCCAGGGGCCGTGGCTCTAACTTGCTGCTAGTTCTGTCTTGCTGGTTGGGCTTGCTGGACTTGCGCATACTGGCCAGACGTTGCTGCTGGAACTGTTAAGTCTGCGTCGGGAGAGGACGTTGGGCTAGGGGTCGAACTGCTGACACAGATCCTCACGGGCCTTCAATCTCTGCCCGAGGCAGAGCTGGTAACTATCGGACTGAAGAAGTCTCTGGGTACAGGATTGTGCACGAACCAATCATGTGGTCAGATGTTCCACATCTGAGACACTGTCCATTGCTCCTCCTACACTGATCTATGGTGTGCCCTGGTATGCCGTAGTGGCTGCATCATGCTGATACAGACTGCCTGGTAGATTGTACTGAGGTTACATGAAAGGTTGGAGGTGTTGGCCGACGAGGATTTCTGACTGATGGTACGAGAGGTGATGACTGAATAATGGTGCTTCTCAGGGATGAGTGCGATCTCTTTGGTCCTCCGGTCCTTGCTACTAATCTATGGTCGGCAAGTTCTTGGGACCTAGCTTCCCTGAGTACTGCATATTAGGTAGTATAATTATGACCTACCATAAACTTCTAAAGTTCTAGATGCAACCCTTGCTCAAATATTTTGGCTCGATCTTCCTCGGAAGCTACCATATGAGGAAAAACCGGCTAAGTCGACAAAACTCAGCCTCATACTGGTCGACCGATCTTGTGTTCTGGCAAAAGTTGATGAACTGCTGCTGGAGCTGGAACTTGACGGTGGTATAGTATACTTTTCCTGGAAGCACTCCTTGAATGTCTGTTAGTCAATGGGCTTCGAAAGCGCCATTTCTTGTCCTGCCCACCAATCTCGGGCAAGATCTGATAATTGTAGCTTTACGACTGCTACCTTCTCTTCATCTGGGGTCTTAGTTGTATTCATGATGGCCTCAAAGTCCTGGAGCCAAGAATTTGCTGAAACTGTATTTTTCGTGCCGAGGAACTTGGTTGGGCGCATGCGACTAACATTGGTCACCGAGTTGTGAGTATAACGCCTACAGTTGTCGAGTGATACTCTAACTTCCTGGAAAAGAGTAGCGTT
Source organism: Iris macrosiphon (assembly GCA_036927795.1). Lineage (NCBI taxonomy): Eukaryota > Viridiplantae > Streptophyta > Magnoliopsida > Asparagales > Iridaceae > Iris > Iris macrosiphon. The sequence goes on along the minus strand of JAYESA010000018.1, from coordinate 139,704,826 downwards.
GGTCTATTCTTGTCCTTGCTAAAACTGTTGGCAGAGTTGGACCACTTGTTACTGAAGCTAGAGTTATTGTTGCTTTTGTTGTTGTTGCACCATCATCATAGCTTGGATCATCTCTAACATGGCCTGCGAGCCTGCCTGCCCTGGTTGTATTAGAAGAACTGGTGGTATTGTCTGGGCTGGCTGGGTTGGTATGAATACGGAGCAGGCTGAACTGGTTGTTTCAGCAAGACTGGTGGAGCTGATTGTACCGATCGGACATGTATGAGTTGCGAATTCGACTGATAAAAAACTACTGACGCTTGTCTTTGGTTCAGTGGCAGAATTTGGCCTACTAATATATCTGCTGGAGTTATCGGTGCAACAGAACCCTCGAAAGGAGGAGCATGTGGGGTGTCCCTGAAGGATAAGAACACAAGGATATCAACAAGGGACTATAATGGAACAATCATGTCAAACAAGTTTGAAGTTCAAGGAAAGTGAGAGGTGCATGATGCAAGTGGAGTTCAATCGAAGATTATAGAGGATTGAGCAAGATGACTCCTCCCACAAATCTAAAAAATAGACATGCATGGGCCACCAAGAAAATTTTGTCACACCCCACTCCCAGAATACTCAGTAAATACGAAGATTGACATGGCCAACCGCACCTTGCAGAATTTCGAAGTAAGCCGCAATGTGTTAAGGTCTTCTAGAAGACAGATAGGTGAACTCTAGCATGCTATGACGTCAGTCCTAAGGCCAAAAAATTCTATTATCTCAATCCAACAACACAATTATAAGAGTATATCATACATGAGAGTAAAGTGACATCCCAAATTACGTGTCACATATGATCATGAAGCTAGTGAATACAAAATGTTGTACTAGTAGAGTATAAATATACATGATCAAATATACCAGCCATGGTCTAATATATACATCATGTTGACCGTATTCTCAAAAATATAAGGAGCTAACTCTGCTCCTTTCTAAACACCACAAAATAAAGTAATCAAGACGATGGGTGGAAGAAGGAAACCCACTCGCGAGCTACGATTGCAGTCCTACGAGTGCGAGCCATCTTGCTAGAAGCACGGTGGATCCTGGTTCTCTTCAGGGTAACCTGGCCATGCACATCCAGTGGGGTCAGAAGCCCAAGAAACAAGTACCATAAAGGAGCTCGAGGTGATAGACCAAACTCATCACAACATAAGCAGAAAGAGACAATAAAGAAAATAAATTTTGATCGAGACTTGTACGGTACCAATGTACTAGTCTTAAGAACAGTACTGAAAAAACTGATAATAAGTGCAGTAATGAAAGTAAGGCGACGAGCGACAAGAGAGCATATGAACTACTCTGGATCGGACCATATCCCTTAAACCAAATAAGGACCGAGGTTGCAGACCTTCACCCGAGTAGAACTTAGCACCCTAACCACGTGCCAGGAGAAAAGTGAAATAAAACTAGAAGAGCGAGCTATAATAAAAGTAACATCATTCATCGTACGACCAAACAACTTTACGGCCTGCTATAATTAACTAGCTAGGGTTGTCACAAACATTAATTACTAAATACATATTTTAATAATATTGCTACCACTAACACTGTAATTAACCCGGATGGCCAATAGTACTCTTGTCTAGTAAACTTAAATGCACATTCAACCATATAATAACATAACTTGTTACAAACAAAAATTGAACTTATAAGCATAAACTTAAACTTGTAATCATAAACTTGCTTTATAAACATAAACTTGTCTTGTAACATAAACTTGTATATAAACTTATCTTGTAAGTGCTGTAGCACGCGTAAACTTGGTCAGTCATGGAGCCCTTGCCTAGCAGGGTTGTCCATGCTGCATGCGGCCCTTAGGGATCGGGGTAGCCGGTAGCACAATATTCTTCCCTCCCAATGTTCTAGATAAATCTTATCTTGTTTAATCATTCTAAATTATTTTAAGTTCTCGAGTCGTTGACATTTGAGAAGTCCCTAAAATGACGAGTCGTGAGTACGAGCTTTTCATGAGTTATCATATTCGTGACACGTAAAACATTAGACAATACTCATACTCGATTTTCCAATGCCAAATACAATGAATTATCATACACAAACATTTACACGGTATCGTGAGGATGGTAAACTTATACATAAACTTGTCTTGTGAACTCACAAACAAAACTTGTCTGGTATCATAAACTTGTATCGACATAAGAAAGAACATAATAATAATCACTAAAAGGAATTACTAAGAGAACATAAAAACAGGGAACACAAAATGCACACAAGAATTTAGGGTCGCATGCGCCCACTGGCCGCATGGACTCACTGGCCGCATGCACCCACTGGCCGCACGAACTCACTGACCACATGCATCCACTGGCTGCATGGATTGACTGGTCACATGTACTCCTCTTGGACTTAGTGAATTTTTAATTTGTTCAACGAGTGGAAACACAAGGTGTTCAAGGACACTTGTGTAAATAAGCAGTCATGCGTATAACAAGATGGACACATGCTGTCAATATGTGGCAAGAGTTCAGGCCGCATAATTCTCTCGGTCCCCATAGCACTCTCAGCCGTATAGCTCGTTGGCCGCATGAAGACTTAGTCTTCTCCAACAGCAGGTTCAACCATGGCCGAAAGCTCCAAAAATAGAAAAAAAATCATAAATTTTTTATTTTAACTCCAAATCAAGTGAAAGAAAAGCCAATTTGTACGAAATAAAATGCTCTAACATAAGGAACCACTAGTTTTTGAAAAAACTAAGTTTTAATATATCAAAACCAAGGAAAACTCATAGAACACATAAAAACTCTAAACTTGAAACTCATATCTACAAAAATCTATACATCAAAATCCAAAACTCCAAGAACTAAATATGATCATCAACTCAAGTATAACATTTTCCATCAAATATTTTTTAAAACAATATATATAAAAATCCAAAAATTTGAGACTTCATCATTGAGCAAGATGTACTTGCCTTGGGTGGCACCGAGCCTCTACCTCTCATGGTCCAAGTCACAACAAGTTTTCCTTAGGGTTAGGTTTAGAGAGAGCTTGAGGGAGAGGAGGAAGAAGGAAAAAAAATGAAGAAGAACAAAGAGAGGAGAAAGAGAAAAGCTCATATATATATACTAAGAGGAGAGAGAAAGAGGGTTTAGTCATGGGTTCACCCAAAATAAACCAAACCAAGTATCCATTCTACATGCGGATCCTAAACCAGCTCTATGGCAATGCCAATGGATATTATACTGGTCTCGGGTATTCTCTCTCAATAACAGGAAAAACAATAAATAAAATGACAGGAACCAACACTGAGAAATACATTATCAAAAAAATTAAATTCAAGAAATTCAAGAAATACCAAATCTGAAAGCAGGTGTGACATATATAACTTGGCTGGAATGAATACAAAGATTAAATCGATTGGTAATTGCGAGGATTATCTTGACTTGAAGATTAATATTAAGTTGGTTTGATGGTACTAGTAGATTTGATGCATTGATCGAGGATGAGCAATATTGAAAACTGGAAGTAAATTATGATTTGTGGTTTTGTGATTGAATGTATAACTTTGGATCTAGTGACTTTTGATTTTGACTCATGACTTGGTTATCGAGATTTGTGAAACTAGATTGATGGGTTCTATCGTACATATTTGAGGACTTGGACTATGAGAGTTGCTTAGATTGATATTTTTCAATCATGATATATTGAGGATGATAGTTGAAGGGATTAACTCTAGGAATGGCTTTGCTGAATAGACCATGATCCTTGTATTTTGGGGATGCTGATGTTAGAAAGGATCTATGCTAGATGTTTAGATGTTTTGAGTGAGAAAATTTTGGGTAGAATGCCCTAGATTGCTGAATAAGATTTGACCCTGGGATTGGGATAAATGTAGTGATACTGGTTCTACGTTAGGAATTTTGATATTGATTTTTGGGTGTGGCCTGGTGAGCTAGCCTAGTGGTTAGACAGTCATCCTAACGTTGAGTAATAGAATCGGTTTGATTGACCTTATAAGAGTTGCCCAGGTAGACTATAGAGCTGGTATAGTGAGATTTAGAAATAGACTTGGATTTGAATTTGAATTTTGGTTCTTAAGGACTTTGATTAGTTGCTTGCAGTCTGAAGAATGAGATGGTGTTTGGAAATATTTGGATTAAATGCTTTTTATCGTATTGACTTAATTGATAATACTCAAGTGAAGATAATGGATAAAATTTTGTTGGCAAATTTGAATTATGATTCAAAATCATGCCCTTAGAAAAAGTGATTGATGGTAGTACGATCTTGGAATTTGAATTGGCTTGGAATTGGATTTTTCTTACTCGAGATAACATTATGAATTTGATAGTATGGAATACTTGGAATATTAATCATGTTATCATAAGGATTGATTAGAAGAATTGATTATTGGCTGACGGATTAGATTTTGATGGTTCCCGATTTCATGTTATTGAATGAAAGTTGATGAGCGAAATGGATAATTTTTTTGATATGTTGCAAATAAGAGATGAATTGAGATTGTTCCTTAGGGAATGAATGAAGATGATTGTATACTTGGTTAAATTTTGATGATGTTATCAGGATTAAGATCATGTTTGAGAGAGTGCAATAGGAATATACATAAGAAAGATTTGGTCGGTTGTTTCTTGGATTAGGAAATTCTCTGAAGATGGAGCATGGGTTGATTCAATGGTGAATTCAGATATAGTGGAATTTTTTGTCGAGAATTGAGTATTGATATATTATTTGATTTGGACATTGATGCAATTAAGTTTGAAAGATTGGTTGGAAATTGAATTTGATGTCTTTTGAATCGTTTGGATTGGTTGAGGTATAATACTTGGCTTCGATGGTGATAATGATTGGTTTTAGGGATATGCTTCTTGATTCATAATAGATTGATATATAGTGCTTGGGTAGGATGCCATAGTCATAAGTTGGCCCCTTGATGATTTGAGCATTAGTTGTCCCATAAATTTGAGCAGTATGGTTCTGCGAGAGGCGTATTATTAATGGAGGCAGAGGATTGTTGGTGAAATTTTGGATATAGTTGGATTGAGTTTGGTGGAAAGAGATGTTCGATGGATTTTCCTATGCATGAGGACCTTGCATTGATTGAGGAATGATAGAAGTTGTGCTCGAGTGATCTTTGAAGTTATGCAAGGCATATTCAAGTTGGTTATAGAGGAAGATGTTTCATGGAGATTGTTTATGTTAAGCTATTTGAGTATTATTAGTGAAGCTTTAGATTTAAAGAGTATCCTTTGGTTTAGTGCAGTGAGTTATTGCAGGCGCATCTGATGTGCGTAGAAGAAATTGGAGCAAGTATTGATTAGATTTGGAAAATATTTCATGATTGCTATGGTTGGTTCAGCATATTGGAAGGTAGCTCTGTCGTGGAGTTGCATCAGTGTTCGATCAAAGTTTGAGTAGTAATTTCCTTATTGTTCAGTTAGTGCAGTTGGTTGAGTTTGTTCTTGTAAGTTTCGATGATACTTTTTCTGAGTGGTGTATTATGTAATGCCCCACTTCGCTTGGTGCCTTGAGATGGTTTGTTAGTGAAGTATTGTTTGGACTTGGGCTTATTCAGAGGATTGTTCAGAGATTTGTTTGGTCACGGCAGAGTATTTCTTCAGGTGGGTGGTTTCGATGATCCATTCTTTGCTTTACCTTCACACTTAATAAATGATATTACTAGTTTCAGTTGTTATGCCATGAGTTAGTAATGCTGATAAAAAATTAGAACCCATATAGAAAAGAGAGTAATCTCATTATTTATCTTGTTGCCATATAACATAGAATATTAACTTATTGTAATAGTGTCACGCCCTAGTCCCAAAATACGTAAGACTTTGAATACGTAAATATACCAGCTACGTATTCAACCCGACACTTGTCCGACTTGAACACGTATAAGCTGTCTAGATGATATAATAATCTATAAAACCATGCATTACTAAAACACAGAGGAATAGCGACGATCGTTTCTGTCGCCAAAATATCGCTATTCATTATTAGCGACTACCCGACGACGGTATTTAGACAAAAAATACCCGTCGGTAAACGCCACGTCGCTAAAAGATTCCGTCGCCAATCAGTCAAATTTTCGACTATAAACTGGCATAATTGTGACGTCAATTTAGTTGACGTTTATGCCATATTTTAGCGATGGATTCATTAAGCAGCCCTTTAGCGACGTATATGTGACAATAATTTAGTTTATAATGACGTCTAGATAGCGATGAATTTGCGTCAAAAATGGTATCGGTTTAGCGACGTTATAGAGACATTATTTATGTTCCTGATACTGAAAAAAATCTGATACTCAAGTTGGCGACGGAATAATGACATTACTTACTGTCCGTCGACGTGTGCCGGTAATCCATCACCCAAGAATAAAAATTTACTTGGCAACAGTTGTATCCTTCGCTAGAGTATCACAAGTACGTCGTAGGTAGCCGCTAAGTCGAGGTATGTCCGTCGCTAATGCACACATAACTACTAAAAAAAATTTAAATACAGATATCCTAGCATATTTGGTTTATATAAAATCTGTTAAACACTATCAATAAATCAACCACCCAGCGCAACCCGATATATAATTCTCATCCAATCGGACCTCCAACGACATAAACGCATGCTAAACGCACACACGAGACATAATTTAGAAAATACATATAATTAACATAATAAAATCAATCGCATACATGAGCAACATCAACAAGTCTATGATCACAAGTCCAAATAAGATAATCAAAGTACATGAACAACATCCATAAGTCCATGACCATAATAACACAAATAAACAATATCCACAAGTTCACGATTACTACAACACAAATAAATATCAAATATAAAGAAAATCACCGATCTTGCGGTGTTCCCTTGTCACGCAAACTTTTGAGGATGTACGAAGGAATTTCATTCACTAATTCAGATAGTAGTAAATCTAACGCCTCCGGTGGTAATAAACTTAGGAGTCTTATCATTGCGCCAACAGATAGAATAGGGCCAGAAGCAGTAGTGGGAGGAAAAGAGGACGCCGGCGGTGGAGGTCTCATCAAGCTGTTGATCAACTCATGCATACCCACCACTGTGGCCTGCAATATGGTCATCGCTGTAACAAGTTTCCCTATCCTATCAGGTTGTGCCGCAGCAGAAGACGCCGACGGTGGAGGTCTTGAGTCTACTGAAATTTGCGATGCCAAGGAGCCGGTGCCATAGACGCGTCCACCTTTTCCTCTTCCGCCAACGGCCTGTACAAAAAGGTCATTCGTCCGAGTGGCCATGGAAGAGGACGTTGTGGCCGGCGAAGACTCAACGAACCTCTCTTCCACCCCATCCTGAGTGGCCCGAGAGGCGCTCTCAGTCTGCAGAGACTGGAATGCAGCCAATCCAATGACCCGTGCTTAATTTTCTAATAGACTTCTAACTTGTAATATAAATTCTAATACCTCATATTATTCTTATAATATAAATTGAATTACTTACAGCAGTCTTGCTGGCCTTCTCGTCCACATAGCTCTCGTCCTTCCTCCTCTTGTGCGTATACTCAAAAATATCGACGAAACTGATACTAGAGGGATATCCCTCTCATTTCTCAGCTTCTCCGCCTGTGTACGAAATATTAAGAAAATATATTAGCTTGATAATTAATGTTATTTAGCTATATAATGAAAATATTTAAGTACTTTGTGTTATCTTACCAATTTTCGATGGTGCATAGAGATGGGGATCGATCCACCAGTATGCAAACTCCCATGAGATCGCGCCTTCTTCCCTTGCTCGGACGTCTTCTTGAACTCAGGAGTATCGAGCTCCTTCTGCATCTTCTCCCAAAAATTATCACGGATCCAGGATTTTTTGTCCTTTCCAGCATTTACCTTTTTTTGTAAATCATCCTTCGTATCCCGTATCTTCTTGCTACAGGCGCCGCGATATGTCTTCCTGATCTCTGCACCGCGATGCTCGGGCCACAGTAGGTTTTCTGACATACAAATATAATTAAAAATTAATATAAATAGATTAAAAAATAATTAATAAATAGAATAACAAAAAAGATCGCATATACCTTCATATGGTCAAGCCATATATACTGCATGTCGAGCGGCATATCGGAGAATCTAAGGTAGGGGCCGTGATAGTAAGAAATTCTGGCTCATCATCGTAGATAATCCCTCTTATACAAATACCAAAATCTATTATATTCAAGCCATCAGTAAAAAATTCAGTATTTATAGGATTTTTAGTTATTTTAAACTTGAAGCCATTAATGACATAGCCTGGCCAAGTCCTTGCTTCCTTAATCGGTCCCAATGCTAAATAAAGAAGGCTCTCAATTATGAGTGTTGTTCCAGGAAAGAAAATATGTAAACATACATCGATAATAGACATGTATTAGCGACATATACAGAAATGGTAGCGGCAGTATATTTAACATATTATCTGAGTTGCTTACATATTTAGTGCCGTGGGTACTCCATCCCGATAATATACCATATGCAGGAAAATCATTTATAGTCCACATAAGTGAAGCACTCATCTGAAAGTTCTGTTTTCTCAAAATATCGTAGGTCATGATGCCCAACTCCCACAACAATTTCAGTTCATCCACCAACGACTGCAAATATATATCGATATTCGTTGTTGGATTTCTGGGATCGGTTATGATAACTGTCAAGAACATATAAGGATTCTTCATACATATCCATGGTGGTAGATTATAAGGGTCGAGAATCACCGGCCAACAGGAGTATTGAGATCCTGACTGTCCGAAAGAAGCAAAACCATCAGAACATAGCACCAATCGGTCATTTTTAGGCTCTACAGCAAAATTTGGATAACATCGGTCAAAATGCTTCCACGCCTCTCCATCGAAATAATGTTACAATTCTCCATCATCCTTTGTACGTTCCTCGTTATGCCACGCCATGTGTTCTACTGTATTAAGGGACATATACATCCTTTGTAAGCGCTTCGTGATCGGCAAGTAATGCATGTACTTGTACGTACATCGTTTTATTCTAGTTGACTTTTTTTTCCTGAACTGGTTTACAACGATCCGCGTGACAGAAACTGCATCTTTCTTTGTCCTCATTCTCCTTATAGTACAACATGCATATGTTGAGACAATAATCTATCTTTTTGTACCCCAGTCCGAGCTGTCGGACCATCATATTTGATTTGTAGAAGTTTTTAGGAAGCTCTTTCGATTCTTTCGAAAATACCTCTTTGACTAATTGTGCAATATGATCATAGCAAGCTTGCGGTAAGTTGAAATCAGACTTTATGTTCAACAAGCGTATCACTACCGACAATACTGAATGAGTCTCACAACCAGGATATATAAGAGTATCTGCATCCTTAAACATATCGTAGAACTCCTTTGCATCAGGATTCAGATCCTCCGGATTAAAATTAGGCCATGCCGCATCATACACCATATCTTGTGTCAAGTTATAGTCTTTATATTCAACATAGTCTACATCATCTTCGATGGCAACATCCGTAGCCACATCCACAATAGAAGTAGATTGTCCTTCCACATAAAGTTCATATTGCGATGCCCACAGGTCATAATCACGTACAAAACCCTTAAGGGACAGATGTAGAAGCATGAAAAATACGCTGGGAAGAGCTACGCAGCCTCTTGATGCAGAGTAGCGTAAACGGAGGCCTTCAGAGCCATCAAGCGTGCAACAGAGCTTTCTCCGCTAAAATACGGCATGAAGTATAAGCTCAAAGGACCATCCGCGTAAGTGCAGTACGTCCAGGCCGCTCCAGCGTAAAACAGAGTTCTTCATCGCCTCCATGGCGTAAAACTCAACCGCTCTCAAAGCAGCGTTAATGCGTACGAGGAACGCTTCGTCTTCCCCAAAATAAACCTGTCAAGTCACGCAGTGAATCTGACCTCTGACTCCTGACAAAAAGTGCTGCACGGCTACCCAGACGACGGCTGGAAACGATGGCAGACCCCTCGGGACGCGCCCCACAGTATGATGGCGGATCTCGGCATTTAATGCAGAGGATTTGGTTAAAGCATCACCAAACCGTCGTTTACTGGAGTCCCCTCAGCATAAGCCGCTCTTTCGCGTACAAGAGAATACGCCGTCCTGTTTTACACAGGCAAACATGAGCTGTTTTACGCTCCGCAGCAGGCAAACCGCCTGCCACGTCAAAAGCTGCACCTCGTACGGGACTCGAGGCACGTCTCCACGTCTAATTGCACAGAGCGGTGACAGTTTCTCTCAAGGCACGTCTCTGCGACGGGTGCACAGAAGGGCTGCAGACCTTCAAAACACGCCTCCGTATTTAATGCATAAGATGGTGGCAAATCTCTGCAAGAGATTCGATTATATCTCCAAAAGCCATAATTCTGGCTAAGACGTCCACATCAGCACGGTACGCGGCGGCTTCTACGCCCCTTCAGGATCTGTGCTCACGCGGCTCCTACGCCCATTCCAGCACGGTATGCGGCGGCTTCTACGCCCCTTCAGGATCTGTGCTCACGCGGCTCCTACGCCCATTCTAGCACAGTACGCAGCGGCTTCTACGCCCATTCAGGATCTATGCTCACTCAGTCTCTACGACCACTCGGCTTCTATGCCTGTTCGGCTTTATGCCTGCTCGGCTTCTATGCCTACTCGGCTTCTATGCCTGTTCGGCTTCTATGCCTATTCGGCTTCTATGCCTACTTGGCTTCTATGCCATGGTGACAGACATTTGGCTTCTATGCCAACCTCTGCTACACAATGGATACCTACCTACGTGGCTTTTACGCCGTGATCTTAGTAGCAATTGTACGCGTTGTGTCCCCTTAGTTGGACCCGCGTCACACGCTCATTCAAAAGATCATCTATACGTAGGCATTGGTTACTTTAACCGTTGTGTAAAAGGGTGCTGTACTTTCCACTCCTCGGTTGTTATACCGATGGAGTGGTCACTGTCACCAAAACTCTATAAATAGAGACCCCTATCAATGGGGAACAAGGTCGATAATTTGGAAGATCGAACCAGGTCGGAGAATTGATAGAGAGAGAGAGAGAAAGAGCACCCGGATCTCAGGCAAAGAGTAGGGATCGACGACTTCAGCATCGTGCATCCACCCTCTTCTGCAACCTTCGAAGCTGTTTTCTGTCTCCTACGACACTTCTTCAACATCGTGTGGTCCAAGGGCTAAAGTGATCGACCGCAGATCAGACACCTATAGCAATATCTACCCAGATTAAATAAATTATACTCCCACATCCTCGTATAGGATTATATTGTACAAGTTTGTTTGCAAACAAAAGAAGGCGGGTTCCGTGTAAACCCCCATATCGAATACATTCTTATTCTTTTTGTTTAAATAACCACAAACAAGATGGCGACTCTGCTGGGGACATCTTTCTCTTCTGACGAGGAAGCAATTGCTCAACACGATGCGGTATCCGTGGGATCCCTGAAGAAGACACTGGTCGTCCAATTCGACCAGTCTGCCTATTAAGACATGCTTCGGACTGGGGGTGGCTCTCACTCTCTCTCCGTCCAAGACAACAGGAAGCTGCGCAAGGTGTGGATGCCCAAGACATCCTCTACCGTTCCTGTGGACTCTCCGATCTCTCCGATCTCTCCGACCAATGAGGTGGTAGCATCTCTCCCTCCGTGCCCTGTACGTAAAAGTCAGTCTCCCGCTACGTGCGGTACTGACAAAACTTCGGGCAAAGCCTCAGCGCTGACCCAGAAGTATCCACTGCGCTTTACGCGCAGAAATCAGTCTCCCGCTACGCGCGGTACAGACAAACTTTGGGCAAAGCCTCAGCGCTGACCCAGAAGTATCCACTGCGCTTTACGCGTATGAATCAGTTTCCCGCTATGCGCGGTACCGACAAAACTTTGGGCAAAGCCTCAGCGCTAAACCAGAAGTATCCACTGTGCTCTACGCGTAGGAATCAGTCTCCCGCTACGCGCGGTACAGACAAAACTTTCGATAGTGCCTTAACGCCAAATCGGAAGTATAGATCACGCTCCACGCGCAAAACAACATCTGACCTCTACGGTAAACCAGATGAGCGCTGTGATATCCGCGAGGGGAAGCAAACAGGCGAATACTCAGCTTCTCGACCGTTACGCCAGCAAGAGAACAATCTGCCTACTCTCCGGATTATACGAGAAGCCGATGGCCGACTGAGGACCTCTTCAGCTTTACGCCAGTCTGAGCGAATCTCCAAATTACGCCAGGCGAGGTCCCACGACGTGAAGCAAGCTCAGGTTGCTACTCCTGACCTACGCGAATGCCTAAACCAGAAGCGTAAGGAGAGGGGACCTTCCAACATGTCTATTACGCCCCCTAGAGAGCAATATTGTAATAGTCATAAAATCATGATTGACTGCTATTGTTCTAAAGCGAGACGGTCGGTTTTCGACCGACTGAGCTACTCTCAGTCTTTCCCGGGAGAAGAGCCCGCGTATGCATCCGTGAACATGGCTTCACGCATACCTAGAAGAAGGTCAAGCTCAAGACGTCATCCCTCTGGACCTCCGAGCCGAAGGAGATTCGAAGACCTCCTCAGGAACACTGAAGCTGGGGTGTTCCAAAACACCCGTGCAAGGTCACAGCAACCGGCTTCGTACTCATCTGATTCTAACGCTGGGGGTCGCCAATCTCCCAGATCAGATGCTGAGAGTATAGAGTCGACTTCTGCAGCGACCTATACTAATCCTTCGGTGACGCCCAGGGAAATGGGAGTTTACGCTGTTGAAGATGGACGCGAGGAAGCTTCGCCCTCAGGAAACGCGGAACAACGCATTACTGTGCTGGAGACGTCTCTGAAATAAATGTAATCCGTAATGGATAACATGCACCAGATGATGCTAACTCAGCAGGCAACTGCCGTGGCTCAAGCATCGGTCCCGCCAACTCAGATACGTGTGGGGGTGGACTTGCCACCATCCAACCCAAGCCAAGAGCCCGCTCTAGATCAAGAGTCGGCAGATCCTCCGCTTCCCCACTCGGTGAATATATTACCTCCCGTTGGAGTCACAATACAACCAACTCCACACTACACCGGAGCCTCGCTCTCAACTGAAAATCCGATGCAGGCAGTACGGGAGTTGAAAGCCCAGTTTGACGCCTTGAAGCACAAAGATCAGCTTAAGAAACTGGGAATCAACCAACCTTACCCAGCTACCTGGGAAGAAGTCCCTTTTCCTCCGAAATACAAACCTCAGACTATGGCTCTGTTCGAAGAAAAAATATCACCAAGTCAATACATAAACTACTTCAGTATGATGACGGTGTTGCTACAAGGGAACGACGCCCTCCTCACTCGGGTGTTCAAAGGCTGCCTCTCAGGAGTAGCCTATCAGTGGTACCGTAGCTTGGCGGACAACTGCATTACTTCCTTCGAAGACTTCAAAGCTTTGTTCTTCACGCGATTCTACTAGGGTGGGATGGACATGTCTATGTCCTCTCTCATCGAAGTCAAACAAAGGGAGAAGGAGGACGTTCGCACCTTCGTCGAACGTTTTCGTCAGGCCACCTTACAAATGCCTCCAGGAGTTCCGGACTCGGCGTTAGTAGACATTTGCCGGAAGAACCTCCTTCCCATAGTCTCAGTGTTTACGGGACCATATCAGTTCCATGAGTGGCCTTCGTTCATCGTCTCGGCAGTGGCCGCTGAAGACAACAGTCGCAAGGCGCACGACAATGGCATTATGATCTCTGCCTCCGATAGAGGCAAAAGGTCATCTCCCAGCGGCGACCATCCTCGCAGGTCCAAGGGAAAAGAAGCTCTGACGGTCAATACGTCCAGACAAAAGGCGGCAGCAACCACGCAGACGAAGCCCGGGACTTCCAGGCCCGTCGAAGTCTACTCTTTCGACGACGACGATATCCCTAGTATATTCGAGTGTCTCGTCAAAAGCGGCAAAATTACTCTTCCGGAGCTAAGGCGGCCCCAAGAAGTCGGCAGCACTGATGATCCCAAATACTGCATCTTTCACAGATACGTACACCACCCAACAAAGGTGTGTTACGTACTAAAAAGGAAGATCCAGGGGTTGATCGATGCTAAGGCCATCACTCTGCACAACACCGAGAAGACGGTCACGGCCAACATGATCTCTCTGCGGTTCGACGATCTGCCTTCCCAAGAAGTCATGAACGGTGTCACGCCCATTTCCCGAGCTACGATGAACATCGTCAATCTTCCTCTAGCTAGGGATCAAAATCATGACCTGGTACCCCTGACCACCCGTCAGGGTAAGATTATGTGGGTCCATCCGGATTTGGTGTCAGAGCTCGAAGAAGAGACTAAAGCTACTAAAGCTACGTCTAAAAAGAGCCCCAAATACAAGCCATGCCACATGGTCATAACTTCTTCTGCATCAGACGGAGATGAAGTATTTGCCATAACCCGTTCGGGGAAGGCCTACCTCAACGACAACGGAGCAGGTCAGGAAGGCGCACCGGCTGACGCTCCAGCCGCCAAACCTTCAGAACAAGGCCCCGCCATGCAACACATCAGCCCTGCAAAACCTACTCCGACAAAAAAGGGGAAGCAAAGAGAAGTACGCTTTGATAAACCTGTGAAAAACATTCCAAGCAAGGGTTTAGAGAAGCCGTACGAATTTGACATCCTGGCCCAACTAGCCAATACGCCAGCCAGGCTCTCCATCTTTGAGCTACTCAGGCTCTCCCCAGACACTCGTCTAGCCCTGAGTGAAGCACTGATGCAGGCGGAGGTATACTTGACCCAGCTCAAGTCCCCCGACGAGGAGCCAGTGGCGTGTCCTCAATGCCACAGCGTGATGGAGGTGGTCCCAAATATCACTTTCACTCAAAACGACATGCTGTTAAAACATAACAGACATGATAGGCCCCTCTATTACACCGGGTATGTCGGTTCCATGGAGGTCGACCGGATTCACATAGATCCGGGGTCGTCGATCAGCATCATCCCTCACAGTCTGCTCAGGCCGCTAAGAATTCCTACCAGCGAACTGGCTTACACTACCACTACAATCGTGGGTTTCAACGCTGGAAGAAGTAAGCCATTGGGGAAGATCCGCTTGAGAATCCAGATCGGCAACCTCAGATCGGTGGCCACATGTTACGTCATCGATTCAGAGGTGTCCTACAACATTTTGCTGGGAAGACCGTGGATCCACGACCACAACATCGTTCCTTCAACTCTACATCAATGCCTTAAATATGTAGACGCACAAGGAACCGTACAAACGGAGGTGGTTGACCTAAACCCGTTTAAAGGAATAGAATTCTACTATTCCGATGCCGTGTTGTACTCCCAAGACCACACGGAAGAAGCGCTAGGCGAGGCGAAGGACGAAGCACTCATCCAGGAGCCAGGAAAACCCTCCACCGTACTACCACTGTCAATCAGAGTGAAAGGACGAACCACTCGTCCAAAAGCCATAGAGCCTATGGCTATTCACCTGAACAGATCTAACTCAGGAAAATAAAGCGACTCTTCAACGGTCACTCTGCCTCCACCCTTGGTCATCAATCTTCGGCGCAACGGGAAGCCGACCGATGTAAACACGACCAGGAACGGAGTTTTAGATGATAATAAACTTCCTCTTTTCCAGTACATTGATGCTCAGATTCCAAATCAGGAATCCATGCCCCGTGATGAGGTAGGATCCATAGCACAAAAATTCTTGGAATCTATAAACTCCTATCATCCATATGTCTGGGAAGCAGCGCCATCGTCCAACATCATCACGACATATGGACCCCATGAGGATTCTATCTTCGTTGTCCCACCTAGCTGCAGCAGTCAGCGCCCCATATTCTTCGGTCGCATGCGCAGTCAACCGGCCAGCCTGGAAGACCCTTTCGATGACGATATTGGGAAAATGCAGATTCACCGATACAGCCCGCAGGCATTAAGGATCATGCAAAACATGGGCTATGACTTGAAGCGGAAGCCAGGCCTCAACTACGGAAGAGGCAGACGAACGCCGCCGCGCGGCAACCCCCGCTATCGTCAAACTCGTTTCGGGTTAGGGTATGCCACCTCCCTTACGACTTCCAAGTCAGATGAGGATATCTTTTTCTCCTCCCAGGACAGCCCGTCACCCCCCGACTCACCTGATGCTCTCGGACAAACGCTATCAGTAAATATGGTGGTGACAGATCCCTCAGAAGCAGATGAACAGGATTCTGAGCCGTTTGAGAATGACTCTTGGGCTCAACAAATAGATACGCAGTGGGAATTCTGCTTCGAGCAAAGAGAACCTCCCACCAAAGACGAAGTTATCCAAATCGATGTTGGGGGTGAACTTTTGCCAAAACCAATATTTATCAGTGACAATCTTCCCCCAGCTGAAAGAGGAGAAATCATACAGCTGATAAAGGAATATATCGACGTCTTTGCATGGGATTATGGGGATATGCCGGGCCTTGACCCAAAGGTGGCTACTCATAAGCTCAATATATTGACCGATTAAAAGCCTATGAAGCAGCACCAACGTCGGTTCCGCCCGGACATGATGGACGCCATTGAAGCTGAAGTCAAGAAGCTGATAGCCTGTGGTTTCATCCGGGAAGAATAACATCCCGACTGGGTCGCCAATGTTGTCCTAGTCATGAAGAAAAATGGAAAGGTACGTATCTGCATCAATTACCGATATCTGAATGCGGCCTGCCCCAAGGATGAATTCTCTCTTCCCATCACGGACATCATGATCGACAACACCTGCGGCTTTGAACGCATGTATTTCATGGACGGGTTCTCAGGGTACAATCAGATCAAGATGCATCCTGAAGACGAGAAGCACACTGCCTTCCGCACCCCATTGGGAGTATATTGCTACACGATCATGCCCTTCGGATTGAAGAGCGTCGGGGCTACATACCAACGGGCTATGAGCAGCATATTCCATGAGCATTTACGCAAAACAGTAGAATATTACGTGGATGACATAGCCATCAAGAGCCGCCTCAAGGATGATCACATTCAAGACTTGAGGACGGTATTCGAGTTAATGCGCCAACATTAACTCAAGATGAACCCTACGAAGTCCTTTCTGGGTGTATCTAGTGGCAAATTCCTGGGATTTGTCATCACCGCCAAAGGCATCCAGGTGGACCCTGACAAAGTCCAGGCCATCGTAGAAATGCGACCGCCCTACAATCTGAGGGAACTCCGGTGATTTCAAGGCCGTCTGGCTTATATCCGGAGGTTCATATCCAACCTCTCGGGAAGATGTCAGCCCTTTTCGCATCTCATGAAGAAAGGTGTATCCTTCGTGTGGGACGAAACCTGTCAGCAAGCATTCGGGGATATCAAATGCTACCTCACCAGTCCACCAGTTCTGGTGCCTCCCGTTATGGGAAAACCGTTCTTGCTATACGTCCGAGCAATGGATCATTCGCTAGGAGCTCTTCTCGCACAGAAGAACGATGTAGGGCATGAACAGGCTATCTACTACCTCAGCAGGATGATGGTCGGAGCCGAACACCGGTACAACCCAGTGGAGAAAGAATGCTTGGCTCTGATGTTCGCTATCCAAAAGACGTGGCACTACGTCACCGGCCAGACTATCCATATCATCTCCAGGATTAACCCTTTTCGAGTACTGATGAGCAAGCCGAGCGTTCTTAATTCCCGACTCGCAACTTGGGCGATGCTGTTAACACCATATGACATGGTATACGTACCGCAGAAGTCCATCAAAGGCCAAGCACTGGCCGACTTCCTAGCCGCTCATCCGATCCCGGAGACCTCTAAATTATACGAAGACATTCCCGACGAAGTTGCAGAATATAATTCCGCAATGGAAGGTGACGCATGGCAACTGTTCTTCGACGGCGCCTCCAGAACCGGTCCTAAGGGAAACATCGTTTTGGGAGTAGGAGTCGTCCTGGTCGCCCCTGATCAGCTCGTCATCTACCGAGCATATTCTCTTAGCGAGCCCCGCTCCAACAATGTGGCGGAGTACAATGCTCTACTAATAGGGCTCCAAGTTGCTAAAGAGCTGGGGGTAGAGTCCCTGGAAGCTTTTGGTGATTCTCTGCTTATCGTCAATCAAGTCAGAGGAATATATGAAGTCCGGAATCCAGACCTCATCCCCTATCATCGAGCGACGGTCGAGATAGCCATGACATTCAAAGGATTCTTCCTAGAGCATGTCCCTCGATCCCAGAATCTGGAAGCTGATGCCCTAGCCAGTCTAGCGGCGGATTTAGCTACTCCTATAAGAAGGCAAAATTCGGTGATCCTTCTTAACAGAGATTTATTCTGCATGAAGAACAACCTCCACATAGAATGCAGCCACGCTGTAAACACAGATCCCCCTGGAAGAGACTGGAGGAGTCCCTTCATAGATTTTGTCGCATACGAAATCTTGCCAGAAGACCCCAGAGAAGCAGTATCCGTCAAGAGACGATTATTACGCTTCTACTTCGATGCATCTTCACAATGCCTATATCGTCGGACTTACGACGGACTGCTATTAAGATGTCTCTTAGACGATGAAGCACAGCAGGTTATCCGGGAAGCTCACGACGGCGTATGCGGAGCGCATCAGCCCGGTCCTAAGCTACAGGATCGTATCAGGAGAATGGGCTATTACTGGCCCACTGTGATCACAGACGCGATCAGCTATGCAAGACAATGCAGAGCCTGTCAGGTTTATGCAGACTTCATACACCAACCGTCTGAATATCTACATCCTACGATTGCATCCTGGCCCTTCGAAGCATGGAGTATGGATATCATTGGTCCCATTCACCCGTCTTCCTCTAGCGGCCACCGGTTCATACTGGCCATCACGGATTACTTCTCCAAATGGGCAGAGGCGATCCCTCTGGCTGAGGTAAAGGCGTCTGACATAATCAGCTTCATCAAGCACCACGTCATTTATCGCTTCGGGGTACCCCGGAGGATAATTCACGACAATGGGCCTCAATTCATCAGCCAAGCGTTTCATCGGTTTTGCGATAAAAATCGGATACACAATATTGCCTTTACGGTGTATTATCCAGCTGCTAATGGTTTGGCGGAAGCTTTCAACAAAATCATTATCAAACTCCTGAAGAAAATTGTCTCTTTAAACAAAAGAGACTGGAATGAGAAGCTAGGCGAATGTCTCTGGGCATATCGCACAACGGTACGAACACCGACAGGTTGTACCCCCTTTTCACTGGTCTACGGGAGCGAAGCAGTTCTTTCCATCGAAATCCAGATCCCGTCGCTCAGGATAGCCGTGACTAGTGAGCTGACTCGAGAAAAGAATGACCTGTTAAGGCTCCAAGAGCTGGAAGGATTAGACGAGAAATGCCTCCAAGCTCAACAGCGCATCGCGCTCTACCAAGCACGCTTTCCAAAGCCTTCAATCGTAAGGTAAAGGAAAGAGTGTTCAAAGTCGGCGAGCTAGTCCTAGCCGTAAGAAGGCCGATGATTCTTACTCACAAAAGCAAAGGCAAATTCCAGCCCAAGTGGGAAGGCCCTTATATGATCGAGACAACATTCTCGAATGGCGCTTACAGGTTAGCCCAGCCTAATGGAGACCTGTTAATGGCTCCTATCAACGGCAAATTCCTGAAAAGGTACTATGCTTAAACTCCCCTGCTCGGGTGGAATATAGCAAGGATCTCATATTCTGACAAAACTACTCCCAAAACAAAACTAGTTGGGTCATATCCTATCATGTCTGTACGACCTCTGAATAGATATGTCCTGCTGAGAAGTTTATCGAGAGTCTATCATGTCCATACTACCTCTGATATTACTCTCGCCTAAAAAACTGTCATTTATATTCCAAAATGATGGGTCCACAAAAGTCAGAAAAGAGTCGCCTTTATTTATTCCCAAAAGGGAGGCATAATTACATCTGGGCAAGCAAAAAGGGAAAGAATACATCATAATGGCGGAGTAGCCAGATTGCGAATCAGCCGCTCCAGTGCAGCTATCCTCTCATCCATAAGAACCAAGGAGCCGGCGTGAGCCTGCTCCAACCGTGCCTCGGGAGTGTTCGTAAGGGTCACATCAGCCTTTGCCCGAAGACAGCCCGCTCGAGCAGCTTTTGTACGGTCCAAATCCTGTCGCACTGCGTTCAGATGACCAGCTGCTACCTCTAGACCCGCCAACGATTGAGAAGCCCATACCTCAGCCTGAGCGAGTTTTTTCTTCAGCTTGGAGGCCCTCGCCGCATTCCCTTCATGCTCGGTGCGACACCGCGTCTCAACGGCAAGAGCCTCTTCCACGACAGCTTTTTTCCTATCCATCTCCAGCTTATGCTTCTGGATGGAGTTGTCTAGGCTTTCCAGCTTTGTAGCAAGCCGCACAGTCATGAGGTTGAACCGAGTCTGAACGTCAGCATCGAGGCTGCCCCGAGTCAGCTGCAAGTATTCAGTAATGGGTTGCTCTAACCCATTAACTACCGCCTCCAGAGCGTCAGCTGCCCCAGGATTGCCGAGCTCCCTGATGACCACGATCGAAGCAAGAGAAGTCTTCTTCAGGCGCTCAAAATCTAGACTCTTCGCTAACACCATTGATATCATCGTTTTCAAACCGGTGTAGAAAAGGCTGGTATGTTGCTCGGTCAACGCAACTAGATCCGACTGGACGCCGGGATTGGCCGCAATATCAGCAAGTCCCTCTCCCGGGACAATTGCAGACGAGGTGGCCACAGCCGTCGCATCGACGCATGGCGCGACCGAAGAAGGTACGGCAACGGCGGTCGAAGTCCTCGCCACACTCACAAGAGGCAGGGTCACGACGACGGGTTCATCCTCCTCTTGAGTTAACGAAACGACTCCGGGCGTACTGGCCCCCGAAGCCACTTCCTCATCAAAGTCGAGCGCCTCCGTATCATCGTCAGGAGCCCGAGTGGAGCCAGAATGCGCTTCAACGCTATACTCCCCGTGGGCGCTATCCCCTGAAAAGAGGACAAGAAAGCTAATATCAGCATGATGATAATCCTTCTAAAAGGCGACATAAAGACGATATTTACCCGGAGCCAACGGCATATACGACGCATCTGCACCCGATGTAGTTAAACCACACCTTAATGACGCAATGCGAATCGTCATGCCTGGAGAAGGAGGTGGGCCGACTGACATCACCGAGAGTTCTGCCAAGCCCTCACCAAGACGCGGTCGAGGTTCATTAGCTGGAATCTCGCCAGGCACGCTCGCTGACACAACGGAAGTTTTACCCGTTGCTGACCTCGGGAAAGATTCTTCCATCTGCCTCGGCCACACAGGCAAACTCGCTCCGCTACTTGGAGCAGCAGCCACGACAGCGACCTCTAGCGAGGATTCTCTGGCGCCGCCGGCCGGAACTGTAGAAGGTCCCTCTCTAAAAGGCGAGGAACCTCCAACCAAAGAATCATCCCTGATATAGGAAGAGGCAGGCTCACTCCCGGGAGCCTCAACACTAAGAATGCGGAGAGGACGGGCGATCGTCTCCTTCCTCCTCTTACGAAGAAAAACTTCCTTCGGAGCAGAAGTCCGTCGCTTCCCAGAAGAGACTACCAAAGCCCCTGCAGGCGGAGGTACTTCACACCTCGGCACCGACACCAGAGGCTCATCCGGAGTACCAGACTCCTCACCCTCGTCCGAAGAAACCGAGGGGACGTCAACTCTTCCCCCAGGCTTGGGAGAAGGCACCCTGAAGCTTCCACGCGTATCGAAATCATGATGGAAGGTGTTAATCGCCACGTAGAACTGGGCGTAAGAATGGAGAATACGGAGCTCCGTGGAGGCTGTAACGACCGGCACGATAAAGCTTGCCCCCGTACAGCCCGTGATGAAATATCGCCACCCTCTAGCTCCATCAATGAGTCCGCCCCTGGACCTGAAGCTGGTGACGGTATTGCCTACATGCAACTGATCGTACCCAAACTGCCCGGCGAACCGACTAGGCAAGTAGGGCTCGAAGAAGCAGTGATCTTCGCTCCTGTACAGCAGATGGGAGGGCCTAATACAGACCAACCAGTTAAAAGCTTCTGGGGAAAGGTCGGTCTTCTCTCCACCTGAATCCTCAAGACGCACCCCTGATTGATTGCGATGTACGGAGGGGACAATACAGAGGATCTTCCAGCCCTGGCTGAGGTTCAACACCAACCGACAGTCTAAGACTGTGTTCACATTCCAGGAGGAATTCTTGTAATTCAGCAAGAATATACCCCCCAAACTGCTACCGGAGCCAGGAGACATCACCCGAAGATTGTGGAGGATTAACCATCCCATCAAGTATAGATATGGTAATTCCATCCTGGGAAAACTCTCACGCCGAGCTTCGTCGGCGAGCAATCCATCAGTTATGGCTCTCAGGACAGCCTGTATACGACACACCATGGCGAAAAACAAGCCCAGTCTTACCTCAAACACCAGGCGCACTGCCGGCCACAGGATGTTTCGGTGAATACGGTCCGCGGACGCTGTGCCGGGCACTACTACTCGACGCAGCCATATGGAAAGGAAACCAGCCAACTGGGCTTCCTTAGACAGAGGCCGACGACAACGCCTCAAGTAACTACAGGCCTTAGTGCCTTCGGGGTACTTTCCTACCCCCTCGACGAGAATCTGATCCGGAGCTGCGGCCTCCTCCATAAGACCCTCGACGACCTGGGCGCTAAGCACGCCCAAACAATTCACGGGCTTATTTTTGCCCCCCTGAGGCTTTCTCCGACTTGGCAGCCCTAGCTCAGTGAAAGAAGAGGTAGGACATCCACTTGGTGGTGTGAGCCAAATCAGAAGGCTCGTTATAAAAAGTGGTGCACGCGAAGTATTGACACATCAGCTCCTGATATACTTCCGCCACCCGAGGGTCCAAATCCCCCAACTCTCGGTTGGTGGGAACGTACTCTTCATAGGGGGTATCCCCCATCGGCAGTCTCGAGACAACTGCCATCTCATGGAGCGCCAATCCCAACTCTCCCAGTGGAGTGGCAAAGGTCCCAGTGAGCGGAATGTACCGCTCCATCAGCGCCAGGAACAAGTTAGGGTTCGGAGGCAACCCGACGCTCGTCGTACCCACAGCGGCATATAGTCCAATAACCTCCAGCTCTCTCCGGAATTGCTTCAAGGCCCAGTCAACCAGGCATGTCCATCGGGAGTTTGTTGGGGCAATCCACCCATTACACCGGGGATTCTCCTTGGGTTATACCCCGCCTCGTCCCATGAAGTCGTTGCAGAAGGTTGGCAATTGGATCGGCTGGATCACCGAGCTGTCTTCACTCGGGACACTACGCGGGCACAGTCCCCGGAACAACGTCGCAAAGCCGGAAGGGCGACTGACAAACGACCCCCGATCAGCTCCTTTGAGATGAAAGATCTTCCCCGGCTTACCGTGAAGATCAGGAGTCAGCATCCACGACATCTTCCTGGGATGCGTCGCATGGAAGAAGGCCGAGATGGGATAATCCCTCGGCATCGCTGGCAAATACAAAACCAAATTCCCGGCAGGAAAAACCCAGGGCTCTCTCTTGGGCCTCGTCTGGGACTATTTGTCAATCATGTCCCCAAAGAGGAAAGCCGGCTTTATGTACTGCTCCCCGTCTACGCTCGTCATTAATCATGCTCAGCAGCGTCCGCCGCCCTGAACCGATATCAGAAACCCCCTTCCCTCAGGATACTGGGGTCCGGAGATGGGAAATGCCACGTGGGACAGATCCTCCAGGTAGTTTGAGTGCAGCATCCCAACAGCGGAGCCCATCACCTCGGCCAGTGGAGACTCACCCAAATCAACTTTAAAAGTGCAAGGAAAAGATGTCACTACAAGTCTTGCACGAACATGCAGACCGAAGAAATGACAGTCTGTGCTCTACGCAGGATTATGCAAATCTGGCTATTTTACGTCGGCAGTCCTCCCGACAAGCGTAAAACTCAAATTTTACGATATACACCAATTTTCGATAGCCAGAGCTTTTACGCTCAGAGCTAAGAAAATATGAAGTCTTTACGCTAGGACATTAGAAATATGGGCGTAAAAGATAAAAATGCCTCCGTGCATCAACTTCCTCCAAAGAGGCTATCAGCACAGAAGATGACCTAGCGCGGTCACGTTCAACGTGTGCGAAGGATTTTTTGTCGTTTTTTGTCACCCCAAAGGCTCTACCTCTAAGTCCGGGTGCGCTACTCATCGGCGGGATACTTTGCTCGGAAGGAAGTTCGTCTTGCCTGACCAGAGACTCCCTCGCTGGGGCAGAAGAATGAGAGGAAGAACCTATGCTCTTTCCCTTAGCGGAAGGGGGTTTGTTTCGGCGCCATTTCTGAAGACTCAGAGTGCTCGGAGAAGTAACGAAGAAAAACTCGGAACAGTCGAAAGCTCTCTTTCGCAGAAGACAGATGAAAAGTTTTTCTCTCAAAAAAAACTTGGGGTATATATAGTCCGGGTCGACTCCTCGAATCCTCGGACGAACTCCTCGAGACCCTAACCAAATCTCGCAAATTAAATGAGGGGTTATGATTGGATGCTACGTCAGCCCACTACCCTTGGAAGACGGACAGTCAGCGAATTCGAAAGGTTTTTCGTGCAAAACGGTTCAGCGGGTTCTACGCTAAAGGAGCTTTCTACGCTCGACAGCTACGGATCTACGGTTTTTATGCTCGCAAGCTACAAGTCTATGGTTTTACGTCCGGATGCCTTTGTGCTCGGTAGCTTTTATGCTTGAGAGGCCACAAACCTACGACTTTACGCTCAGCAGATACCAAATCGACGATCTCACGCTCGGTGGCGCTCAGTTTACGCTCAGAGGCAACAGATCCGCAAACTTCACGCTCGAAGAAATTTTTTTTTCAGGAGCTACAAATCAAACAGTTCTACGCTAAAGGAGCTTTCTACGCTCGACGGCTACGAATCTACAACTTTACGTTCGACAGCTATAAGTCTATAGTTTTTGCCCGGATGCCTTTGTGCTCGGTAGCTTTTATGCTCGAGAGGCAACAAACCTACGACTTTACGCACAGGAACCACAAGTCTACGATTTCACGCTCGATGGTATTCTACGCTCACAGGCTACAGATCTCCAGTCCTACGCTAAAGGAGCTTTCTACGCTCGACGGCTACGAATCTACAGCTTTACGTTCGACAGCTATAAGTCTATGGTTTTATGCTCGGATGCCTTTGTGCTTGGTAGCTTTTATGCTCGAGAGGCAACAAACCTACGACTTTACGCACAGGAACCACAAGTCTACGATTCCGCGCTCGATGGTATTTTTTGCCCAGAGGTTACAGACTGATGATTTCGCGCTCCACGACTTTCCGCATATTCGAAATAGTCCCCAAGGCGGTCGATTGCAAAGAGTTCACACAGAAGATACTCGTTCTTGACCCAAAGCATCCCAAGTACCCGAAGCATACAAGAGTTCAAACATTGAGAAATTACTCTTCTCGGGTCAATTGGAGGTTCATCCAGACTCCAGTCTGAACGTCTCGTCTACCAAGATGGCAAACTCAGTTTTGACAGCCATTCCTCGACCCTGTCCCAAGGGATTTTTGAGAAGTCACTCTTGAAGACGAAGTCTGAATAAAAATTCTATTCATCAGAAGTTCAGAGCTCTACGCGGTTCCTCAGTCCTAGCAACAGGACAGTTCTAAAATGTTCAAAATGCTCTACAGCGTTCTATGGACTATTCGCTACGCGTAAAGGACATGACCTAGCACTCTTTCTACAGAGACGGCGTAAAGATTCAGACGTGTTGAAGCTACACATATTCAGACTTCACAGCAACGTATGATAAAATGATCATATGAAGAAGCAAGACGATTTTATTAAAGATCAAAATCATGATTACATATGAGGGAAATCCAATCTACAAGGGTTTTCTTTTCATTTTTTCATGATTATATCTTGAGGGAAACTCCGTCGACAAGAGGGTTTCCCCGTCATCGTCCGAAGACCACACCGAGAAGCCGCTCTGACAGGGTCTCGCACTGGTGATGGTCTTCCTCTTCTTCCAAGAAGATGATCGGTAGCAGGAGGATACAAAAGTGGGCAGATGACCCATCCTCCAAAAGAAGGAAAGCGGGGCAAATCTGCTCTCCTACAGACCACCGCCACTCTAGCCGGTCTGTCTGCCTCTCGTCACCGGAGGCAACAGGAGAAGACACCGCTTGCAAGCAGTGTGGTCAAATACGACCCTTCCTCTCTCCTGGGGCAACGCCATACAAAGTTGCTGATTATCCCGAGCAAGGGATACTAAGATATCCTTCCATGATCCATCGTTGCAGTGGACATTTGCTCGAAGACGTCGTCTTTTTCGACTCCCTACATGTTGGAAGAACATGATCTCCTTCTTCCTCAGGTCGACCCGACGAACTCCGGCGATCATCTCTGCATGGTGATGGGAATGTGGTGAGAACAGGTTCACCCCCCCAGCCTTTTTATAGGCAAAAGAGATCACAGCGGTCCCCAATAAATCTGCCATAAAGTCCGTATCGACCGTTTCAGCGCTCCATTCAGAAATGTTTCGAGTTACGAGGGGCCGTTCATGCTTCATTCAAAGCGTTTCAAATTTCGAGAAATTTAAAAGCTTTGAAGGGGGTCTTGTAGAAGCATAAAAAATACGCTGGGAAGAGCTACGCAGCCTTTTGATGCAGAGCAGCGTAAACGAAGGCCTTCAGAGCCATCAAGCGTACAACAGAGCTTTCTCCGCTAAAACACGGTATAAAATATAAGCTCAAAGGACCATCCGCGTAAGTGCAGTACGTCCAGGCCGCTCCAGCGTAAAACAGAGTTCTTCATCGCCTCCATGGCGTAAAACTCAACCGCTCTCAAAGCAGCGTTAATGCGTACGAGGAATGCTTCGTCTTCCCCGAAATGAATCTGTCAAGTCACGCAGTGAATCTGACCTCTGACTCCTAACAAAAAGTGCTGCACGGCTACCCAGACGACGGCTGGAAACGATGGCAGACCCCTCGGGACGCGTCCCACAGTATGATGGCGGATCTCGGCATTTAATGCAGAGGATTTGGTTAAAGCATCACCAAACCGTCGTTTACTGGAGTCCCCTCAGCATAAGACGCTCTTTCACGTACAAGGGAATACGCCGCCCTGTTTTACATAGGCAAACATGAGCTATTTTATGCTCCGCAGCAGGCAAACCGCCTGCCATGTCAAAAGCTGCACCTCGTACGGGACTCGAGGCACGTCTCCACGTCTAATTGCACAGAGCGGTGACATTTTCTCTCAAGGCACGTCTCTGCGACGGGTGAACAGAAGGGCTGCAGACCTTCAAAACACGCCTTCGCATTTAATGCATAAGATGGTGGCAAATCTCTGCAAGAGATTCGATTATATCTCCAAAAGCCGTAATTCTGGCTAAGACGTCCACATCAGCACGGTACGCGGCGGCTTCTACGCCCCTTCAGGATCTGTGCTCACGCGGCTTCTACGCCCATTCCAGTACGGTACGCGGCGGCTTCTACGCCCCTTCAGGATCTGTGCTCACGCGGCTCCTACGCCCATTCTAGCACAGTACGCAGCAGCTTCTACGCCCATTCAGGATCTGTGCTCACTCAGTCTCTACGACCACTCGGCTTTTATGCCTGTTCGGCTTCTATGCCGGCTCGGCTTCTATGCCTACTCGGCTTCTATGCCTGGTTGGCTTCTATGCCTATTCGGCTTCTATGCCTACTTGGCTTCTATGCCATGGTGACAGACATTTGGCTTCTATGCCAACCTCTGCTACACAATGGATACCTACCTACGTGGCTTTTACGCCGTGATCTTAGTAGCAATTGTACGCGTTGTGTTCCCTTAGTTGGACCCGCGTCACACGCTCATTCAAAAGATCATCTATACGTAGGCATTGGTTACTTTAACCGTTGTGTAAAAGGGTGTTGTACTTTCCACTCCTCGGTTGTTATACCGATGGAGTGGTCACTGTCACCAAAACTCTATAAATAGAGACCCCTATCAATGGGGAACAAGGTCGACAATTTGGAAGATCGAACTAGGTCGGAGAATTGATAGAGAGAGAGAGAGCACCCGGAGCTCAGGCAAAGAGTAGGGATCGACGACTTCAGCATCGTGCATCCACCCTCTTCTGCAACCTTCGAAGCTGCTTCCTGTCTCCTACGGCACTTCTTCAACATCGTGTGGTCCAAGGGCTAAAGTGATCGACCGCAGATCAGACACCTATAACAATATCTATCCAGATTAAATAAATTGTACTCCCACATCCTTGTATAGGATTACATTGTACAAGTTTGTTTGTAAACAAAAGAAGGCGGGTTCCGTGTAAACCCCCATATCGAATACATTCCTATTCTTTTCGTTTAAATAACGACAAACAACAGATGCTTCATCACAATCACCACTTCTTCGTAACGTCTATTACGACAAAGAGCACATGGACACTTAATTTTTGGACCATCCATGTAATTAGGTTTGCTCATGGTATATTTAAGAAACACTTCAATGTCTGCCTTAAAATTGTCACTCAAACCAATCCTGCTCTCGTGTTGCCGCTTGTACATCCACGTATGATCAACCAAGTAACGATCCATTGCTTAGTGGGTGTGAAAAATTCTATATCGTAAGATAAAATACACAGAAGCAATTAGATGTACATATGACATTAGATAGGCATTCTAAAATCATTGTAATTTGTACTTTACGTATTCTACCATAGCAAAAAGTAGAGAAATAGGTGAAACAGAGCTTCACATTGAACAGATCAGACAAAAAAAGTTTTCCATAGCCGGTAGGTCATGTCGAAATCCTGTCGATAGAAAATGTATCGATATGAATCTGATTTGACCCATCACCTATGAAATTTTTTTTTTGATGTCCAATATGAAGATCTGCATCACCTGTTGAGGAGTTTTGCATTCTCCACCACCTCCATGAAAGTTACAACATCGATATTTGTTCAATATGATGCCTTTCCGTATAGTATCGACATGAATTCGGATATCAATGGCTCAGAACAATACCCAAAATTTATTCTAACATACATTAGTGTGAATCATCTAAGTTCTGTACATTAGTATAGTATATGTTCTTATAAAATGTAGTATCTAAAGGATATAACAGAATTAAGATGAACCCATATAATGTAATTCTAAGACATCTGCTCACAATATAAAATATAGTAATGGGTTGTGGTATCATCATTGCCGAGGGATAGGGATCGAAGGATAGTCAATGTTATCTACGCCTGTATGGTCTCTACCTTGCCAGTCAAATGGTTGCATGGACTATGCCTCGTCGTTATTGGGCCAAGTCCTTACCTCCTAGAGAAGTAATCCAAATTCTTCATATCACTTTGTAGGAGCTATTAATTGTGTTATCTAGACTCTAGTGTATATATTATATATGTTCTTATAGTTTTAGTTGTGTTTGGGGATGAAGAGAATGTGTATCACGGGAGTATCCTATAGTTAAAGGGTATCATAGATCTCCCCATCTCCCCTTACATCAGTACATTTGTACTTAATTGGAACCCGTGTTCCAAGCATGTATACACAACCTGAGTACTATCCTCCCTGTCATTCTCCTTCACATGTATCACACTACTAATACACTCACAGAGCACCTGCTCAATCTCACAGTCCAAGGCCCACATCTAACTACCTGTGCACCCCCTTCTTCCACTGATACATCACAATAATCAGTCATTAAGATCTGATACACTATGATCTAATACACCACTACAATCAATAAGCTACTACCCCCAACTAGTACCTAACCAATTGCATGATTGAGCATTGTTCCCCTCTTCACCTGTGCACACATGTGCATAGGTCTGCACTTGTAGTGCCCAAGTGCACTGCACCCCTTGTCTGAACCCGACTACCCCCAAATACTCACTGCAAAAGGCCTAACCCGAGCCTCCAACAGCCAGCCCCCAAATACACATAAGCCATAACACAAACACCTAGAATGGTAACAAGAAATTATCACATAAATCATCCCCAAATGGTACACCCTATAGTGTAGGCTATAACAGTGCAAACCGAAGAGGGGAACGTAGGGAGGAGAGGGGAGGAAGAATTACAGTGAAGCGGAAGAGAGGGAGCATGGCTAGAGGGGAGCGGAGGAGAGGAAAGCACGGGCCGGAGGGAAGCACGAGGCTGGAGGAGAGAGAGGCACGATCGATGGAAATGCTAATTAATATAACCTAGGGCACAATACTTGGCGACGGATAGCGACGTCCAAATTCGTAGCTACAACTAAACTATCTAGGCGATGTATTCGCGACTCAATATCCATCCCCAGACCGTTGCCATATTTACCCGTGTTATTCTCGCGGTTCACGGTGCAAACTGGTGACGATCTAGCGACTAATTGGCGATGACCTAGCGACGAATAGTTGCTTAATTCGCAAATGGTGGTTATTGGTCGTCCAATCGATGGTGAACCGTCGCTACTTGGCGACAAATTTTGACCGTCGCCAATATTCTATCGCTAAATCATTGTATTTTAGTAGTGATAAGAAACATCCACAGCACTAACTCAACTACTATAATCTAAGAACAAAATTAACTACGGTAGAATGATAAGAAGGCACCAAATAATGATATCTGAAATCCCGAAGAAACAAACATCCACCAATCCAACTCAGGAATATCCTGGGGACAAAATTCGGATCCAGGTCCTCAAGGGACATAACAAGATAAAAAAAAATGCCTAAGTACAGTAAATAAACATGCAAGATAGACAAGAAAATAACCATAATAAATGGTACAACTAAGACAATACAACATCTATGACACTGGCATTCCATGAAAATAGCGGTATCAGTCGTGGCTACAAGTAAATTGGGTAAAAGTAACCGCAGTCCGGTGAGGCCCTAACAGTCATATCACTAGTCTCAATCCTAGTCCGGTAAGGAACTAATGACCGAGGGGTCAAGTGAGCAAATCTCTATCGCAGCCCGGTGAGGCACTAACGAGTCAAGATTTGTTCATAATAGCCAACGCCTAATAACGATATCCTCACATGGAAACTAAGGAATCAAGTCAAATCGGCCAAGGCAAGGTCATGGCCTAATGTCAAGTAAAATTTAATACGGGGACACATGATCATGTCGAGACTGCACGCTCAAGTAACATAAATCCAGAACAATAAGTAAAATAACGTGTCGCACAAGAATAGATAAAATAATGGCAGGATATAAAGCATGTACTATGTGCACGTGACCGTGTACAAGTATCAACATGAAAGACAGTAACTGAAATAACAGATATGAATATGGAAAGACAAACACGATAAAAAAGCATATAAAAGTATTGTACAAGTTGGCAAGGTTTCTTGCCTAGGGTTTGTCCAAAGTGGTGCTGAGACTGAGTAAAAATCTGGTTCCGTATAATCATGAACAAACAAGTTACGCTCCATACAATATCTACCAATCCAAAACAAACAACCAAGCAAAAGTTACACACAGTACATATCACAACCCCATTTAAAGCTAAGTCCTTATACATATAAATATTCCATATTAGATCATTATTACGAAAATAGTTTATTAACATTATTAAGGTTTTGTTTATAAAGATAGTTTAATGATATTATGTATAGAAAATTTTGTCACTATCACATTTCTAGAATACGAATATTTTTGATTTTTTTGCAATAATTATATATATATATATATATATATATATATATATATATATATATATATATATATATATATATATATATATATATATAATATAATGTCTATAATGGATATATTAAAATTTTACTTTGTATGGGAGGAGTTAGCATTAGTATGGAGTTAGCATTAATATTTTATATAATGTCTATAAAATATAATGTCTATATATATATTTATATTTTTGCACAACAAGTGTACTGTCTATAATGGATATATTAAAATATAACTCCTCCCACATTTCTTGAACAGCAGTACACTTGTTGTGCACTCGAAAGTGGGAGGAGTTAGCATTAGTATAGATGTGCATGTGTGTGTTGGTTTCAGTCATTAGGGATAATGCTGTGTAAAGGTTGAGTGGAGTAGGATGCTCTCAAGTGAGGTATCAAAATGAGGATGGCTGGTTAAGATAGCTGAGTACTATTTTGGGGCTCAAGTGTGTGGTATTAGTGATCAGTTAAGTATGTGGGTGCTAGCATAGGTAAGTAGGTATTGGGGATTTAATGTAATGATACTCACATGTCAGTTTAGCCTTGCCAATAGGTTGGTATCAGTAGCAGCAGTCTAGTGGCTTAGGTATAGGACTATTGAGGGATTTCATGTATCAGTTGGGCACTATCACTGGTGGCAGACAGTGTATAGTTTAGCCTCAAGTGAAGGCACACTTGCAGCATGTTGAGGGCATCGGTTTAGTATGGGTATAAGTATCAGTTGAGAGTAATCTAGAATATCAGTTGGGTAATGCATAGTATCAGTCAAATTACACCAAGAAATAGGTATATGGTATAGTTATCTAAGTTAAGATAATGATTTAGGTTGAGTATCAACCAGGGTGTGCTGGCACCAGGATCTAGAACTAGGGAATGTCATGTTAAGTGTTAGTTAGGTAATACTAAGTATAATAAGGTGATATAAGTATCTAATTGAGGTAGTAACTAGTATTAGCTAGTATTTACTAATATTAGCTAGAACACTTAGTATCACCAAGTACTAGTTAGTATAAGTCTATTATTGACTAATTAACCTTGTTATGACCTAGAAAACCTAGAGTAACCTAGGTATTGACCTAGTTTGACTTTCAAGATATAGTTTTTGCCTAGAAATTATATTTCAACATAGTTAATAATAATTATCATTCCAAATCACCATTTGACATTATTATTCTATATTTAGGTCATTGTGACTCTATTTTGGACATCAATCCTCACACACTACTTAGGACCACATGCGAGTACATTCTCTGACAGTTTTTGTTATTTTTTTATGATTACTATGATGCTAGTTTATAGTGGATACTTGATTTCCGACACAGTGGATACGCGAGCTAGTATCATAGATACCTGTCACGAGGAGCCATGATTGGATCATCGTACTAGTTGGGAACGAAAAAATATGATGGAACTGGGGATCCCCAAGACCGTAGATTGGTGTGCATATCGATCGATAGAAGATTAAAAAAATTAATACGTGATCTAACCCTTCAAAAATGGAAACTAGGGTTCACGAATTATACCTGTAGTAACGAGAAGAATATGAAGGTTTTCAGCAACCTTGACCAGTTACCGAGCCCAAGATCTTCTGCATGTATTTCTTCCTCGGATTGGATGTCGTGTAGGCGATGATCTTCCAATATTTTCTTCTCCTTGGTCGAATCTCTTTCTCTCCTTACGTTAAAAACAAATTTAGAGAAAGCTGCTTGCTTTTTATGACCATGATGACCAGAGAATAGAGGATATATATAGGCTATGACAGGGACCATGAGAAAAAATTAGGGTTAGGTCTCCTAACGGATCTGGGTATCCCATGTTCAGTTCGAACACACAATCCTGGCCCATTAATAATATCTCGGTCCACTAAAGATCTATTGTTGCACTACCTTCCTAATCCCAAATTACGATTATGGGTTCCTTCTTATTATATGCTTGTTTGTCTCCCCATGTTAAGATATCAAATGTCCGTCGATCAAATTAAGTTACTGAAAACTATATTGATCGACATCTTTTATCCTTAAGTAGTACCACTCAACTTTATTTGTCATGTCAAAAATAATCCACCTGCAGGGTTTACATGACAATCCTTATGAGTTTCTTAAGAGGACATCATCAACCAATGTATCGGGAAATGGATTTCTTTTATAATAAAAAATCTATCATACACACAATGTCATTACCCAATTCATAGAGGTTATTGACCCGTAATGAATCTCACTCTTTTATGAGTTAAAGTAATGCACACTGCATATACATGTCTGTTATTATATCTGAATTAAGAGCACAATCATCCATAATAACAAAGGTGCTTGATCTCTTATGTAGTCAGTACAAAGAGAACAACCTCAAGTGGTTCTGTTCAATACACACAAAGTGTACTAGTGTAAACCTTTAGTCATGAGAGACTAATATCAGATTAAACTACAACATTTCCAATGGTTTGTCCAAGTCCATCTAGGTTTTGAACTATTTATATATTCCACAGGGAACTAATAATATGATCTTTTGTGTGATATCACATACCATATTATCTATAATTTAGAATATCAGACACTTTCATTAACATTATAACAAATACAACATGCAAACATTTGTTTATATGATTCTCATTTAAAAATAAGGAAATATAGTTAATACAAAGTGATGCTTTTAGTATATAACCCTAACAATTTTCTACTTATACTAAAAGCAATGCTTTTAGTATACTGTTACAAATCTTTCACTTATACTTAAATCCATGCTGCTACACATCTGACTCTCATTCCCTCAACATGACTATCAAAAGCCTTAGCTAGTAAGCTCTTTGTAAAGGGATCAGCTAGGTTGTCTGCTGATGCTATCTTGATCACATCAACTTTTTCTCTCTTTATAAAATTTTGTATCAGGTGGCACTTGCGCTCAATGAGTTCAACTGTCTTATAGGCTCGTGGTTCCTTCGAGTTTGTAATTGCACCACTATTATCACAATAAAGTATAGTCTTAGGCAAATTAGGTACCACATCCAAGTCCAATAGAAAGTTTTTGAGCCAAACCGCTTCTTTGGCTGCCTCAGAGGCTGCCACATACTCGGCTTTCATGGTAGAATCGACAATACATTTTTTCTTCATGCTCCTCCATACTATGGCTCTACCTCCTAAAGTAAATACAAAACTGTAGAATCATAGAAAAATTGGATCCATGCGTTCAGCAACCCTGCGGCCCAGGGAAAAGTTTAGCAGAAATTGGACCTCATGATCACCATACAACCCAATTAGGCGATAGATAGGCGGACCAAAAGACCAAAGGCAATTTTGGCCGCAGATGGATCTGACATCACGCTCTGAAAATGAGATTACATATGACATAGAATCCTGATAGAGAAGGATTTTCTGAATGTCTCGAAAGATGTGAACGCACTAAAAGACAGAAGTCTCAAAAAATATGCAGCACTACATGTACAACACTGTAAAAGAATCTCATGTGGCTCTGGCCCATGCGTCCCAGACTCCATGCATCCTATGCGGCTCTGGTCCATGCGTCCCAGACTCTATGCGCCCCATGCGGCTCTGGCCCATGCGTCCCAGGCTCCATACGTCCCATGCGGCTTTGGCCCATGCATCCCAGACCCCATACGGTCTCTGCGATTCTTGGCTTCGTATGCCCCGGATTCTCAAACAAACCAAATCATGTTGTTGTAACAAGGTGGTCCTCTACAACCAAGTGGCAGGCCATGTGTCTAATTGACCAAGTCGCACCCAAAAAAGATAAAAAACCATCCAAATATTCAGCAATAAGAAAATCTTAACAAATATCCACATGACAGATGAAGCCCAAATTCTTGTGCACAGTTGTAACTCCTTTCTATTAGGGGAAGACACATGGCAACTTGTGATGTCCATGCGGCCACAGAACAACTATAAATAACGGGGTACTACCCTTATACAACTCCCCGACTGGCTATCAGCGAATCTATACTCGAGAAAGAGAGAAGAGCTTCCGCATCGGATCGTCTACAGAATAAAAAGAGTTGATATACTCCTAACCCTCCATCATCACCCCTAGAACACAAAATTTATACTTAGATTGTCTGTTTAGGACTCTTCTCTGTACTCTCTTTAGTTTGTTTTATTAAATCAACTTTCTTTTTTAAACTTTTATATTTAATGGCAAATACGATGGCGACTCTGCTGGGGATACCCTTCTCCTCTGTTGAGAAGTCAGTGACGCAGTCCGATACATCTAATCTCCGCTCGACACAAAAGTTGCTGGTGGTTTACTTCGACCAACAAGCGTTCGAGGACATACACTCGGAAGAAAGTGTCAGTCCATCCCCAAGGCTAACCAAGCCCAAGAAGACCCGCAGGAAGTGGGTAGCGAAGGTCGTTGCGCCTCGCCCAACTATGGAGGGGTCGCTTCCAACCGCTCACCATGTTGCTGATATCCAGGCGCACACCCAAGATGCCCACGTCCATGCGGCCTCCCTACATGACGTGGAAACTACTCAGCTCCCAGACTCTGGTAAAGGAAAATATTTCGATGCCAGACGTCCTGGTGCTGAAGCAGGTTCCATGCAGCCAAGAATGAGACCGCATAAGACTGGCAGACGATCTCATGTGGCCGTAGCTCATAGCCGCAGACAGACGTTCCCATGCGGCCCAGACAGCAGTAGAATTTCTGTCTTTGATCGTATCTCATGCGGCCCAGATTCTATGCGGTCCAGTAAGAATAGCGAAGACCCAAACTTGGACTCCGTGTACTATGCGCCCACGGGTGCTAAGTCAAAGAGGTCCAGGACATTGCGTGCTCGCCAAGCTCAAACAACTGTCCAATCAACCGACTGTCAAAGGTGTCATGACCCGCACCCAGTGTAGGGGCATGAGCACGTGGGTATCTCCAGCCTACATCGCAGCATCGGCAGTAGAACATAGTCTAGGTCAACAATACTATCTAAACATCTCACACCATATGTATAAGGTACCTGTCATGCTATCTTAACTCCAATTGGAGGACAATATGTTATATGATAATTTGTAATCAATACTCAATCATAATAGTAACTAACAGAAGATAAAAGGCACGATATGAAATAGAAGAAAAGAATAAGAGTTGCCATACATTACAAGATCAAGTCTCAAAATCTAATCTCAACACAGAATCTCAAATATAGTACATGACATAAAGTCTAATAACTAGAGCAATACAATATCACAAAAAATAATCTAAAATTCTCCAACTGATGTTACTACTCAGCATGCTCTACGGCCTCACCATCCTGTGTCCCATAATAGGTGGGATACATCACCTCTAGATAAGCATCTAAAAAATATACCCAGTCAGGAAAGAACGAGTATAACCCTAACAGCAGTTCCAATACATGGTAGAAACTATAATAATGTAAATAGCAATAAACTACATGATGAGATAAATATACAATATCATAACAGAATAAGCAGTAGAAAATATATATGCAGATACAATTGGAAATAAACAATAATATGGGAAAAGTAATTAAACAAATACAATATGGTAATAGACAATAATGTGAAACAATACTTGGAAGACTGAATAGACTGACTGTGTCTTTGAAGTACTATTTTTAATATATGATCAATCATCCACGATACTATACGATGTCTATAATAGTATGGCTCAATCACACTGGTAAGGTATGATCAACTATCAAACAATGTCTACGATGGTACGGCTCAATCACATAAGTGATTAGCTATGATACAATGTCTATGATAACTACAATGTCTAAAAATGGTTGATCGCATATCTATTTAGCACTCCCCCGCCCCGACTAGTATGATGGATCCAAGTTATGACACGTCACTATACGATAATCATGATACAAGGTCTATAATACGAGCACGATGATAACGGTCTATATAATCAATGAGATATACAAGGTAATCACGATAGAGTAACATCTCATGACGGGGATCCACTATATATCAGTCTGTGTAACCATCATATCAGGAATCAAATAAGATATCAATAAATATATGCATTATAATAACTATCAAGTAAGGAAACTGTCAGAGAATATACTCGCATGTCGTCCAGAGCAATAAATTTTAAACTGTGTCCGTATCGGTGCCTTACAGACCTATTTATGAAATTCTATGTCATTTGGTGTAATAAAGTATTAAACATGCTTAACAGAGCTAAAATATGATTTTCTATGTCAAGACTAGGTCAAGATAGCAAAACTAAGTTAAACTAGCTATTTCTAGGTTGTATGAGTCCACCTCTAGGTTATTGAGTCCATACACTACTTATCTAGGCCATACTAGCTATATTAGGACACTAAAGTATCATAGCTTTATAATATCACAAGATACGCAATATATATTATATACTAGTTACCCTAGTTAATACTAACTCTATATGAATACATTGGCTTTGAGCCATCTTGATATCACAACCTAGCTACCCTCTTGATACTCACTAACAATACCTAGCGGTAAAGTCATTACCTTATCATTATCTTGTGTAACTCAAGGTAACTAGAACTAACATTAACTTAACTAATATCTACTAACTAGTGTATATATATATGGGAGGGCATTCGAAAACTTCTATGCACATCAAAATTGCGATGAAAGATATTGATGGACGCATAGAACTGCGCGTACGAGTGCAGAATGCGCAACTCCATAGAGAAATAAGTCGCGGGCACATCAAAAGTTGCACCAGTGCAGCCCGTGATGAAGTACCCCATCCTCTGGCTCCATCAATAAGTCCACCTTTGGACTTGAAGCTGGTAATGGCATTCCCCACATGCAATAGGTCGTACCCAAACTACCTGGCAAACCGACTGGGCAAATAAGGCTCCAGGTAGCAGTGGTCATCGCTTCTGTATAGCAAATGAGAAGGTCTAATGCAGACCAACCAGTAGAAGGCTTCAGGAGAAAGAATGGTCCTCCCATGGCCCTCATCCTTAAGTTTCGTCCACTGTTGATTAATATGTACGAGGGGGACAATACAGAAGAGCTTCCAGCTGTGGGCAACATTTAACGCCCGCCGTCAATCTATGACGGTCGCCACGTTCCAAAAGAAATTCTTGTAATTCAACAAGAAGTTATTTCCTGAACCGCTGGCAGAACTGGGAGACATCACCCTGGTGTTTTGAAGGATTAACCATCCCATCAAGTATAGGAAGGGTAATTCCACTCTGGGAAATCCTTCACGCTGCGTCTCATCTGCAAGCAGCCCATCAGTTAGGGCCCTTAGGTCTGCTTGTATTCTACATACCATAGCAGGAAGCAGACCCAGTCTTGCTCCGAACACCAAATGCACTGCACGCTATAAGGTGTTGCAATGTATGCGATCCGCAGACGCGATGCCAGGCACTACCCAGCGGCGAAGCCAGATGGAGAGGAAGCCAGCCTATTGAGCTTCCCTTGACAGAGGCTTACGACAATGCCTCATATAGCTGAAGGCTTTTGTGCCTGCAGGGTAACCCCCTATCTCCTCGTCAAAAAGATCTGAAACCCCTGCGTCTTTAATAAGATCATCGACCGTGTTAGCATTGAGCATGCTCAGGAGGTTCAAGGGCCTATCTCGGCTATCTACCACCTTGTCCGGCTTAACATTTCTGGCCTGGTGGAAGAAGAGATAGGTTGCCCACTTGTTGATGTGAGCCAAATCAGAGGGCTCATTGTAGAAAGTGGTACAGGCAAGATAGTGGCACATCAGCTCCTGATATACTGCCACTGCCCGAGGGTTTGTATCCCTCAACTCCCTGTTTGTAGGGACATACTCCTCATAAGGAGCATCCCCCATCGGCAGCTTTGAAATCTCTGTCATCTCATGAAAGGCTAAACCCAACTCACCCAGCGGAGTGGCAAAAGTCCCAGGAAGCGAATTGTATCGCTCCATCAAGGCTAAAAATAAGTTACGATTGACAGGCAGCCCAACACTTGTGGCACTCACAGCCGCGAACAAGCCAATACTTTTCAGCTCCGTCTGAAAGTGTTTCAGGGCCCAGGCAGTCAAACTGGCTCATCGAAGATTCCCCGGGCTAAGCTACCCACTGGTTCGAGGGTTGACCCTGGGGTACATTCCCCCTGCCCCATAAAGTCATTGCAGAAGGTCGACATCTGAACCGGCTGGATCAATGACGTATCCTCACTCGGAACACTACCCGGCAGTAATCCCTAAAGGGCATAACTGGGCATGAAGGTCTGCTCATAAAGGCTCCTTGGTTCAATCCTTTGTTATATAAAATCTTCCACGGTCGGCCGTGAAGATCTGGAGTCAGAGCCCACATCATCTTCCTAGGATGTGTGGCATGGAAGAACGCAGAGATAGGGTAATCCCTGGGCATCCTGGGCAGATACATTACCGTGCCCTCAACAGTAAACACTCAATCCTCTTTCTTGGGTTTAGTCTGGGACTGTTTGTCGATAACATCCCCGAACAAGAAACCTGGTTTCTTATACTCCGTCCCGTCTATGTATGTTAGGGGCTCCCCACTGATCATACTCAGCAGCATGCGTTCTCCCTGGGACGAGATCAGGGTTCCCCTTTCTTCAGGATAATTGGCTCCAGAAATGGGAAAGTCACATGGGACAAGTCCTCCAAATAGTTCGAGTTCAGCATCCCGGCAGCAGAACCCATCACCTCAGCCAAAAGAGGGATCTGCAAGTCCACTACAAAATAAAAGAAAATAAGTCACTTTCTACACTTGACGATACACTCTTGTAGTTTACGCCAAAGATCATCAGTCTGAATTTTTACGCCAGACTGCAACTTGAGTCTTACGCTAAAGAGTTCTATTTTCTATTGCGTAAAACTCAAGATTGGCAGTATCTAACAGTCTGAGCATTTATGCTAAATTGACAAAATTTGAATTTTTACGCCGGTATTCATATCCAGCGCATAAAACTCAAAGTTTGTAGTATACGCCAAATCTCGACAGTCTGAGTTTTTATGCCGGACTGCAAAAATTTGGAGTTTTTACGCTGACACATTAGGAATGTGGGCGTAATAATAAAATATCTCTGTGCATCATCTTCCTCAAAGAGGTTCTTAGCATAGTAGATGACCTTGCGCATACACGCACAATGTGTGCGAAGGGTTTTTCCTCTCGAAGTCTTTACCTGTAATATCCGGAGCACAGTTCGACGGTGGAGCACTGCGTTCAGATCGGGACTCGCTCAGCCTAGTGGGAGTTGCTCGTGCTGGAGCAGTAGAGCGAGATGAGGAAGCGACCTTCTTTCCCTTAGCAGTGGAAGCTTGTTTAGGTGCCATGGCGAATCTGAGTTCTCAGGAAAGAGACAAAGAAGAAAGGTTTTCTTTGGAAAGCAAGGGTTTTGCGAAGACAGATAAAGAGTTTCTCTTTCAAGACCTTGGGCTATTTATATAGTTTGGGATAACTCTTCGAATCCCTAACCAAATCCGATATTTAATGTTCGGTTATGATTTGGGACCACGTCAGCCCATCATTTGAAAAAAGAAGACGGACAGTCATGTTGCGTAACGAATCCGAATTTTACGCTCAGAGGCTATAAATCTACGGTTTTACGCTCAACAGCTTTTTTGCTCAGAGACTATAAATCTACGGTTTTATGCTCAACAACTTTTACGCTCGAAAGGCTAAAAATCTATGCTTTTACGCTCAGAGGCTATAAATATATTATTTTATGCTCAGATGCTTTTACACTCAGGAGCTTTTACGCTCGAAAGGCTACAAACCTACGATTTTACGCTCAGAGGCTACAAATCTATGATTTTACGTTCGGAAGCTTTTTACGCTATGAGGCTATAAATCTACGGTTTTACGCTCAACAGCTTTTACGCTCAGAGGCTATAAATCTACGGTTCTACGCACAGAAGCTATAGATCTATGATTTTACGTCCAAAAGCTAACAGATGCGATGGTCTATGACTTTTTCGAGAAGGCCAATCCCAAGGGTTTACGCAGAAGATGCTCTTTTTTGGCTACAAAACATCCCAAGTGCCTGAAATACACAAAGTTCAGCATTGAAGATGACTCTTCTTCTTGGGCCATTTGGAAGTTCATCTAAAGTCCAGTCATAATCTTTTACACAAGTTCAAGTATGGCTTGTCCAACAGACATTTATCGCTCTTTTTCAAGGGATTTTCGGGAAACCATTCTTGAAGATGATAGTCTGACTAGAAAATTCTTTATATCAAAGAAGTGACAGTTCAGAAATTCTATGCGACTCCTCGTCCAAAACAGCATGACAGTTTGGATCTTTAAAGACAAATGCTAAAGAGTTTTCTACGCGTCTTCAGTTTCGCATAAAAGATGAGACGAGATCAGATATTCTTTTATCAGAGTCAGCGTAAAATTATTTAGACGCGCCAAAACTGCACACTATTCAGACTTCTCACAGCAAATATGACAAATCATCAGATGCTGAAAAGAAGACAAGTCTATTAATCATGATTACATATGATGGAAATCCAGTTTACAAAGAGTTTTTTATCTTCATGATTACATATGATGGAAATTCTTTTTCTACGAAGGGTTTACCATTTTTATTTAAGATCACGCCGAGAATCTGTTATGTCAGGTTCTCATATTGGTGTAGATCTTTTTCGTCTTCTACAGCAGTTAATCGGCTTCCGTGGCCGATTAACAAGAAAATGATAAATGGCAGGAGGATACAGAACTGGACATGTATCAATTTCGCAAGTCCACCCTCCATGCGCCATGGCAGGCATGTCCTAGAAATTGTGTTAGGGGTTCAGATCCAACACAATACTGGAAGACAGGGCCAAATTGCCTACCCTTGTCCAGTGCCATAATGGGAGAAAATACAGCTTGCAAGCTGTGTGGCCAAATGAGACCCTTCCTCTCTCCTAGATGAATCGCCATATAAAATTGCTGATCATCCCGAGCAAAGGAAGCTATGATATCCTTCCATGATCCATCGTTGTAGAGGATATTTGCTCGAAGACGCCTTCTTTTTCGGCTCCTTACATGCTGGAAGAATATGATCTTCTTCTTCCTCAAGTCACCACGACAAATCTCGGCAACCATCGCTCTTTTTGGTGAAGTGTGGGAAAATCAGGTTAACACATTTGCCTTAATATAGGCAGAGGGGAACACACCAAAT
The DNA here is from genome assembly GCA_036927795.1 of Iris macrosiphon. Lineage (NCBI taxonomy): Eukaryota > Viridiplantae > Streptophyta > Magnoliopsida > Asparagales > Iridaceae > Iris > Iris macrosiphon. Next base: position 139,662,200 of record JAYESA010000018.1, on the reverse strand, counting down.
CCCAACAAATTCCTAAAAATTTGCCGAGAAATCAGCCTCGTGGAATGAGTCAAACTTGACCGTTTCATGCTTCATTCAAAGTATTTCAAATTACGAGGAATTTGAAAACTTTGAAAGAGGTCTTGTAGAAGCATAAAAATACGCTGGGGAATCATACGCATAAAACCCTCAATATGCAGGAAGCCCGCGTAAAACAGAGCTCCAACACTGAGTGGCATAAAATATGACTTCAGAGCCGTTGGCGTACAACAGAGCTTCAACGCTATTCATCATAAAATAAAACTCCAGAACAACCCATGTAAAGCAGTATTTCTAGACTGCGTCGGCGTAAAAAGGTTGCTACATCGTCACTTCGGCGTAAAACATGTCTGCTTTTAATGCAGCGGGAAATTGTACGAGGAACACTTCGTATTCCTCGAATGAACCTGTCAGACGAAGCAGTGAACCTGACTCCTGACAAAGATTACTGCACAACGATCGAGGGAACGGCTGTTATGATAATTCTGCACAGAACCCCAGACTGTCGTTTAGCGACATAATCCAGGATATAAGACGTCGTTTACGCATTCAAGGAATACGCTGCCTATTTTACACAGGCAGAGATGAGCTTTTACGCTCAAGAAGAGACGAAACCAACCGAAACGTCAAAATCTATTCTTCGTACAGAACTCGAGGCACGTCTCTGCAGTTAATGCACGAGATGGGGGCAGATCTCTGCATTTAATGCACGAGATTTGGTTCTACTTTTAATGACTGGGAGAGCTAAAATTAGGGCTAATATGTTCACATCACTAACCCTGCATATTATGCCACCTAGGCTATTTTCAACTATAGGAGTACGCCGTACGCTATCTCCTCGAAATACGCCAACCAGGCTATTTTCTACTATAGGAGTACGCTGTATGCTATCTCCTCAAAATACGCTGACTCAGGCTATATTTGCAAAGGTGCGTGATAAGGCTATTTGGCCCTGAATACGCTCAAGACCTCAGCCAAAGAAGGATAATTGGCTATCTTTATGCTGGTTACCTATCTATGCAACATCGAGCTTTACGCAGAATTTGGCTTCTACGCCAACAAAGCAGAATTTGGCTTTTACGCCAACAATACAACTATTTGGCTTCTACGCCAACAAGACAACTATTTGGCTTTTATGCCAACAAGACAGCAATTTGGCTCCTACGCCAACAAGACAGTTGTTTGGCTTCTACGCCAATAAAACAGCTATTTGGGCTTCTATGCCAACAAGATTGTTTGGCTTCTACGCCAATAAAACAGCTATTTGGGCTTCTATGCCAACAAGATAACTATCTGGTTTTTATGCCAACGTGACAGTTATTTGGCTTTCATGCCAACCTTCTCTACGCGAGGGGCAGTTACTTACGTGGCTTGCATGCCGTGATCTTCGATGAGCGATTATACGCATTACCTCATAATGGGGCACGCGTCACACGCAGATTCAGGAGATCATTCATACGTAGGTAGCAGTTATTATAACCGCCGCGTAAAAGGTGCAGCTCCCTCCGCTGTTCGGTTTATATGCCGACTGTAACTGAACTCTATAAATAGAGACCTCCGGCCACGGAGGTCCAAGGTCGAATCAAGGGAGAGGAGAATAACAGAGGTCAAGGTCAAGAAAGCACCTGTAGAGAGTTTTGGCAACGAGAGTTCAACTTTTCCTGCAGTCTTTGAAGCTTCTTCCTTCTTCTTCTACAGCACCTCTTCATCATCGTGTGGTCCAAGGGACAAAGTGATCGACCGCAGATCAGACTCCTATAGCAATATTTCTCCAGAATCAAATTTTTGTACTTAACATCCTCGTATAGGATTAATTGTACTTAACATCGTGTGGTCCAAAGGACAAAGGGTTTCGTATAAACCTAGTTTCAATTTCTTTTGTTTATTATCAAACACTCGTGACAGGTCTCGATGATGCCAACTCGTATATACATAGTGTCAGAATCATGTACGCTATACAACTAGAATCATAAAGATAATCAACATAATAAAAACTGTCAGAGAATGTACTCGCCTGTTGTTCTCTGCTGGAAATACCAATGTCCTGTTTCCGAGGTCTTGTCTGAATAATCCAACCGTCCTATAGACATCAATTAATAATAATATTGTATCAGTCGATACACTAATCATACACGCAATCATAAATACCATGAACTCAGAGACTACGCTAGGGGTGACACTTGTCATCAAACAGGGTCAAGTGTGCATCTAGCTGCACGGGTGTCATGTCCTCAATTGCTGTGCAATAATCAGATAATCTAACACTAACACAGGTCTCGCTAGTACGTCAGTGTACATAAGGCAGTCTACTCACAATTCTCAGGGTCACATGGTCAATATAACTATGGGATATCCGTAATTAACACTAGGGCATATTGTATATATATACAATTATTCATAGTCCTAACTAGCATTTAGCATTTAATTACTTACAATATATATATATATATATATATATATATATATATATATATATATATATATATATATATATATATATATATATCAACCAAAAATTATATGCATACCAATTGGAATGTTATACACATACGCGTACATATACGCATACTAGTTTGGGTTATTTGCAGGGTCACTTGAATCAACATCTAATGAACACGTCATAGAGCATTACGCTAGATCCTAACGTCATTCACACGTATATACATACACAAACATGAAAGTAATAACTCGAACCTGCGCGCACATGAACGAGGGGGATCCGGCGAGTTCTGTCGTCAAGGGAAATTAACGAGGAGGGTGCTACTGTGGTCGAGTCGTCGAGTCGTCGAGAGAAGGGGCTCAGGTGAGATCGGGTTCAGTGTTGACGGGGGTGCTCAGTCGAGGCGTCGACCGGGCTGTGCTGTCGAGTGGTCGAGGAAGGTCGGCTGTGATCAGGCAACGTTCTGCGGGTGGTGCACGGTCGAGTTCACCGGGGCTCCGACGGTCCAGTCGTGGAGTCGGGTTTTTGTCGGCCTCAGGCAGGTCGGGTGGACTGGACAGATGAATGACAGCGGTGGCTCGACTGTGTTATCGGGCACCAGTCGAGCGGTAGAGGCGTGTACATGGAGAGGGAGATGCTCGGTAGAGGAGATCGGTGGATGGGTGGAGGGAACGGCGGAAAGCAGCGGGTCAGCGAGTTGGGGTGGCCGGACTCGGCTCCTCCGGTCGGGCTTCCTGCGAGGATGGCGAGGCGGGGTGTTCAGGCGATGAGCTGTTGGTGCAGGCGGTTTATTAAGCAGTCGGGGATGACTCCGGCGTGGGCTTCCGGCGAGGGAAAGAGGGTGGAGGCGTGAATGGAGAAGGAGATGGTGAACAGGAGATGGGGGGGTCGGTTAGAATAGTTTTAGGTATTATGGTGAAAGAAAATATAAAGAAGGTTATATATATATAAAGGAGGGTTGGGTGTTGATTTAGGTAGTTGGGCCTGGTCAACATCCTCCTTGGGATGGGCTTGGCTTCTTCATATAGAAATTTAAAGGCTATGATTGCATTATTTCAAAATGGAGGGCCAAGGTTCAATGAGGATTGATGTTAAGTGTTACACACTCCAAAAATTTATGGAGAAAATTTACATGAAGGAAATTGGGATTTCTTCATGTGTTGGTCCAATGGGGTATGGGCACCTCAATGCACTTTTACATAAAAGTGTCCAACAATTAGAAAATCGCACAAGATAGGATTTTTGGATTAATTTAACTAAAACTAATATAATAGGTGTTCTAAAATTAATTATAAGTACAAGGGGCTAAAATTAGGTGGGACACAAGTGTCATGAATGAAGAAGACTCAGAATAGAATATTATCCTAATTTGGGTTGCATAGAATGGTTCGAGATTGTGTCTCCAATTTCGATTAGAACACACAACGATACAAAGTTAGATTTATAGAGAATTAAATATAACTGTATGCAACGAATATTGTGCGACTAAAATGAAGCAAAAGAAGGCATAATTATGAGTCACACAAAGATCGAAATAGAAGGCTGGCACGTCTAGGACAAGGGTGTAAAATTTGTAGGAAGGTAATGGCTAGTGTAGTGCTCCAAATATCGAACGGTAAGGTACAACGTTTAATTAAAATCACAACAATTAAATATAAATAAATATCATACAATATTAACACATTAAATTAAATAAATAAAAAGATAAAAATACCCCTATTCTGAAATGTGGTAGTGACATGTAATAATACCATACAACTATATCACATACACAAGAATATGTAATAATACTAAATATTATAAAATAAAATATCACTCAATATAATAATTATGAAATACCATTATTAACAATATTACTAAAAATAGGAAAAGACAAAAATATTCCTCTCCGGAAAAGTGATGGTTACAAGAGGGCACCGTTAATCGTTATGCGGGCCCCTGATGGAAAATTATATAAGACTGCCCCATGCATCCAGCCCCCAACCGGAAATAGACAGGGTCGGTCTCAATTGTCTTCCGTCGACAATCTGAGGCAAGTTCTTCTACGAACCTAGGATCTGGGAGCCAACACAACACCTACACACATGTGCGCTCGGTCTAACCGGGCGCACAAAAAGGGTGCAAAGGTGGAACAACCCTCGCTCGACTTACGCAACGTGATCAATCACAAGCACAAAATGAGGAAAACAACTACGGCCGGTGAACTGTTCTCTCCTGGCATCATTGTGCCAAGATTATCATCAATTATTGCTGCAACGGAGAGGCAGCACCCACAAGAAGGCAGTTGGCTTTCCAATTACTGCACCAAAAGATACTTACCCGACAACAACCCGGAGGTCATGTGCAAGCGCCAGAGGGAGAGGAGCTTCCCTTCGTCGCATGTTTCTCGGCTCAGAAGGTCCCTTCCACCAAAGAAGGAAAGAAGTCCAGCACCTCTAGTCCGTCACTCTCGACCAGCGCGTTGAGAAGAAGACTACTAGGAGAACCGAAAACAGGACCCATGGAAGGCATTTCTCAGGGCACTCGCTCGAGGAAGAAGCTGTCAGTCGCTTGGGATAGTTCTTCCTCAGAACCACTAGGGGTTCCCCAAGCTGGGGGTAGTAAACCCCTGGACCTACACAATAATCCAGCATTCCAGAAAGATGATGACTCTCAAGGAACAGATTCTGAAATCCTCGGGGTAGCTACTCTGGTAAAGATGACATAGCCTCCTACGAATCTGAGGATGACACAACACCTCATGTCTTCCTTGAAGATGGCTTACTACAAGGGTCCGAGACGGAGAGTGCGGTATCCACTGGCCCATCCATCTCTCCCCATGTGAGGATAATATACATGGCAGGAGATGACTATGATGCCCCCAGTGACCGATAATGCCTTGAGGCTCTCGAGAATATGATGCAGACCATGAATGCATCGATGCAAGTCTTGACCAAAAGAATGCTGGAAATTATGGCAAACTTGGCCTCTCAGCCGGTAAGGACCTCTGTGTCAGCTAACTTGTATCCCGGGACCAATGCGGATTCAAACACAATTGCTCCACCCGTGGGCGTCAATCCTCCCCAATCTGGTTCCCCAGCCCCTTCAGCAGCAGACGAGGCTAAGGAAGTGTCACCCCCCAGTCCTAAAATGCCGAGGGACTAGACACGTGGCAAAGGCCAGCAGCACGCACCGATGGACAAACCCAATTTAATGGATCCATCAGGGCGTACTTAAGCTGTAAAATAAGTCTACGACAACATGGTACAACTAATCTCATCCACACAAGATATAAATATGATCCACAGAATATAATGAATGTAAATCATCAACCAGTCTCAACAAAAGCTTCGGGGAACAACCCGATAAATATCTGATACAATGGTTCAACAGACCAGAAATAAATGACTGAAATAATTAAATAAATACTGAGCATGAACATGGATGCTCAGGAGAAGTCTTCGACTAACACCTCGTCCTCAGATGGCGGTACAGCTCCTGGATCAGCTCCTGCTCCGGTCCCGTATACCTCGGGATAGATCTCGTCCTCAAATCCTGGAAACATAATCCGGATCCAGGTCCTCAGGGGACATAGCAAGGTACAAGAAAGCTCATGCCAAAATAAATACAGTGCAGCAGATAATGAAATAAATAGGGCAAATAAGTAACCATCTAAGTAAAAATGCAAGTGAGAGCAGCACGAGTACTCAGGCTGAGCCACTACAAGCTCTGTGTCGGGGAGCCGGTAGTGGTAATAACACGTAATGTGCCTAGCTCTGCTACGAGAGTCTACGGCCTCACAATAGTAGTATATATATATATAAAACAGCCTGTAGCATGTGTGTCTCTCCCCACCCAATGTAACCACGCATATCATGACCATAACGTCTCATATCCATGTCAAGCGGGATCATAGCTAATGCAACAAGTCGTATGTATCTATAAATATAGTATCTCTGTCAAGTCATGTACCCTATACAGAATTACCACGAATATCTCGAGAATATCCTGTCTCATGAATAGTGTCAAGTGTCCTGGATCAAAGTGTACTTGGTAAGACAAGTACGAGAAGATAAAGTGTCACGAATATCCATCTCTAGATGACCATACACAACACCGCGTACAGTGTTGGCACCCGACTAATAATCGGACGCTAAGTACGTCACACGGTCCTAGGTTAAGCATGCACAGCAATATAAATGAAACAAGAAAAATATATAACAATACTGCAAGTTTGGCAAGGTACACTTGCCTGGGGTCCTGTTGCTGGTATGAATCAGAGTCCAAGTCACAGTCCAAATAGCCTATGTATTACAAATTTATCACGTCAAAAGATAATTTATTTTAATTTATTTAATTCTGGAATAATTACTCTAAAATCCTATTTTAATCTTATTATTCTGATTTATATGTTAATTCCTAAATTTTGTCCAAAAAAACTGAATTTTATCAACTCGAGACTCATGGCACGCAAATCGAGGCGATATGTTGACCAAAAAGTCAACCATCACAAACTCGAATTTCATGCATGATTTCCTGTAGATTTTAGCATCAAATACATACTAGAATTTACGGCTAGTCCGAATTCAAATTCGTTTGAAAATTATGGCACATACAAATTTTGTATTGTGCACCGATGGTTAAATTCTAACCTAGAAGTTCTACAGAATTAACAGTATGAAAATACATCGAATTAAATTCTGGGAAAAACATATGTCAATGATCTCGACATTAGCTTTCCGAAACTTTAAACGGTTCATGATTCTGATTTCTGGTTCTCCCGAAATCGCGAAAATATTGAAACACGTCTATTTTCGGACATGCTGTGCTCTACGAATTTTCCAGAATTTAATACTCATAATTTTGTAAAACAAATTATATAATCAGAAAGCTAACCTCAATATCGTTCTAACGCAAGAAACTAGGCCTCGTTTGGAGTCCGGAGCTATACGCAATGGCTTCTGGAAGATGAAGGAACCCTAGATGGCAATTCTCCAAAATCTCTCTCTAAAAAAAATGGGATAATTAGGGTTATAATAATATATATATATATAGGGATGTTGAGAGGCTGAATGAAAGTTGATAGGGTGACACGTATCATGATTTGATTGGATGGTTTTGGTTATATTATTTGTTTTTTTTATTTCCCTTTATCAAAACATTATTTAAGTCGTTTTAAATCTAAATAACTCAAAATAAACATTAAAAATAATCATAAAAATCTGGAAAAATTACAGAAAATATATTTTAAACCTAAAAACCCTAAAAAAATATTTGGGATAATTATATATTCACAGATTTCCTACTATAATTAGGAGAAGCTCTAAAAATTAGTTTTGCCATAAAACTAAAAATAAATACTAACCTTATTCCAAAAATTCTGAAATAATTCCAGAAAATATATAATAATATTATAAACCTTAAAAAATAACGTGGGTCCATTCTATATTCCTGGGCTTGCACCATAAATTCTACAAGTCCTAAAAATTAGTTATTAGCCTAAATAACTCCCAATAAATACTAAAAATACTCAGAAAATTCCCAAAAATTTCTAGAAAATATATTTTATTATTTAGAACCTAAAATAAAAGTTTGAGATATTTTTAATTATATTTGAATATAAAATAAAATTTTAAAAATCCTAGAAAATTATAGAAAATTGTAAAAAATTTAAATTAAAAATTTTCTGAAAAATCAGGGGGTTACAGGAAGCAATAAAAGAGGTCCAAGAACTCCGCGCTTGACTGGATTCCATAGGTAATGGAGGGACGTACTTTACCCGCCCAGGTACAAGCCCAGGTACAAGCCCTTCAACATAGAGACGTTTGAGGGGAAGTTCTCCCCTCGTCGATACATGATCTACTTTAAGACAACAACATGGCACCTACCCCACAATGATGCCATCCTTACCAGACATTTTGTCTGGGTATTAGCGGGAGTAGCCTTCGACTGGTTCTGTAGCCTGCCAGACAATTGCATATAATCATTTAACGATCTCAAGTATCTTTTCTTCAAAAGATTCAATGAGGCAGGACATGATATGACGATGTCTTCCCTGATGGATGTAGCCCAGGGAGAAAAGATGCTTGCTCGTAACTACATCGAACGATTTCAACAGACAGCACTAAGATTTCCCCTTGGCAATCCCGAAGCAACGCTAATAGAAATATACAGAGGAACCTACTTACGGCAGTCAGCCTCTGGATGGACGACGCCCAGTTTAAAGACTGGAAGACATTCATTGTAAGCACTGTCAACGCTAGGAAGAAGCTGAAGAACGTCCAAAACTTGGGAATCCATATCCCTACCACTGAGGATACGGGGAAATGTTCCAACCCCAACAACAATAATAACAGTAATGGCGACAATAGCAGCCTCGATGGAAAGGGAAAACAGGCTATGGTCTCTACCTTGACCAAGAAGTCTGAGCAAAAGTAGGCAGAGGCTCCAAAACCAAAGGAGACTTACTGTTTCAAAGATGGTTATGACAAATCCATCTTCGACATGCTGATACAGGGTGGCAAAATTTGGCTCCCCGACATCAGACGTCAACCTGAAGTGGCAGAAATGGACAACCCAAAGTATTGTCACTTCCACCGATATGTCTACCACCCGACGCAGGAGTGCTATACCATGAAGCGGTACATCCAACATCTGATCGATACCAAGACCCTTTCTCTGGACTTCGACGACGTGACAGTCGCCGCCAAGATGGTATCCCTCCAGTTAAGCAACTTCCCCACAACGAAAGCCTAGGACGGAGACACATCGATCCCAAGGGAAAAAATAGAGTTAGTCAATCTTCCTCCAGCTCGTGATCAAGCAGCCGGGCAGACACCTCTTACTACACCTTAGGGCAAAATTATGTAGGTCAACCCGGATCTTGTCCCAGACTTGATGCAGCAAGCAGCGCCTTCCGCCGAAAGGCCTAAAATATGAAAAGCCAAGTCATGTCACATTGTTTCTTTCACCATTAAGGAGGCCTGGACATGGGCAACCAGGTCAGGCCTTGCCTACCAGTGAGATTCCTAGATGCCCGACGTTAAAATACCTTCAACGACCAGGTCAAAAGGAAAGCAATGCGGGCCGGGCCACATGATCCTTTCCGTAGAAAACAAAAAATGTAGACTTCGGATGCTCAACATAACACAACAAGTCTTCCTGTGCAGAAAAGCCAAGCCTCGCATAACTCATCAGCAATGGCACATGATAGGCAGCATTTTATTGTATGCATCAGAGCAAGTCTTCAGCGCAAGGATGTATCATACTTCATGTGCACAAGATAATACTTCTCTTCGTAACAAATCCTTATGGGCAACATGCAGTATTCTCCTGAGTGATATACAAAAATACGTAGCAAGCGGTGGTCCTCGACATGGTAGACAACCGTACGCACGCGACAGTGATCCTAGGCGCACAACTCAACCAACTCTCTCGTGTATACGTGGTAGTATTCTTGTGCACAGAGCTTCTTATTCTGCATAAGCTAATTTATCGACAGTATTCAAAGCAACAAATGATGAGCTGCCTCAGTTCGATCATTACAGCCAACAATCACTCTGTCTCATGCATAAGATGGGCTATGACCTCAAAAAAGTTGAAGGTCTAAACTTTGGTAAATGACGTTGTATTCCTTTACAATTCGACAGTTATTACAACAACACTCCCAGAGGGATAAAATATGGAGATGCTAGTATGCATTATCACTCCCACAAAATGGCCGACAAATCCTAGCCTAAATGGGAGGGTCCATTCATCGCGAAGTCCATATTCTCCAACGGCGCATACCAGCTAGTGAAACCCAAAGACGACTTGCTGATGATGTCTATCAACGACAAGTTCCTTAAAAAGTACTACGTCTAAACTAGACTTGTACTCCCCTCATCCCTAGCAGGATATCCCAGGTGTACTTCTCCATACTCTTGGTTCTTCATCCCCAGCAAGTGCTTATGTGCACTATTTTTTCCTTCATTATAAATTCTTGTAAAAGCCATCATCTGTATCTAGGAGTCCTTGATACGCAACAGATGATGGATCCCCAAAGTCTCCCCATCAGAGCAGTCCTCAGGCCCACTCTTATACTCCCGCAGTGACCACAAAAAAAACCAATCTCGTTAAACGCTAGCCATGTTCATATTACCTCTGAGCTATCGACCCACCAATCTCCCCAGTGGAGCAGTCCTCAGGTCTATCTTCATTTTCGGATAGACTACACTCAGCAAACTACTCCCTAGCGAGTCCTTGGGAGTTTGGTTCACGTCCATATTACCTCTGAACTATCGTCTTAATATTTCTTCCCGACTGAGTTTGCCATGTCCATATTACCTCTGAGCAAACCTCCCAAATTTTAGTTATCGATCATCACGTCTATATTACCTCTGATATCGGTTGTCATTTTCACTTATCACCCGTACTCACAAAAGTACACCAGCGGTGTTAAGTCCACAAAAACTGCCAAGTCCATATTATCTCTAGCAGAGCTTGTCTCAAACCAATTACTTGTACTAACATGTGCAAAAAGAAATGGGTCCAAAAAACCTATCACGTCCACATTACCTTTGATAGTGATTGTTTTTGAATTTATTATTTTCACTAAACGTGTACAACAAATAATAAGTCCACCAGAGTCTCCCAGTGGGATTTTCTCAATGGAAGCAAACAGCCACGTCCATACTACCTCTGGTGCGCCTCCTTATCCTTCCATAAAAATATCGGGATTATACCTAACCTCTCGGTACGACTATCGATCAGGTCACGTCCATACTACCTCTCAACTATGTCTCTCCACTTTTCCCAGCAGAGTGAATCTATCACTAGCAGAAAACGGTCACATCCACATTACCTCTGTCCTATTTTCTTTATCCCCACAGAGTCATATCTTACCACGTCCATATTACCTCTGAGTAAGATATTTTTAAAACTTTTCTATTTTTAAAACTTTTCTATGTCCATATTACCTCTGAGTAATGTTATGCTCTTTGACTTTCTGCTATCACGTTCGCATAACCCCTGATAGTGCTAGTCGCAGCTTATTATACGTACTTAAGGTACGCCATGGGTAATAAGTCCACAACCCCGGCTGCGTTTGCCATGTCCATATTACCTCTAAGCAAACCTCCCAGGTTTTGGCTATCAATCATCACGTTCATATTACCTCTGGTATCGGTTGTCATCCCCACTTATCACCCGTACTCATCAAGGTACACCAGCGGTGTTAAGTCCATAAAAATGGACACGTCCATATTAGCTCTGGCAGGGCTTGTCTCAAACTTATTACTTGCACTAACATACACAAAAAGTAATTGGTCCACAAAACCAATCACGTCCATATTACCTCTGTTAGGATTTTTCGAATCTATTACTTGCACCTCTAGTGCTCAAAAAGCTAATAGGTCTACTAAAGATTCTCCAGCGGATGTCCTTATTATCCACAAAACCTATCACATCCATATTACCTCTGATAGGGTTTGTTTCGAATCTATTACTTGCACCCCAAGTGCGCAAAAGGGTAATAGGTCCACTAAAATCTTCCAGTGGGATGTCCACACTAACTACAAATATTGTACTATGACCATCTTACTTCTAGTACAAGCGTCCTGCTATCAGCAGTAATGATGACGGCTTCCCTTGGGTCTTATCGTCTCAAAAACCGTCACTTCGGATTCCTTATGGGGAGATAGTCCAGAATCCTAAAGAGATATAATCAAACCAAGGCATTTAATGAGTGGATGGCAGCCCGACAGCGCCCATCCATGAGTCCATGCGACCAAATGTCCATGCGACCTAATGTCCAAGGGGCCCAAATATACTCCGTCCACGTTTCTTATTCAAAGTACTTCAAACTTATCAGTTTGAAAACTTTATAGGAGGTCTTATAGAAGTATAAAAAAATTGGATCCATGTGTTCAGCAACCATGCGGACCAGGAAAAAGTTCAGCAGAAAATGGACCGTATGATCACCATGCGGCCCCATTAGGCGATAGCAACGCGGAACAAACGACCGAAGGAAGTTTTGGCTGCAGAAGGATCTGACATCACGCCCTGACAACGATATTATATCTGACACAGAATCCTAATAGAGAAGGATTTTCTGAATGCCACGAAAGATGTAAACTCACTAAAAGACAGAAGTCTCAGTAAGCGTGCAGCACTACGTGTACAACACGGCAAAAGACTCCCATGCAGCTCTGGCACATGCATCTCAGACTCCATGCGTCTCTGGCCCCATGCGTCCCAAACTTTATGCGTCCCATGCGGCTCTGGCCAATTCGTCCCAGACCCCATGCGGTCTCTGTGATTCTTGGCTTCGTATGCCCCAGATTACTAAATGAATCAAACCGTGTTGTTGTAACAAGGTGATCCTCTCCAACCAAGTGGCAGGCCACGTGTCCAATTGACCAAGTCACGTCCACAAAGGACGAGAAACCATCCAGATATTAAGCAACAAGAAACTCTTAACAAATGTCCATAAAATAGCTGAATCCCGGATTCTCGTGCACAGTTGTAACCCCTTTCTGTTAGGAGAAAACACGTGGCAACTCCCAACGTCCATGCGGCCCAAAATCTATGCGGCCACAGAACAACTATAAATAACATGGTACTACCCCTATAGAACCCTCGGCTGGCTATCGATGAATCTACACTCGAGCAAGAGAGAAGATCTTTCGCATCGATCATTCACGGAGTAAAGAGAGCTGCTACACTCCTAACCCTCCATCGTCACCCCTAGAACACAAAATTTGTACTTAGATTGTCTGTTTAGGACTCCTCTCTGTAATCTTTTTAGTTTGTTTAATTAAATCAAGTTTCTTTTTTAAACTTTCATATTTAATGGCAAACAATAACATGAGGTAGATTTTCTAACATCCCTATCTGACTGAAAATCATAGTCTGTATGCCCCAAGGGCACTAAACTACCTGCATGATAAACCATCATATAATCTTTAGTCATTTTCAGGTACTTCAAAATATGCTTTACCGCAGTCCAATGATCTTGTCCTGGGTTAGACTGATATCTGCTAACCATGCCAATGACAAAGCAGATATCTGGTATCGTACATAGCATTGCATACATTAACCTTCCTACTGCCGAAGCATAAGGAACCGCTTTCATGTCCTCTATCTCTTTTGGTGTCCTCAGATACTACTTATTTTATAGAGCAATTCCATGACTAAAAGATAAGAAATATTTCTTAGAATTTTGTATGCTAAAATAAGTTAGTATAGTATCAATATAGGTAGCTTATGATAATGCTAACATCCTTTTCTTGCGATCTCATAGAACTTTGATCCCAAGTATGTGACCTACTTCTCCTAAGTCCTTTATATCAAACTGCTTGGATAACTATACCCTTCTATTAGATAACACATTCACACTATTTCCAATGAGCAATATGTCAACAAGGTAAAGTACTAGAAATACCACTACATTTTTGTCACACTTTTTGTATATACATGCTTCATCCGGACATTGATCAAAACAGATATTCCAAGATCTAGAAGCTTGCTTAAGTTCATAAATGGACTTCTTGATCTTACAAAAAAGATACTTTTTGCCCTTTTCAATGAACCCATCTGGTTGCTTCATATAGATGTTCTCCTCAAGACTTCCATTAAGGAAAGTTGTCTTGACATCCATTTGCCAAATCTCATAATCGAGATGAGCTGCAATAGATAAAAGAATCCGGATAGACTTAATATAAACCCCCTCGACCCATTTAGGATTATTTTAAATTAAATCAAGAGACTAGGATTAAATTGAATACAATTAGATATAATGTGCAACAATTATGTGACTTAATATACCTTACCGTTGCTTCGATGTTTGGAGCACTATGCTAGTAGGTACCCCCAAACTAATTAAATACTCATCTCCTAGACATGCCAGACTACCCATCTGACCCTTGTGTAACTTTTAGATACTCAATATTGTGCTTTATTTGAGCTGCACAATATTCGTTACAAACGTCTATGTATTAATTCAATAAATCCAATTTCCCTTTATTGACCAATCCAAATTGAATTTAAAGCTCAACCACAACCCAACTCCGTATAACCCAAATTAGGGTATTGACCTATGCTGAGCCTGCTACGCTCATGACACTTGTGTCCTACCCCAACCTAGTTCCATGTGTCTTCAATTCATTAAGGAACGCCGCGCGTATTGTTTTAATTTAATTAAATTAGAGGCCAAGTTTACCCAAAACAGGACCTAACCGAGCCCACGTGCACACTCTCATGTGGACCAGCCCTACCCCAGAGAGTACGGGCAGGCCCAAACCCCAAGGGTAGCCCATAATTTCCCTCCCATATAAATACACATATTCCATACTACAAACCCTAAAAATCAAATCCATCATCACCAAGGAGTAAACCATAGCCGAATTCCCTATACTAACCGAGCACCTCCCCTTCCCTTCCCCCGACTTCCCAACACCCACCACCGTAAGCCGCCACCATCTCTGCCTCAACCCTCGCCTGACCACCGACTCCACCACCCCAACATCACCACACCATCACCTGCACCGACTGCCATCCCCATCCCCACCACCCTCAAACCCGAGCATCAAACCCGACACCATCGCCAAACCCGACTATTTCCGGCCGGTCACCGCCTCTAGCACCCCCGAACACCACCATCCGGCGGAGAACCACCTACCCCACGACCTGACCCTCATCCAGGTGCTTTCCCCCGCCGGATAGGCCGCTGCCACCGCTGCACGGCTGCTGCGGCTACTGCAGTTGCTGTTACTGCCGCTGCCGCTGCTGCCTTACCCGTCGACCGACACCGGAGGCCACCACTCGCCGGAGGACGGCCAACTAGCAGGCATACCCCCCTTGTTCTGTCGATCAGGTACCCATCCACCAGCCCTTCCTTTCTTGTATCTTATCGTCATACTATCGTGTCATCGTGTCGTCAAGTTTGTGTCGCATGTCGTACGTGGACACAAACAAGTTATGTGGAATCCTATATGTGGAGATGTATGATAATTAGAGTTAATCAGTAATTAACAGATGATAATTATTCCCAATCATAAGAATGGTATAAGGAACTTGCCTTCCACCTAAAAATATAGACATAGACCTAATATACTTAACATGGGAATTAATGACGTGTAATTCAACAAGACGTAATGTAGTTTCATAAAACCAATAATGTAGTAATTATTGTCTCAAGGCACACATTAACCGAGGATAGAACACGTGTACACCCTAGCTACGTGCATACGTGACGCTGTATTCGATCAGCCGTGAACTTGCGACAGTACCGAAGAGCAACGTCATAGTTAATTATGTATTGTTTAGTATCTGATAACAGTATTTGTTATATTATATTGTATGTTTAGGGTCATTGGATCAGCCGGGAGACACTGCAGGAACAGGCTATTGGCATTCACAGCTTGAGGACCCAGGCAAGATACCTTGCCATATTTACTGTTTAATTTAAATTATGCATATGTTATATGGTTATCTTGTTTTTGTCTTTATACAACTGTGCGCATTTTAGATTGACTCGGGTGCAGTCGACGGATGCGTCAATAATTTAGTGTACTTAACCTAGCTACTAGCAGACTCACCCCATTGGGAGGATACTCCGATATCTTCTGAGGCCTAACACTCTTATATGTTACACGGTGACAAATTTATATTGGGATGCGAGTTCGCGTATTCGACTAGCTATCAGTACGTGTGACATGCATCACGGTTAGTACGTAACTTAGGATTATTTTAATTATAGAGACTTGGCATATAGATACGTGGTATGCATGTCGAGTATTTGATTTGTGTATCTATATTAGGCGGGGAGGACAACTAGTAGGCGTATGGGATACACCCATTAGAATCTGTAGTATCCGGAGGAGCCACGGATCTAATGACTCTCTTTATGCAAATTCCACGTTCTTCGGAGCGATATGGACGTTATACTTTATGCAGATTCCACGTTCTTCGGAGCGATAAGTACGTTATATATATATATATATATATATATATATATATATATATATATATACTATGCAGCTTCCACGTTCTTCGGAGCGGTATGGATGTTATGCCTACACCTACCCATACGTACCAAGGTTGTTCTCACATTGCATTCACTTAGATGGTTAGCACACCCTTTATTGTATTTATTTTATTCAGTATTTATATATGGCATGCTTCTATGTATCTTGTTACGTCCCTCTGAGGACCTGGTACCTTTTCAGATTTGGACGAGAAATATTATCCCACAGTGTACAGCCCATAACAGGAGACTAGATACTCTACATCTGAGGAGCTAGATGTGCTACCGTCAGAGTTTCCGTGATCAGTTGGTAGGCCTTCTGCCTAGGATTGGGAGCGTCATTATCTAGTCAGCCGATGCCCTAGTCATTACTCTTTTTATCTATCTTTCAGTATTTTATTTTCGTCCTAGTAGTGGGTTTGTTCCCACCAGACATTCTTGGTTGTACTATGACATTTTGAGGCTGATGTTTATCTTCCAGCAGTTATTACTAGCACATTCTTGCTGTTTATATTGGGGATGAGATTAGTTTATCTGTTGTTCATTGTTATGGGACATGTTAGTATTTAGGACAGCGTAGCACTCTTTGTTAGGATCCATTAAATTGGGATATCCTCGGAGACGTGACAGCTGGCTATTGCCACGTGACCTGGTTCCGTATATTTTTTGGGACTGCGGCGTGACACTTAAGCATGGCTACCGACGAAAATATTTTCTCATAATAAATACCCTCTTTCCGAGTAAAATCTTTTACAACAAGTCGAGCTTTAAATGTTTCAACCTTACCGTCTGATCCTTTTTTTTTCTTGTAAATCCACCTGCTTCCAATGGCATTTACACCAGTGGGTGATTTTACAAGCTTCCAGACTTGATTAGAATCCATATATTCTATTTTTGAGATATCATTGCTTTTTGCCAAGATTCTGTATCTTTATCTTTGAGTTCTTCATTATAAGTGCAAAGAACATAATCTTGTTCCTCAAGGACGAAGTCTGATGACTCTCCCAAGAACATGAATCGGTCAGGTTGTATAATAACCCTCCCACTACGATGAGGCACTATAGGTTATGGTGTAATAGTGACACGTTGTGCAGTTACTTATGGTTTCTCCTGTTGTACTGTTGGTACTAAAGTATTTGGTGTCTCATCTCTCAGTTCTTCTAGAACAACTCTACTAATGGGTTTATGGTTCATTATATAGTTTTCCTCTAAGAATCGGGCATCAGTGATAATAATGACCTTCTGATCCTTAAAACTATAAAATAAACCTCCTTTCGTTCCTTTTGGATAACCTACAAATAAGCATACTTCTGTACGATATTCTAACTTATCTGCTTTTCCATTGAGCACATGTGCTGGACTACCCCAAATCCGAACATGTTTCATACTAGGCTTACGGCCGATCCACAGCTCTGTGGGAGTAATAGGTACTGACTTAGAAGGTACCAAGTTTAAAACATAAGCTGCAGTCTCTAAGGCAATCCCCAAAATGAATCTGATAAATTCGAATAACTTATCATTGATCTAACCATCTCCATAAGAGTCATATTCCTTCTTTCTGCTACACCATTCTGTTCGGGTGTTCCAGGTGCAGTCAATTGGGATATAATCCCAAATTATGATAAATAGTCCCTAAAATCTCCAAAGAGGTAATCGCCACTATGATCTGAATGTAATGACTTGATACATTTTTTATGAAGTTTCTTCGTTTCATCCCTGTACTCTTTGAATTTCTCAAAGCACTCAGACTTACAGTGCATTAAATAAATGTATCCATACCTTGAATAATCGTCAAAAATGTGACAAAATATTCAAAGTCACCTCTAGCCTAGACTGTCTTGAGCCTACACAAATCAGAATGAACCAATTCCAGCACATCTTTGGCCCTATACCCCTTTGTCGTGAAAGAGCTTTTGGTCATTTTATCTTCCAAGCAGGATTCACAGACTGAAAGTGCCTCTACTTCCAATGAACTCAAATGTCCATCTTTAACCATTCTTTGAAACCTTCTTAGATTAATATGTCCCAACCGCAAGTGCCAAAGATATGTTTGGTTCATATAAGAAGGTTCTTTTCTCTTATTTAAGTTAGAAGTCGTGTTATTCATTTCCATAAGTTGCATTATGGGTGAAATAGGATTAATGACATACAAATTATCAACTAATACACCAGAACAGATAAAATGCTTATTTTTTTCTAATAATAATATTCTCATTACAATAAACTGAATATCCATCCTTAACTACCATAGAAACATAAATTAAATTCCTTCTAAGTGAAGGTGCATAAAGACAATCTCTCAATGTCAAAGACTTATTTCTACCAAAAGATAAAATAATATCTCCTACTACAACGGCTGCTACTTTTGTAGCGTCACCCATGAACAAGCATATCTCTCCATCACTAAGTCACATGGTTTCCTGGAACCCCTGCAATGAATTGCAGACATGATTAGTGGCTCCTGTATCTACACACCAGGTGCCGGTAGATAACACCGCTAAATATATTTCAACTATTAGTAAATGAGACATACCTTTTTTATTCCCTTGTTTGAGAAGTGGACAGTCACACTTTCAATGTCTTGACCCTTTGCACTTGAAACACTTCTCTTACGGCTTTCTCACAATGCCTTAAGGTCCCATGCCCTTCTTTGCTGAATTTGCTTATTTCTGAATGTTATTCTTCTTCTTACCGCCTTTTGGTTTAGAACTATAAGCCTTTTCAGTAACATAAATATGACCATTCTGCCTCTGAGAGCCTCAGCATCCTACAGTTCTTTCGCAAGTTCTGCCAAACTGTACAACCTTTTGTTCATGTTGTAGTTAAGGCAAAACGTGTCAAAACTTTTAGGTAGAGTCCCGAGAATAATATCAACCTGGGTTTCCCTATCGATTTCAGCTCAATGATCTCCATCTCATTCAGATGATCCATCAACTTAAGAACATCATCTCTTACTAGCGTCCCTTCAGCCATGGTCGTATTCATCAAACTCTTTATACCAAACTGCCTAGCTGCCCTACTTTGATGTCCAAAGAGTTCCTTGAGGTTGTACATGATGTCATAAGCTGTGGCCATGGCCTGATGTTGATGCTGCAGTACATTTAACATAGATGCCAGAATGTAACACCGTGCCATCTCATCTGCCTTGATCTGCTTCTTATAAGCCTCTTTGACCTCTTCATCAGAATTAGCATCTGGCTTAGGAGGACATTCCTCATGGATTACATATTTGTACTCTTCAGCAGTTAAGACAATGTCCAAGTTACGTTTCCAGTCAATGTAATTAGGGCCAGTAGGTTTGTTTTCTTTAAGAATCACCATAAATGGACTGAATGAACCCATTTTGGAAATTCTGAGAATCACATAAATAATAATTATGTAGGGCAAAAAAATTTTGAACTAAAAATATATTGATTCGCTCAAAACAATAATAAAAAGTTCAACATCACCTTAAACACCATAAATTTAATATGCCACGATAGTGTGGACATATACTAATTCAGTATTTGTCCAAGGAGGTTTTTCCTATTAATTTTACTATCATGTCAACCTAACTTTATGACAAATAAAATTAATTTGTTGGTCTTTGATTTGGTCCTACAAATAATATCAGTAACTCCGATAGGGAGGATACCATTATTTGTATCTAAGTGTACACCATTACTTAATACTAAGTCCATTACTTCGTAATGTATTTCTTTAGATGGAGAAGTAAACACATACTAGGTAATTTTCTATAATTATCCCAAAAAAAGTCTGTAGTGGTGATCCATAATTATACTCATCCGATATGGAGGAAGGCACTAAAGCCAATACGCAAGTATAATTACATCACCTATAAACCAGTAATGGAGACCATGAGATTTATACTAAATAAATTCTCCCTCCCACTTAGTTATTTAACAATGAGGGTTTTTCTACTAGTTGACGTATGTCAATGTTGTCCATTATTAATGCGGGCTTAGTTTATAGAAAATATCTACAGAATAATAAATATGCATAACAGAATAAACAGAAATAACAATAAAGAAAAAATAAATATCCAACTATTATGGCCATATATCAAGCTTCCTCCTCAACTGTCGAATCTAGAATCATGCTTTGCGCTTTTTTTTTAGTTTTGGCCGTCTTTTTCCTTTATCGAAAATTATATGTCTGCCTCTGGACTGTTAAAACACAATATCTCGTCTTATATCATAAATAACCAACATCGCCATCACGGTAGATCAAAATTTTAAAATTACATTAATTATTTGACTCCTGAAGGAGTTTACACATAATCTAGATTAAAAAATTTAAATAAATAAGCATAATCAACCCTCGTGATTTTAATTACATCCATGAACAACAACAGCCACGACATATTGTGGGTTTAAATCAAAAAAACAAAATATGCACACAGACCATAATATTTGGATCTAAGATGCCTGCAAAACAATGTTAGAACAGATCTACATCTACCGACTATTTTTTAACAACATAGATTTATCGATCGATATGCAGATCCAATATTGACTCTGATACTAATTGATAGAACGGGGGATCCCCAGGACCGTAGATTAGTGTGCATATCGATCGATAGAAGATTAACAAGTTTAATACGAGATCTAACCCTTCAAAGGCAGAAACTAGGGTTCACGAATTATACCTGAAGTAACGAGAAGAAGATGAAGGTTTTCAGCAACCTTGATCAGTTAGCGACCCCAAGATCTTTTACACGTATGCTTTCCTCGGATTGGACATCGTATGGGCGACGATCTTCCAACATTTTCTTCTCCTTGGCTGACCTTCTTTCTCTTCTTACGTGCAAAACAAATTTAGAGAAAGCTGCTTGCTTTTTATGACCATGACGACCAGAGAATAGAGGATATATATAGGCTACGGCAGGGACCATGAGAAAAAAATAGGGTTAGGCCTCCTAACGGATCTGGGTATCCCATGTTCAGCCCGAACACACAACCCTGGCCTGTTAACAATGGCTCGGTCCACTAAAGATCTATTGTTGCACTACCTTCATAATCCCAAATTACGATTATGGGATCCTTCTTATTATATGCTTATTTGTCTCCCCATGTTAAGATATCAAATGTCCGTCGATCAAATTAAGTTATTGACAACTATATTGATCGATATATTTTATCCTTAAGTAGTACCACTCAATTTTATTTTTCATGTTGGATATAATCCACCTACAGGGTTTACACGCCAATCCTTATGAGTTTCTTAATGGGACAACATCAAACCGATGTATCGGAACATGTATTTCTTTTATAATCAACAGTCCATCATACACACAGTATCATTACCCAATTCATAGAGGTTATTGACCCATAATGAATCTCACTCTTTTATGAGTCAAAGTAATGCACAAATTATATACATGTCTGTTATTATATCCAGATTAAGAGCACAAGCATCCATAATAACAGAGGTGTTTGTTCTCTTGTTTAGTCAGTACAAAGAGAACAACATTAAGTGATCATGTTAAATACACACAAATTGTATTAGTGTAAACCTATAGTCAAGATAGACTAAACCATATTACACTACAATATTTCTAATGGTTTATCCAGGTCCATCTTGGTTGTGAACTATATATATATTCCACAGGGAACTGATAATATAATCTTTTATGTGAAACCATACACCATATTATCTACAATATAGAATATCATATACTTGCATTAACATTATAACAAATACAACATGCAAATATTTTCCCATATGATTCTCATTTAAAAATAAGAAAATATAGTTAATACAAAGTGATGCTTTTAGTATATAACCCTAACAAAATATTAGGAAGATTATGTGAGCATACCCCACCTTACATGCATCATAACCTTATATCGCATGTTATATATGATTAGCCTGAATCTTGCTCACATCATAGCTAACCAGATGGTTAGCCTGACCTCACATGTATCATAGCTAATAATATATAACAAGCCTGATCTATTCTCAAACCGATCACATATA
The DNA here is from genome assembly GCA_036927795.1 of Iris macrosiphon. NCBI lineage: Eukaryota > Viridiplantae > Streptophyta > Magnoliopsida > Asparagales > Iridaceae > Iris > Iris macrosiphon. The sequence goes on along the minus strand of JAYESA010000018.1, from coordinate 139,639,779 downwards.
TAGCAAACTAATATATCAAGGCACTTAGCCAGTATTTTTATTCTAATATTTCCAGTTCATACATTGCTAGTATTTATATCATCTGCTTTTCTCTTCTTACCATGTATCTGTGATATGATGATTGACTCTCTAGCTTTCCTTACATTCCAGTATTTCATTCCATCATGTATATTCTTTACTCACTGTTTTATAGTTTTTATTATTATAATTGGAATTATTGTTAGTGTTTGTACTTCGCTCCAATCATGACTGGATAATATATTTCAGAGGAACTCGAGAACTTGTCCCACTTATTATGGACAGGGAGCAGACGATGGGTATATTCTGGAGCCTCAGGAGGAGCTACTTCCTATAAAGGAGACACCAATAGTAACTTAGCTAGTTAGATTACATTGTACTGGATATGTCTCCAGCCTTGATACATTGAGTTGTTATTGTTTCTGAGATTTATTTTGAGATTGAGTTATCTAGACTCTTAGACATTGTTATTGTGTGAGATGCTTATCTCTAAACTTATGTGTTGGAACTTCTTTTATAACTTTTTCATATCTTTATCGTGTCATTCATCTTCCTATAGATATTATTATGATTGCGTATTGGTAGTAACATTACATTTATATTCATCTTGTCCTTCTTATGGAGTTGAGATCATTGACATGTTATATATTATTGTGAGATATGTTAGTTTATATTGTGACCTAGGCTGGACGTACCCACGACTCATGTCCAATTTCCGGGTACGGGTCATGACAATATTCTTATGATAGTTTCAAAAAATATGTTCTTTTATATGATACCTATATGGTCTTGAACAATGTGCCAAGATACACATGCCACGCTACTCTCTAATACATTGTGAGGATCTCGTATATCGAGATACCACGTGTACATATAATTATCTATATGTGTTAGACACGCTTAGTTCTATACGTACGTGGGCACGAATCAATGTCGCAAAACTCTCTACAACGCTAACCTACTGGACAAAGTACTGTTGTTTAGTACATGACGACTATTATATTATATTTTAGAGATAGTAACATAGATGGTTTGGGACCGTTGGGTCGCCAAGGCAGTATCCCTGAACTAGGATCTGCGTAGACAAGTCCCTAGACTGGGAATAATGAGTCGAGCAATGGCTCGCGGAATGGTATTTCTAATTAGATATTGTGTAATATAATTATTTCAGATTTTACCATACATTTCTGTAGAGTCTATATGTTCACGTAATTACATGGGTCATGGACAACTTGTGCACGAGATTTGGTTTCTTGAACAATCATCGGGGCACTGAGTCGTATCGACCTAGGACGAATAAGGTATTGTGGGACCTTCAGTAGGGTGTGTGGCCTGGACTAGAAGGGTGCGTCATAATACGGGTTTTTTGGGACCTTCGGTATAGACCGCGCATGCACACGAAGTAATCACCGTCTTACTAGAATATAGTCCAAGATAGCATGTGGTGCCAATAATCCTCATTTAGGGTTCGTCTTTATGTTAACGTTAATCTTCTTGTAGGCCTATTGATATGTATGCAGGAACGAGTACACAACACACTTATACTTTTAGAAGGCTAACGATTGTCTTTCGTAGGGACAATACCGTTGTGACATATTGCTTTTCATTTACTATAAATAATATTGTTGTGTTGAGCATGGAAGGATGGTAAGTATTAGATAAGATCAACTCTATTACTCTGTTGCGTGATACATTTATGGTTGCAGACACATATTCTATGTTATGTAACTAATTCTAAGAGAAAATTATAAAGACCACATATATTTGCTTTTACTGACATAATGAACGTATTGGTTTTGTTGAGTGGGAGAGAGGCTAATTACTAATGTATTTACATCTACTGATCCCCCATCAGATCTTCGCATGTGCAGAATTTGCTCGGACGAGCTGAGACATTGGAGCTTGGTTGGCGACTTGAAGCATTGTTGTTGAGATGTAGCTTTATTTGTATATAGAGAACATAATGTATGGAACATTGTTGTTTGTATAGTTCTCGAGTTGTAAGCCTTGTGGCATGATTTATTGTATTATATTGAGAGAGAGAGAGAGAGAGATTGTAATCGAGTTATTCTTTAGCTTCATTACAACCTGCTAAAATTATTAATAAAGAGAATTTCTTTCTATATCTTGTGTCGATTAATTTTTTCTTCTTAGTATTTTTTGCTACGATGACTTTTTAACTTAGTTGTTCAATCGATCATTTTTGTGCTTGTTTTGTACAAGTATAATTTAGGGTTGTACGATATAACGCCAAAGGTGACAACTTTTGGTTTCATGAAACCAGGGCATGACAGTCCCTGTCGAAGTCAACTTTTCACAAGATCGTTTATGGCATTGGATTGCGAAAACCCTTTGAATTGCAACACTCGTAACTTTGGATAATATATTATGGAGAGTATCCAAAATTTTGCTCACTTGACCTTAATGTACTCTTTTTTTCTAACTTGGGGGACATTTTTTTCATTAGATTTTTGTTATCCTAAGAAAGTTTTAATAAGTCATCCACATCGAGTTGGTCATACATCTAGATATTTTTATATTTTGAAGATATATAGACATCTACTTACTTTTTTCTTTATATTACAGTTTTTTTAACTATGTTTTTCAAATCAAGGTTTCGGAAAAGTTTATCAACATATGTATATCCCTATAAACTCTATTTACTGCTACTTGAAGATTGATACTGATCATCCTGAAAGTTGATGCTGATCATCCCTGAAGGCCGATGATAATATTTCTTGAAGATTGATGCTAACTATTCCTGAAGATTAATATAGATTGGTTATTGAGCTATGCATACTAAGGGTATGGTGTTGCATTTAGTTATAATTACTTATTGATTTTGCCCAATAGATAGATATTTTCTATCCCTTAGAGATCTCAACAAATCTACTTATTTTTTTAACTAATTATGGCTTTGTATATAAAACTAGCAGTATATCCATCTTTAGGGTTACCCGCTCATATTAATAACCATATATTCCTCTCTTCCTCTTCCCTCTCATATCCTACTTCCTCTTCCCTCTGTTATACTATAAAGTTCTAGAAGAACTCCTAAATCTTTCAGACTATATATATATATATATGTGTGTGTGTGTGTGTGTGTGTGTGTGTGTGAGAGAGAGAGAGAGAGAGAGAGAGAGAGATCCCCGCTATTAAGCATCCCTGAATGTCTCCAAAATAACAATCATTGGATCTTATCTTTTTTGACTGTACATATTAGATCCTTAAACTACCCAATTTTTTACAATATTTTGAACTAATTTGTATAGTCAAAGAAGATAGATCAAATTGTTGCTATTTCAAAAATATTCGAAAATGCTTAATAGCGAAAATCCTGTGAAAATATTCAAAAATGCTTATATATATATATATATATATATATATATATATATATATATATATATATATATATATATATATATATATATATATATATATATATATATATATATATATATATTTGAAAATATTCGAAAATATATATATAAGATGGCGAACCCTAACCCTAACGAAGGTGATGGAGATCCCGCGGACTCCTTTGCATTCGCGGGGGCATGGGATCCAGGGATCGCAGGAGGGGGTGGGCGCCTCAACTCTTATGACGGAGATCTGATAGGTGGGCAGGAGGATGGAGGGGGATGGACGACCATTGATAGGAGGAGATCCAATTACGGGCGGAGGAGGCGCTTGGCTGACGGTCGATCGGTCCGTCCCCATGACCGAGCGGGGCTCACCGCCGGACGACCATTGATGGGATCAGGGCTGACGGGGGGTGTACCTCAAGGAAGAAGGACAACAATGTCGAGGAAGATTATGACTCACGCGATGACGACGAGTATGACTACCACAGATATTCGATTTCGTTCAGACAGTGAAGACGTTGCACCCACTGTGGCGGGTATCCCAACTCCAGCCTCCTGGTGGAGGTCAAAGTCGATAGGAGCGGATAAAGGAAAATGTATTCTCGAAGAGGCGAGAGGTGATTGTGGCAATAGAGGACAATATCAGAGTGGTGCGCCGGGTACTGGCAACCGCTTTGGTACTAGGGCCGCTGCGACGGCCGTCAGTAGGTCGTGGGCAGAGATTTGTGGGCCGAAGGGGATTAACTGCAGTGATTCGATAGGATATGTGGAGCCTAAAAATTGGGGAATAAATATCATGCTTCTTTTTCTGTCGAAGAGATCGCGGAGGTGACAGAGTTCTGGCGAAATACGCTCATCATGTATGTACTAGGCGATAAACCTTTCTACGAGCAGATTAGAGCTTACACCAACCGAGTTTGGCGACATAAAGGCAGTATGTAAATATTCGCGAGGGAGAATGGTTTTTACTTCGTAAAACTGGGGTTGCGGGAGGATGTTGACATAATAATAGGGGGGCGTGTACGTTCGATGGAAGACTTATTATTTTGAAGGAGTGGATACCAGAGTCAACATGTGAGAATGACATCCTTCATGCGGTACCAATATGGATTAGATTCCCTAATTTCTCTGTCAAGTATTGGAGTGTTCCACTTTTGAAGAGGTTGGCTAGTTTGATTAGCACACTTATCAAAGCGGATAATGCTACTACCTATCTCTCCAGAATGAACATGCTTGGATGTTTGTGGAAATAGAGGCTGGCAGAGACCTACCGCGGATCCTAGAGTACGATATTCCAAGTGGTGAGGTGTTATAGCAGGTTGTGGATTATGAATGGGTTCCCCGAACTGCTCTACCTGTGCATGTTTTGGGCATTCGGCTAAGACATACAAAGCTAGTGGTATTTTTGAAGACACTAAAGGGGGATGGGAGGCACCAGAGAGTTCAAATGGGTAGCAACCACTTGGCAATGGTGGAGTACAACCAACTACCACACCAGATTTGGATCCTATGGATGAGGGAGCGGGCATTGAGATCGCAGGGAATGGGGAGGCAAATACTTTGTCTGGAGAAGAGACGGATAGCCAGAATGTAAACCAAAATCAGATGATTGTGTTTAAAGCGTAGAGAGGAGTCATCACTAGAGGCATGAGTGCTGCGTACAGCAGCGGACCACATAAAGTATCAGCAGAGAAGGGAGACATCTTCATTAGCAGAAAGCGGCATACTGGACCTATTCAGGAGGAGTTTTATAGGGGAGGCATGGGCACATCTCTCTGTGTGGAGGAGTTATGTATAAACAATCCTGCATGGAATAATCTGCTGGTACGGACGACATAGGTCTGACAATAGTGGTGAGGTAGAGGCTGACATGAATCATGATGATCCAACTTCCCCCCTGGGTCTGTTGACTTGCAAGGAGACACCATTTTTCATTAATGACGATTATATCCTGGAATGTACGGGGGGCATGTTCTATAGGCAGGTGGAAGAAGATTTGTGATAGTCTGAAAAAGGTATCATGTTCTATAAATGCGTTCTTGGAGACAAAGATTAAGGCGGAGCAACTTCTAGCAAAGAGGACTTCTCCTCAGTGGATACAAGTATAACCTTTCTTTTTATAGTATGGCCAGGATATGGGTCCGGTGGGACAATAGTACTTTGGGTGGGACAAGTTATTCATATGTCAGAGCAGCTAATTGCTATTCACTTATCAAATAAAGGTGGCTTCAACTTTATCCTTGGTGTGTTATACAAGCACAATGATAGGTGGAAATGAGGATGAATGAGAGAGGAGAGAGAAAACCATATATATACATTTATGTTGTATTTTATATTTTTTAATTTCTGTTTATTAGGAGAGACTATCCGAGACCAATGGTGAACATCTTGGTGATTGCCATGGACCCGTGCTAGGATCCGCATATATGATGGATATCAGGCCCGGTTCACTTTTGGAACCAGTAAGTCTATTTTGGATGGTTGTGATTTGGTTGAAAAATGTCATGACTTAATCTTAGGGCTAACCACATTTTTTCACTTGGTGTATATATATATATATATATATATATATATATATATATATATATATATACACCAAGTGAAAAAATGTGGTTAGCCCTAAGATTAAGTCATGACATTTTTCAACCAAATCACAACCATCCAAAATAGACTTACTGGTTCACTTTTGCGGATCCTAGCACGGGTCCATGGCAATCACCAAGGTGTTCACCATTGGTCTCGGGTAGTCTCTCCTAATAAACAGAAATTAAAAAATATAAAATACAACATAAATGCATAATTAAATATTTGAAAAATGCCAGAAATTCAGAAATACTAAATCTGAGAACGGGTCTGACACAGACTCAGCGGTATGCTGAACTCGAATGCAGCTATAGGTGAATATGATTGGATGTGAATGGAACTAGTGCGATTAAAAGATACCTTAATCAAGTGATGGCGCGAGAAAGAGTTAGCGCGCAAGAGAATTCGGATTAGACGATATGCAACGATTCGGGAGGATTGATGAATCTAATTTAATGTTAGAGATGTTAATCAAGTTGGTTTGATGATACAAAATGGCGATAAGGAATTAATCTTGTGTATGACTTAGATTGTATAAATCGGATGAATGATGCAATATAGTGCAAAAGAATTTTCGATGGTTATATGGACAAACTCGATAAAATAGAACGCAATAAAGATTGGTAGACATGGGCTCAAGGATTCTCTAGTTGAAGAATGATAGTCTTGTGATCAACGCAAACTTGAGAAAATGAATACTTGAAGACAGACCTTAGATCGATGCAACGAGATTGATGTTTAGGAAGAGAATTAATACAAATTGTGACTCGAATGACATAAACACATAACAAGGGATAGCTCTGTGAGTTTGAGGATTGCTCTAGTACATAGTTGGAGAATGAATCAAAGTTGAGAATAAGTTAGCTTAGAAATTGATACAAGTAATGCTTGATGGTTTTGTGAACGAATACATGAATTATGTCGAACGATTTAGAGAATACAATATGAGAATTATGGTTTAGAGATTTGAATCATGACTTGGTGAACTTGACTTGGATAGATGGATAAGTTGACCTTAGCGTATACTTCCGAGGAGATAGACTATGCAATTGATAGGTTGGACATGCGATATCACAAATGCATCGAAGATTGTGTTGAAATAGAATTTACCTTATACGGCTTTGCTGAACGGACTCGTATCCCTGACTTAAGATATTTTATTTGGGTAGGATGATCTATCTTGATGTTAGAAATCAGAGTAATGCAAGCTTTGGGTAGAATATCCCGTACAAACGAATAATGGTTTGACCTTAGTTAATGAAGGATTCGCCCAATACAATATGGTGCAGGCTCTGAAGAGGATGAAGGCGGCGCTACATCACTGGGTTCGAGAACGGCCTAGGCCGCCCCTTGCGGACTTGGAGGTAGAATTGGAGTCGGTTCAGAGTACCCTACAGGAGGACATATTGGATGGTGAGCTGGCAGCTCGTGAGAAGACTCTTGCTCAGGAGGTTGGCCTTCACAGGGTTCAGGACGAAATACAACTAGAATAGCGTGCTAAGTGCACGCGGCTCAAAGATGGCGACATATGCTTCAAGTTTTTCTATGATATGGCACGGGCCAGACAGCACCGGAGGGCAAGTTACTCGAATCGCAGAGAGGCATGCAGGAGGAGGCGACCAAGTACTATTTTGATTTGTATAATCAATATGATTATCCTTCTACTTTTCCTGATCTTGTATGCAAGAGGATTTTCACCCCATATGGCAATAGCTTGCTACTAGCACCAATCAGGTTAAAGGAGGTGGAGGCCATTGTCATGGCCGTTGATCCCAATAAAGCCCCAGGGCCGGATGGGTTCAACAACAAATTCTTTAAAATATACTGGGATGAGATCAAGTTTTCGGTGCTATCAACGGTGCGGGAGTTTTTTACTCAGAGAAAACTGTTGAATTTTTTACTCAGAGAAAACTGTTGAAGGAACTCAACCACACATTCTTGACGCTTATTCCGAAGAAAGATGAGGCTACTTCACTGGCTGACCGCCCCATCGATTGTTATAATTATTTATATAAAATAATTACACATCTGATGTTTAGGCGGATGGAGATGGTTATACAGGGCTTGGTGTCGAGGAACCAGGCTGCCTTTATTAAAGGCAGATCGATTGCGGAGCACAGTCTTTTAGCACATGAGATTGTACGGGAGTTCAACAAAGCCGGTAGCATGAAAGCTTGCATTAAAATTGATCCGTAGAAGGCATGTGATATGGTGAATCGAGGACTTTGTCTGCCAGCTAATGCTCGCCATGGGATTCGACCAGTTATGGGTCGATAGGATACAAGAGTGTATTACATCTCCTACCTTCTCAGTTCTTATAAGAGGCATCTCGTATGGGTTCATCAGGAGTAACAGGGGATTGCGGCAAGGGGATCCTTTATCTCTATGCCTCGTCACTTTAGTGATGGAGTACTTCTCTTGTTTGATGGAGATTTGTATTCTTCAGGGGCAGGTTGTTTCAATGTATCGACATATTTGCTCTCATAATTCGTACCTCATTTATGCCGAAGATCTATTGATTTTCCTTCGACCCAACATGTCTGGGCTTCAAGCGATCTCAGACATTATGGAGGATTTTTGTCACTACCACATTCTGAAAACAGCGGTATTTTCGACTTTTTATAATATTTAATATTATTGTAGTTATAATTAAGTAATTGTATGATAGTGTATGTAATTTGAATAAATATGTGAGGTGTGTAATTAAATATAGTATTATATGCAGTGTCCATTTATTTTGAGCTAGTAGACTTGACCTAGAAGCCAGTAGACGAACACCTGTCCGAATTATAAAATTCTGGATTTAATTGTTTTAATTCGATTTATTTATTGGAGATTGTAATTAATTACCGTATTTTAATTAATTTGCGCATTGCCTTTGCTTCGATATTTGGAGCGCTATCCTGACTTTTGTCTTCCAACAAATTTCACAATCTTGCCCTAGACATGCCCGCCTTCCATTCTGCTATTTTTGCAACTTATAATTATGCTCTCTGTACATTATTTCGGGCCGCGCAAGAATTGTCGCGGACGTTTATTTAATAAATTCCTATTTAGTATCGTTGTGCGTTCCAATCGAAAATTGGAGGCAATCTTGACCTATTTTTTGTGCGGCCCAAATTAGGATAATATTCTGTTCTGAGTCTTCTTCATTATTGGTATTGATAACCTGACCTGATTTTGGCCCCATGTACTCCTAATTAATTTTTGAACACAACTTACATTTTATTCTAATTAAATTGAGGATACTATTTAAACTAATTCTGAAATTTCAATTTAATTCCAGTGCCCTGCTATTTGAGCCCATACCAAACTTACAGCGCCCCCTGACCCTACAAAATACCGGATACCGAATCGCCCGCCAAATTTCGTCATTTTATGTGTTTGTGCAATTTCCCGAATTTAAGGGGCTAAGTTGCAATTATTCAATTGTAGGTGTCATCACCCTTTGGCCAAGACCAAATGGAAAGGTTATTTATTTGTGGACCAAATTGCATTTTCCCCACTCTACTTTACATGAAACAAATTCCTTCATGAACAATCCTGGCCACTCATTGCAATTGGACCATCACCACCCTTCATCCACATCTCACCCCCTCCCTATTTAATGTACTATCAAACCCTAATCCCCAAAAATGTAACCTAGGGAAACACACCTCCCCCAAGCCCCAACCGTAGCCTCCACAAGTTTTTCTCCATTCATTTTTCCTTTTTCTTTTCTTCTTCTTCCTTCTTCTTCCTCTTCTCTGTTATTTTGATTTTGAAATATAAGAGAGGGGGGGGGACACTGTTCACCGGGCTTCACAGTTCTTCTCTGGCCACCGCCGAAGGGATTCGTTCCCCACCACTGCATCAGCTCCGCCGACATGCTGCTCCGGTGCGGCCCGAATCCACCACCCCGTGCTCCCTGCACCTCGGCTATCACCTCCACCATCAGCATCAACTACCACCAGTACTCACCGTCCGACCATCCCTTCATTCTTCTCGCTGGAACCGCTGTCCGACCGGAGTCTGCCGTTCCGTCGACCGACTGAACGTCATCGACAACCTCCCACCGCTGACGGCGTTCTCCTCGACCTGACCTCCTCCCTACGCCGAACCACCACCCCGTAGCTCTCCAGTCGAGCACCCTCACCTTCCTCATCTTCCATTAGTCCCCGAGCCAGCTCCGGCCTACAGTTCCGGCGGCCCTCACTACTCTGGTCATCCCAGTCTCCTCACGGCGAGCCAGGCCTTCCCACCGGCTCTCCCCTCTCCGGTCAGTGCACCGACCCCGAGCAGTACCAGCCCCACCATTTCAGTCCGGTGAGAGCTCCTCCCAGTTTCCGTCTCCGGTCGAGCCGGAGACTCGACAACCAACTCTTTTCCGGCCTTCTGTACAACCGAGACCCGGCCAAGTTTCCCCACCGGCTCTTCCTTGCATTCCTCCCTCTCATCCCACTGCTGCTCCTCCTCCACGTTTACCGGAACCACCACCACACCACCAGTGAGTTCTCTCCTTCTCCCCTCCTATGTACATGCAATGTATAGTATTAATTTATTGTATAATTATAGTATATATATCTATTAGTATTAATGTATATGTTTAATACGTATATGTAAACGTATGTATTTAATAGTGAGTATGTGTTGGTATATGTCTATGTACATATATTTAATATGATTTATATATATATATATACGTATTCTAGTATATATATAATTAATTTTGGTATATGTATATATATATATATATATATATACATATTTTGTATATACTTGATATATTCTCAATATATATTGGTTTATTTTTATATAATATCTATTTAATAAAAAGTATATATATACTAGTATAAAATTAAATTCATGTATTAGCATAGTCATTGTACTTTGGAAATTAGTATATATAGTAAATTCTAAATTGACTTATTTTATGAATATACCTTGTATAACGTATTTCCTAGTAGCTATTGTAACTAAAACATACAGTATTAATATTACTCAAGGTTTATATAAATACACTTATCTATTTTCGTACCAAATGTATTGATGTATATGTTAGTACAATATGTACACTTCTATGTCTCTACTAGACGACCCTAGTTGACCAGTATCATGCCAGGCATAGCCCTGAGTTAGGTATTTGTTTGTGTGTTTAGTATAGCATCTGATGCAAACATTGTATTATTTATTATATGTTTATAGGACTGTCGGATTCTTCGGACGATACCCTGGGACAGGATATTGGTTTTACCAGCTAAGGACCCAAGGCGAGTACATTCTCTGATTAGTTTCTAATTTATGATATCTTCTATGTTCACTGTATCTAGTGTAAATATCCATGCTCTTGACACGCTGGTTACACGGATTGGTATACACGGATCTCGTCATGAGATGTTATTCCTTATTCATGGTGTAGCTTGTGCACGACTTGTTTTCCTTGTTATCTTGTGCATGTACAGACACTGATTCCCGGGGAGATTTGCTACCTCCCTAGGGAATCCCGTGCCATAGCGTACCATGATTGGATCTACTATACCAGTCGGGGGTGGGGAGTATTTTAGTGTAGATATGTGATCATACCCAACTTTTCATGCATCATAGCTCACCCCATATCTCACGTCGGGTGCGGCCTGACCATCTCCATGCTTCATAGCTGTTACGTGTGATTAGCCTGACCTCTCCATGCATCATAGCTAACCCACGGTTAGCCTGACCTTCCATGAATCATAGCTAATCACATGTAACCAGCCTGATCAAGTTCCCAAGCCGATCACATGTTAAAGCTAGTACTCACACACTTAGTCATAGGTTTCTTGCTCATTGACATATTGTTTCTTTCCTGCATTTACTTACAGTATTTCCAGTATTTTTTTTCTTGTACATTTCTCGTACCTATACATGCATCCGGTATATTTCCATCTAGAACTGCTACATAGTTTATGTCATTTATATAGAACTGCTATTTAGAGATGTACTTTGCTCCTTCCTGACTGGAAAATATTTTTCCAGACTGTGACCTTAGTAGACTGGTTTTCGACACACTTGGGGAATTGGATGTTACTGATTGCAGGTATGATTATTTTGTCGTTAGACTTGTCTTGTATTTCTTGCTTGTCTTGATATCTCATCGTGCTTTAGTTTATGTGATTGAGTATTCCTAGCATTATTTTGTGATATCCACATCTCCTTATGGAGTTGGGTATTCACGTGAGTTTGATTAGATAGTTACATGACCTAGACAGCGTTCTACCGCCGATGCTGCGGCGTAGGCTGGACGTACCCACGCTCTCGTGCCCCTAAACCGGGTGCGGGTCGTGACATATTTTTAGTGGTGGCCCATGCAGGTCAGACTTCGCGAGTTGTACGATGTCGTAGTAGTGTGGCATCCTTGTTATACAACTGCGTACCTGCAATAAGGATCTAGGACGTAGGATACTAGGACGAGAGTGAATACTCAATCACAATTCCTTGAGAGATTCCTGGGATGACCCTTGAGAATCTTATTACAATTTCTAATTTTAAATTCCTTTCCCCTTGTTTTCGTCTGCTCTCGCTTGTTGTTACTGAACTTGATTCTTGTTGATCAGTTATTAAATTAAAATCTTGGTATCATTATTGAGTTTATTCTTGTTGACCAGTTGTTAACTTTAATTCCTGGTATAGTTGTTGAGTTGATTTCATATTGAGATGAATTTTACGGACTAGAATTTATGGTATCATCTGATGACATATATTGATGAGGACAGTGAGAAGGTAAAAACGTCTACTTTGGTTATGGAACCTAGAGTTTATCGCAGCCATATTTGCTGTCATGACGAGAACGTAGGAACCTAACTTGGATGTACATACTTTAGTTATGAGATTTAGAGTTTCTCGCAGCCATACCGGTTGGCGTGGTGAGAATTCTAGATGACATGATTATAGAATTGCATATCTTAGTTACGGAACCTGTCGTTTATCGCATCTATGCTTACTGGCGTGGCGAGGATTCTGTGTGTCATGATTTCTGACAGACGTGTATGATTATCAGGTTGTATCTTAAATTGGTTCTTAAAGTATCATCTCAAGACTTATCTATTTATGTTATTCCAGGACTTTGTTCCATCGCTTCTTTCTTTACTAGCAGTAAAGATACCTTCCGTCCTTGATCCAGTTCCTTTTTGAGCTTATCTTCTTTGAGGATTCCTTGTTAGTATGATAATTAGTGACTTGCAATTTTGGTTGTGTCTTGTATTAGTTGACTGAGTGTGACTTGTGAGTTGTAAGTATTTCCTAGTTGGACATGTGAGCAGTAGGATTTAATCTAGAGTTAGCCCTTAGCATAGTACCTTGTAACAATGGTTCTAGGAGAAGTGTCATTAGAGACTGAGAGTTAAGGAGAGTATAGAGTATCAGTGATAGTTCTCAGAGTTAGTATCAGAGCCAATTACCCGTCCTGGACAATCTGATTATGTAATTGAGTGATCTATGTAAACGATTAAGTATCCAGGAATTTTGTTAAGGATTTATGGAGCATGATGTTCAATTTGATGATTGATATCGGAAATGTTAAAGGTAAAGAAATGTATATGCATAAAGGGTTTAATGAGATGTCATAAGTAGAGAAATATCAGGATTAGTAATGAAAGTTGTGAAGTGTATCACAAATTAGTTTAACAGGCTGTAAAAGGATTAAGAGATATGCTTATACATCAATCGAGATATAGAACCATATGCCTGCCCTTGAGATTGAAGTAAAGCATGGGTATTATAGAAAGTGCATGTAATCATGAGTTATAATGAGCTTGATGAGATGATCCATTAATGAAGCTAGTGATATAATACCAAGAGTGCTAATGATTCTATATCGAGGATTAGTCGAGAATAATGTTAACAACAGTAAGCACTCGGTGTGATGATAATTAGATGATATACCAGTTAATATAGATTGAAAATCATGGAAGAAAATACAGTTGATGATAACTTTGATCATTGGAGGTAATAGTACAAGTGATTCAGGCAGTACAAATTTAGTACACAATTATAGACACTAGATGCATTGAGTGCACCTTGAGTATCAGAGACCGTGAGCACTGATATATACATTGTGGAGTTATAAATTAAAAGGTGGAAATAAAAATTTTATTTTTAGAATAATTGAGGAGTTGAGATTATGTCATCAAAATTTTGAGAATTTCAAATATGAAATCAATAAACATGGTTAAGGCTACAAAGATATTAGAAGTGATTAAATTTTATTTCGATGTTGAGTATCTGATTTTGAGGAAGTATATACAATTTATTTTTAAGTTGATCGAGAAGTTAAACCTTGACGATTATTTTGAGGATTAATTTTATGGTACTAAAGAGATAGAGGTATCAAACCTTGGATGCATTATTAAACCATGGGTATATTAAAGATTCTTGGTATCAGATTTAGGTATCAATAGGCAGGTGTATGCAATGAGGATGTAATCATGGATGTCTTGTGGACTAATAATTAGTTGATATGGGTACCAGTGTACAGGGATAGGAATTAGTTAGTGAATCTGCTAGAGTTAAGTGTTTGTTAGAGATAGGGATACTACAAGGAATATGTTAGCAGGTTCCTTCTTTTCTCATGTTGTTTTCGTCTTCTGATTTGTTGATTTTCCTAGTGCTGTAGTTCGTATTCATGATTTTCTTGTTAGAATATAGCTAGTAGTGCACCCTAACAGAGACTGAAATACCATGACAGAAGATACATGACTATATATATTTTTCTTAGGTTGCATGGCTGTAGGTAGAATTTTCTTGAGCCATGATCATTAGGGTTTTGACCATAGTAAAGATACTACGACAAGGTTATGACTGACAAAAATAGACAAGATGATTAAATTGTGGATGAGCATTAATTTAAATAAAGAATTAAGGGGTTGTTATAACAGAGGTGATGGATCATTGATTGTATGAAAACCGAGGTATGATTGAAATTCGAGGATACACATTAACTTAAATGGAGAGTTAAGAAATTTACAGGGCAAAATTGATGATTTATAATTTCAGGAAGGTTGATTATGATATAATTATCATTGAAAATTTGAGGAAAAGATTTGGAAATTTTTCATTATATATATTTGATTGCAATATAGAAATTTTTAAATTTTATATTGTAGACATTGCAGTGTCGCACTGTTGAGTATTTTGAGGAAAAAAGAAAACTAAAGAATCAGATCATTGATGGATTATTGTTTGGATTCAGACTTTTTGGGACGAGATTGATTGAAATTAAATTTGAGGAACAGATATCAAATTCCGAGTATTTAATTTTTAGTTCGTGGGAATTGTGAGGAAATGAAAACTAATTTTTAGTTTTGAGGATATTTCAGGAATATAGTAATTGCAGAAATTTTGAAGATTGCGAAACGACAAGGTGGACTATTTCGGGATGTTATGGGTTGTTGAATTTCACTATCGATGGAAAATAATAATATAATGAATAAACACTACTATACGGATTTTAAATTTCGAGGACGAAATTCTTTTAAGGTGGGTAGACTTGTCACTACCACATTCTGAAAACAGGGGTATTTTCGACTTTTTACAATATTTAATATTATTGTAGTTATAATTAAGTAATTGTATGATAGTGTATGTAATTTGAATAAATATGTGAGGTGTGTAATTAAATATAGTATTATATGCAGTGTCCATTTATTTTGAGCTAGTAGACTTGACCTAGAAGCCAGTAGACGAACACCTATCCGAATTATAAAATTCTGGATTTAATTGTTTTAATTCGATTTATTTATTGGAGATTGTAATTAATTACCGTATTTTAATTAATTTGCGCATTGCCTTTGCTTCGATATTTGGAGCGATATCCTGACTTTTGTCTTCCAACGAATTTCACAATCTTGCCCTAGACATGCCCGCCTTCCATTCTGCTATTTTTGCAACTTATAATTATGCTCTCTGTACATTATTTCGGGCCGCGCAAGAATTGTCGCGGACGTTTATTTAATAAATTCCTATTTAGTATCGTTGTGCGTTCCAATCGAAAATTGGAGGCAATCTTGACCTATTTTTTGTGCGGCCCAAATTAGAGTAATATTCTGTTCTGAGTCTTCTTCATTATTGGTATTGATGACCTGACCTGATTTTGGCCCCATGTACTCCTAATTAATTTTTGAACACAACTTGCATTTTATTCTAATTAAATTGAGGATACTATTTAAACTAATTCTGAAATTTCAATTTAATTCCAGTGCCCTGCTATTTGAGCCCATACCAAACTTACAGCGCCCCCTGACCCTACAAAACACCGGACACCGAATCGCCCGCCAAATTTCGTCATTTTATGTGTTTGTGCAATTTTTCGAATTTAAGGGGCTAAGTTGCAATTATTCAATTGTAGGTGTCATCACCCTTTGGCCAAGACCAAATGGAAAGGTTATTTATTTGTGGACCAAATTGCATTTTCCCCACTCTACTTTACATGAAACAAATTCCTTCATGAACAATCCTGGCCACTCATTGAAATTGGACCACCCTTCATCCACATCTCACCCCCTCCCTATTTAATGTACTATCAAACCCTAATCCCCAAAAATGTAACCTAGGGAAACACACCTCCCCCAAGCCCCAACCGTAGCCTCCACAAGTTTTTCTCCATTCATTTTTCCTTTTTCTTTTCTTCTTCTTCCTTCTTCTTCCTCTTCTCTGTTATTTTGATTTTGAAATATAAGAGAGGGGGGGGGGACACTGTTCACCGGGCTTCACAGTTCTTCTCCAGCCACCGCCGGAGGGATTCGTTCCCCACCACTGTATCAGCTCCGCCGGCATGCTGCTCCGGTGCGGCCCGAATCCACCACCCCGTGCTCCCTGCACCTCGGCTATCACCTCCACCATCAGCATCAACTACCACCAGTACTCACCATCCGACCATCCCTTCATTCTTCTCGCTGGAACCGCTGTCCGACCGGAGTCTGCCGTTCCGTCGACCGACTGAACGTCATCGACAACCTCCCACCGCTGACGGCGTTCTCCTCGACCTGACCTCCTCCCTACGCCGAACCACCACCCCGTAGCTCTCCAGTCGAGCACCCTCACCTTCCTCATCTTCCATTAGTCCCCGAGCCAGCTCCGGCCTACAGTTCCGGCGGCCCTCACTACTCTGGTCATCCCAGTCTCCTCACGGCGAGCCAGGCCTTCCCACCGGCTCTCCCCTCTCCGGTCAGTGCACCGACCCCGAGCAGTACCAGCCCCACCATTTCAGTCCGGTGAGAGCTCCTCCCAGTTTTCGTCTCCGGTCGAGCCGGAGACTCGACAACCAACTCTTTTCCGGCCTTCTGTACAACCGAGACCCGGCCAAGTTTCCCCACCGGCTCTTCCTTGCATTCCTCCCTCTCATCCCACTGCTGCTCCTCCTCCACGTTTACCGGAACCACCACCACACCACCAGTGAGTTCTCTCCTTCTCCCCTCCTATGTACATGCAATGTATAGTATTAATTTATTGTATAATTATAGTATATATATCTATTAGTATTAATGTATATGTTTAATACGTATATGTAAACGTATGTATTTAATAGTGAGTATGTGTTGGTATATGTCTATGTACATATATTTAATATGATTTATATATATATATATACGTATTCTAGTATATATATAATTAATTTTGGTATATGTATATATATATATATATATATACATATTTTGTATATACTTGATATATTCTCAATATATATTGGTTTATTTTTATATAATATCTATTTAATAAAAAGTATATATATACTAGTATAAAATTAAATTCATGTATTAGCATAGTCATTGTACTTTGGAAATTAGTATATATAGTAAATTCTAAATTGACTTATTTTATGAATATACCTTGTATAACGTATTTCCTAGTAGCTATTGTAACTAAAACATACAGTATTAATATTACTCAAGGTTTATATAAATACACTTATCTATTTTCGTACCAAATGTATTGATGTATATGTTAGTACAATATGTACACTTCTATGTCTCTACTAGACGACCCTAGTTGACCAGTATCATGCCAGGCATAGCCCTGAGTTAGGTATTTGTTTGTGTGTTTAGTATAGCATCTGATGCAAACATTGTATTGTTTATTATATGTTTATAGGACTGTCGGATTCTCCGGACGATACCCTGGGACAGGATATTGGTTTTACCAGCTAAGGACCCAAGGCGAGTATATTCTCTGATTAGTTTCTAATTTATGATATCTTCTATGTTCACTGTATCTAGTGTAAATATCCATGCTCTTGACACGCTGGTTACACGGATTGGTATACACGGATCTCATCATGAGATATTATTCCTTATTCATGGTGTAGCTTGTGCACGACTTGTTTTTCTTGTTATCTTGTGCATGTACAGACACTGATTCCCGGGGAGATTTGCTACCTCCCTAGGGAATCCCGTGCCATAGCGTACCATGATTGGATCTACTATACCAGTCGGGGGTGGGGAGTATTTTAGTGTAGATATGTGATCATACCCAACTTTTCATGCATCATAGCTCACCCCACATCTCACGTCGGGTGCGGCCTGACCATCTCCATGCTTCATAGCTGTTACGTGTGATTAGCCTGACCTCTCCATGCATCATAGCTAACCTACGGTTAGCCTGACCTTCCATGAATCATAGCTAATCACATGTAACCAGCCTGATCAAGTTCCCAAGCCGATCACATGTTAAAGCTAGTACTCACACACTTAGTCATAGGTTTCTTGCTCATTGACATATTGTTTCTTTCCTGCATTTACTTACAGTATTTCCAGTATTTCTTTTCTTGTACATTTTTCGTACCTATACATGCATCCGGTATATTTCCATCTAGAACTGCTACATAGTTTATGTCATTTATATAGAACTGCTATTTAGAGATGTACTTTGCTCCTTCCTGACTGGAAAATATTTTTCCAGACTGTGACCTTAGTAGACTGGTTTCCGACACACTTGGGGAATTGGATGTTACTGATTGCAGGTATGATTATTTTGTCATTTGGGGGAAGGATTGAGCTCGTACGGTCAGTCATTGCTTCTTTAGCAATTTTTTGGTTGTAATATATTATGCTTCCGGTTGCCACTATAATGAGAATAGAGCACATATGTGCTAACTTTATTTGGAGAGGTAGAATACATGACATTTCCTTGGAGCAGCTCTGTAGACCTCGTGTGGGGGCGGGGTGGGTTTACGAACCTTACAAGTGGTTCGGGATGTTGCTGGAATGAAACTCACTTGGAAGTTCATTAAAGGAGGTTCTCTATAGGCTGAGTGGACGGCTAATAGATACTTGAAAGGTGGCAGCTTCTGGAAGTACAAGTATAACAACAATGTGTTTGTTACTTTTAAACGTCTGCTACGCAACCGTGTATCTATTAAGCCTGCTATCAAACCAATTTTTTGAGATGGTCGACATACAGACTTGTGGTATGATCCATGGGTTGATCATCAGATCTTGTAGGAACGTACGTGGTAACTTGCCATTGAGGCGGATAAAGGATTGGGTCTGCACACTATCTTACAAAATAGAGCTTGGAGGCCGGAAAGATAAGCACATACAAATAGATTTGCTGATATGATTAGGAGGTCTCCAATAGATCCAACTGCCCCCAGGGATGGTTGGTTTTGGCACCCGGCTGTGGGAGGTAATCGTGATGGAGAGTTCACTTCCAAGTCATGTTATGACCTTATGCGGCATGAGCAACCGAAATTGGAGAATTATGAGTTAATCTGGCTAAAGGGTTTGGCGAGTAAAATGCAATTTTGCATGTACCGAGTCATGCTTGGTAGACTACTCACTATGGACAGGCTTGCTCAGTTTGGTACACAGATTTTCTCGCTTCGCTGTGTACTTTGTCACTTAGGGGATGAGTCCAACCATCACATATTCTTTTACTGCACGGTGACATCTTCCATCTGGCGAGAACAATGCAGTAGATTGGGATGGCACATAGACAAGAGGGACATTGAGGAGATTATAGTTCAACTCAGAGCTAGCAGGAACAAGGGGACAATGTGGTTTAAAGAGGAGCAGATACGTCTGGCTTCGACCGTGTGACATATTTGGAGGGAGCGGAATAAACGTAATTTTGAAGGAAACATCACCTCCGTTATTGGGATACTGCATAATATTGAATTTGATGTATCTGATATGAGCCATCAATAAGGGGTTTGTAATTGTATGTCTATATGAATAAAATTTACCCTTATACATATATATATATATATATATATATATATATATATATATATATATATATATATATGAGGGATCATAATCTCCACTCGTATGTATCCCTAAATTTTTTTGATCATAATCTCCACTCTTATGTATCCCCAAATTTTGTTTCATGATCACAGTCATTATATATATATATATATATATATATATAAAGATGTTTGAAAATGGCTAAAAATGACTCGTCTAAACAGTATGTATATCCTCATATAGTTATTAAAAATTAAATAAATTCTAACTAATTGTTTAACTATCTAATATTATCTATCTATAACCAAATATCTTTAACTCGTGTTGTTAAAGTGGAAGGCATTGCTGGATGGGTTAGATAAAAAAAATCAGTAATTTTTTCTTCTTGCATGCAATATCCGTGCATATTACTAGTAGTAAACTGGATATTCTAGTTACCTACCAAACTATCATTAGACATTTTGTTAACTACAAACAAATAATTAGCCTTTTATGTTAACTAAAAACAAATATTTTATTTTTTTACATTAGGGAGCATATCCACACACACACAAAAAAATCTAGCTTAAATATCCTCACAGGTTAAGAGACAAATTGCATCCCCTAGTCCAATCTTAGTTGGGATGCAAGAAAATATCACTTAAAAAAAAAAAAAATAAGCCTTTGGTGTTGGGGGTTGGTGGGGGGTGGAAGAAAATATCACTTAATAGTCTTGCTGCAAACAAGCCCTGGTTGGGAGCATATCCAAGTCCAAAGTAGCTCTTACATATCCCAAGCTCAATTCTCAATGGGCCAAATATGGGTAGCTCCACGAATAGAATGCGGTGGTGTCGAGTCCATCTTTGAATATTAGGTTGGGTCGGGTGGCCTCTTTAATCAACGCATATATTGTCAACAATTTTATGGATCGGCCGAACTACAGTGGCTTTTATGATTACCGAAAAAAGATATAAGAGTTTGATTGGGTGGCGGAAGATCGATGGATTGAGCTACGGAGGCGTATTATTTCTTCTATTTATTTGATGAGAGTTTACAGAGCCGTCTCAAGCCATTTGGAGCACTAGACAAAAGTCCAAATATGAGACCCTTTTTGAAAATATACCTATATACTAGTATTCCATATCTTTAAAAATATACCTATATACGAGTATCGTCCCTGCAGGCCCTTGCAGCTGTATGAGAGAGAGAGAGAGAGAGAGAGAGGGAGCATGTTTTTTTTTTTTTAATATATAAAACTGGAAAGATGAAGAGACGAGGACGGTGCGAAAATTTCTACAAGAGAGGAGAGAAAGAAGTCGTAACTGATCTTAATTGATTGTCACGTTTTGCCAAGCCACCTGTATCATTTATCATATTCTTCTTTTTTTCAGCCAGATATAGCTTGTCCGGACCTTTCAAAGAAAAGAAAAAACGTAAAATTTTATCATTACATATATACCTATTGTATACTAGTATTCCATATTTTGGGACCCCTAAAAAAGTAGGACCCTATGCAGCTGCTTTCTTTGCCTAGAGGAAGAGCCAGTCCTGGGATTTGAAAACAGTGGACAAAAAAGACATACAACGCAACATGCACAAATCTCGAATGTTACGTCGGACATCTAAAAAAACAAAAAAATTAATGGTTGTTGTGTACATTTAAGAAGTGTGATCATCATCCGCGCTTGCTTTGTTTCCGTATTAAAAGTTTGTCTATACAACTCCCCAAAATCCATACTCTTTTATGTGAAAGTTTTTATTTCAAAAATATTTTTTGTCTATATTTATTAATTAAAATTATTTATTAAATTTAACATAAATATTTAGATAATTATATATAGAAATTTTTATTTTTTTATTTGTTCTTTTTAAATAATATAAAATACATACAAATATACTTAGTTACATTTAAACGCACAATTACTATTTTCGTACGTGATCTAGTAACCCTCAGGAATAATATATTAAATGTGTTCTCCCACACCGGTCCCACTTAAGTACATCCATTTTGATCTTGTGTTGTTTAACTCTTCGCTATGAAAAATGCGAGCAGTCTTTAGTTATTTTAGCCTAAAGCCTATTGAATACTAACATAAAAAGAAGAAGTTATTTTATAATTTTTATTTTTCCTTTTTATTTTTTATTTTTTCTTCCGGTACTAAGTCTTCCTCCACATCTCTGTCACTATAACATCATTACTAATTTCTCTATTGTACTTATACATGCGAGATCTTCTGTATAATAATCAAACATAAATTTACGGTCAAGATTCTAATGTTTAAAAATATTATAAGAAGTATACTGACTTTCAAAAATTTAAGAATAGTTACATAACGTCAAAAATAATGACAGTATAAATGTAGCTCTCATATTATCAACAGGTTTGACGTTCTGGAGGCGAAACCGTCAATAGTTTCAGCGGTATGGAGATGAGACCACCAACGAATTCCATGATATAGGTGTATTTTTTTTATTTAAAAAAAGAAGGTCCAAAGCAACCTCCCTCCCTCTTTTTGTATTTACAAAGTGAATGATTCAAGAACTCATATTTAATTTCTTGAGGGGGGTTGCTTTGTAAATATATATATTTGCATTTATAATTTTAGAAACTTATTATTCATCTTCTAAAATCTCCAAATTGAGAATTTTCGTTGTCGTAATTTTCTAATAAACAAATTAGAGAGAGGAAGCCAGAGAAAAATGGTCAACAATTTTATTAAAAAAATTATTTTATTCAATGTTTCAAAACTCAATAGTAAAAATCATTTTCTTTGAAATAATAGCTTCTTTTTTTAATAATATCTCAATTATGAACAATTTGGAACCAGTAAAATTAATAGATAAAACTAAGACCTCATAAAAACCTGAAGGTTTGAGGATATAATTGATGTAAAAATTGAATTATATATATATTTTTACTTATAATATATCTTTATTTTATCTTCTTCTTCTTTTTTCGTCTGAAAAGTAACATAATTAGCGTAAAAAGTAGGAAGTTTAAGAAAAATGTTAGAACAAAAGATGCAAACTCGTTCTATTTATTTTTGTATATACTAGTATATATGCACGAAGTTGCATATATTTTATATTTGAAAAAGAGCAAAAAAATACTTTATTTTTTATTTTTTTTACTACTTGAAAAAAGCAGTCTTTTAATTTTTTACTATCTGAAAAGAGCAAACAACAATCCTCTTATTTTTTTTCTTATACGTAATTATTTAACTACCCATGTTAAATTTGATAATTTTTTAATTAGTAAACATATATAAGGATATTTTTTGAGAAATTTTTTTTACGATAAAACGTAACTTTTCTTATTTTTCTTATTATATAGTAGCACTAGTATATTTTCACGTACATACGTATTTCATAAAATTTAGAATGAGCAAAAAAACAACCTCATTAATTTTGTGTATACATAATTAATTAACTGTTTTTTTTTTTTGAGATGACGGCGATACTCACGGGACTTTTTGCACGCTGCGTTGCATGTCATTTTGGTCCACTGTCCCACACCTCCTCCGCTGTTTTATTCTAAAATCGTTCGCCTAGTTAGAAAAGTTATACCTTTTCTCATTGTGACCACAAGAGATAGTTGAGTTCAATCATTACTTAACTGTTCATATTAATTTAATAAATAATATTAATTGATAAATATAAGATAGAGCATATTTGGAAAGATAAAATTTACAGTAAAGTTCAATTTTTTTATTTATTATAAGATTGATTAAGTATGCACAACGAATGGGCGAACATAACACTGCCACGTTTCAATAAAGAGAGTTCTAACGAATCAACAACATTCAATCACTGACATCTTGGAGATCTATGCAAAAACAAGTTAGAATAAAGGACTTACATGAAAAACAAACCTCTTAATTGTTGAACATATATAAATAGTTTGATCCAAAGAATCCTCTTTTATCTTCAAATTCGTGAGACATACGAAAACGAAGAAATAGCGCTCTCTACCCGCACTTCTCCTCTTTCCCACTCTCCCCCAAATTCGTCCCCAAATTGGGAAACCCTAAACCTAGAAATCCCACGATGCAGAAAGCTCCCACCTTTCCCCTCTAAATCCCTTCTTCTTCTTCCTCGGAAGAACCATGGCGAGGAAGTCCACCACCACCAGCTGCGCCATCTGCGAGAACCCCAATCTTGCCTCCGTCTGCGCCTCCTGCGTCAACTACAGGTGAAGAGGCCCTCTCCAATCTCGATTCAGTCTCTCTTTCCTCACAAAATTAGGGTTTTATTGGTTCCCCCCCTCAATTTATAGACTGAACGAACACAACACGTCTTTGAAATCTTTGAAAATGGTTCGGAATTCCCTCCATCAGAAAATAGAACGAAAATTGGAGGCGAAGGTTAGTGCTAATTGATGGGTTTTTTTTTTTTTTTTTTTAAATTTGATCGAGTATTCCTAAACTTTTTCTTTCCCCATTATTCGTGGATAGAAAAAAATGGATGAACAAGTTGAATGGAGAGTGCTGCAGAACGAGAAGATCGCGAAGTTGAAGGAGAGGTTGCAGCTCTCGGAAGAGCAGCTCTCGAAAAGTTGGTTTCTTTTGTATGGTCGCTGCTTTAAAATTTGCTGCTTCTTTTTTAGTTCGTGAGGCTGATGTTTTGGATTTTCCAGATAAGGCCGAGGTTGCGAAGGGAAAAGCTGATTTGAGGACCAAGTCTGAGGTGTTGGATTCGGCCTTTTCGAGGGTGAAGACTGAATTTTTAAGCCTTGGTTTGCTGATTTTCTTAGTTGTTAATCTTGTTTTAATAGTTGCTTCTCTGATTTCAGTTACGGAAGGTGCATGAGGAGCTTCTGGGGTTCTATCGGAAGCTTAATTGCACACAGAACTTAGGACTTGTAAGTGTAAATTGTGTAATGTATTCTATTTTGTTATTATCTAGCGTATCTGCTCTTTATTGTTTGATGGCCGATCAAATAGCCCAGATCAATCTTGGTTTAAGTCTTGATCTTGACTATTCCGGTCGGTCGGTCTATCTGGATATGGATTTTTGGTTTAAGGAGTTCGAGTACATATCTAATACAAATTGGATAAGACCGACAAGATGTTGTCCTTTACCTTCCTCTTCCTCCGTGCTTGCATGTTCTCTCGGGCCACTCTTTAGCATCTTTGAACTTAGACATATGCTCATTTGTACTTCTTGGTTATGTGTGGCTGCGGTCTTGCATGCCATGCACTATGACTCCCTCACAAAACCAAACTGGCCCTTAAGGTACCCATCCTGGTTTGCTAGTCTTATTTTGTAAATTGGGACAATAAATTGAACATACTAACTATCTCTTATTAATCTTAGACTAACCTTAATATGGACTATTTTAGAGATTGTGGAGCTTTGATCGATCAATGTCCCTATTGCTAATTACTAGTACTTTAATAGGGGTATTTTGGTGATTGTGCTGAAGTTGGTGGTCTCCCTAATATCTACCTATAAATAGGACTTCCATCTTTTGTAATTTTAAGTCTCTCGAAATAATGAAATTAACTTGTGTGCGGCCATGGACGTATGAGAATTTGTGAACCACGTTAAATATTGTGCGGTTGCGATTGTATTTCTTCTTTGTTGGTACCACGTTCCTAAGAGACTCTTCTTTCAATGTGTCTACTAATACTTTCTCATTATCTTCATCATGTGGCTATCCTTCTTCAACGAAAGATTCTTCTAGTTGGCCCTTTTGTCTTCTTCGTTTTCTTAGATGTGTCTACACTAGCTTTGGACTCCCCAAAATTGGCGAACCTGTGAGACATCAAGTTAGCTTATAATCTATGTTGCACGAGTATGGACACGATACGGGTGTGCGGTACGGGCATTTTCAAATAGGTACCAAGGTGGTTACCTATGTTGCGTGAATACGGATACGGACACAGGTACAGACGGGTATGAAACACCATTTTGCCGTGTCCGTACAACATAGCTTATTAATCGTAATTGAAACCATGACCTTAGTTTTGTCATCACATGCCATATGAGAAAGGAAGGTTAGAAATAAAGAGAGGAGTGGAGAGGAACAAGCACCAATAAAGTGGCTAATGACGAAATGCCATATGAGAAAGGAAGGTTAGAAATAAAGAGAGGAATGGAGAGGAACAAGCACCATAAAGTGGCATAATGACGAATGGGTGAGAGGCACGGGGATAGTTTGTTTGTACCTCACTATCTCATCCTCTTGTTAAAATATGGTTAGAATTAGGATTTCATACTTATGTTGGGTCCTTATGGGGACGTTTCTAGATTTGGTAATTTATAAGGCGAAAAGGTACTACCTTTCTTTTTGGGATCAATTTCATTCAAAACCAAAAGGACAAGGCGAGAACAAATGCATTTTGGTTCATGTTGAAATTAACAATGATAAGGAACCGATCTTTTGATATTCCTAAGCATCAGGATTTCTGAACACAATTTTCTACATATGTTAACTTGAAATGTCTTCATGAGAACAAGCCAAAACTAAATCTCCTTCATGAAAGGCTGCTATGATGCCTGTTTGTTGCAGCTTTCTCTTGGTGTCTGACTGGGGAAACGCGTTCTCGCTTTTTATTTAATAACGTGGATCATAAGAATAATTTGTTAGATATACGAGTTTTACCATACAAAGGAAGGAACCTGCATCAAGGATGTATGAAATAGGTTGGCCCTGAAGATCATCTATCAAACATTTGTTCGAATCACCTACTTATGAACAGTATATGTATTGTCATGTTAATATTAAATCTCACTGAGTTGGTCCTGTGCATCCTATCTTCATTCGTCTTCAAGGATACAACTTACTGCCTAAGTTTTGTCCATCTGCTTACGCAATGAGATGATCAATATAGCCTCTGAATATTCAATATGCAGTAGACTGCTAGCCTTAAGCTTTTGTTAAAGTAGTAGAGCATCATCAATGACTAAACATGATCATTTTTTTCCTTCGTACTTTTTCTTTTTCCATTTTCCTTCTTGGTACTGTATCCTACTTTGTAGAAATGTTCTCTAGAGTCCTTGTAGTGTCTTCACTATTGAGTTCGTGTTTGGGTCTATTTGCCATATATTGTAATATTTCCTTCTTCTTAATACTGAAGTAAAGTGAAGGAGTAATGCCCCTTTTTTGTTGTTTTTTCCTGCCTTATCCTTAATTTTCTCTTATGACTCTTTTAGGACCATTGCTCATAGACATCAACTGTTATTATTATTTTATTCATTTGACAAATCTAAGTCTGGTGCCTTTATTGCAGATGGCAGTTACCTCTGAGCTTCTTCACAAACAATCTGTGGTTATACGCCAAATCAGTAAATTTTTTCCAGTCCGTCAGGTAAGAACTACAGTGAATTTTTTTATTATTCCAACTTTTCTAGGTGAAATCTAATTTAAAGTTTTGCAAAATTTGCCCAAACCTAACTCGGGGTGAACATGGTTGAAACAAACTTGTTTTAGAAGTGAGGTTAATCCTAAAGTCATATTTTTCAGGGCTAGTGAACATATGCCCATTTTTTTTGGGCGTCACGGTTGTTTAAAATTTTCAATAAGGAAAAATAAAGCTTACCTAGGGAGATTGTTTTTGAATATAGGTCTTCACCTATAGTCTTTGATTTCTTTCTCTCGTTATACTCTACATGCTAGAGAATATAAGAGCCCAATAACAAAGCCAGGCAACTCAGTTCAAGGGCATGATCCGAGCTTAGTATGCGAGTCCTTGGTGGTTCGGCCCAAAATGGAACTTCTTATTCTTAGAGGTCGCTTTGTTCCCTAAAGTTCCTGCAGTTTAGACCTACATAAAGGTGCCCACTTGAATGTAGAACCAAGGTTCAAAGTATCCGTATTGGAATCGATTTTGGACCTTTGTTATGAGTATTGGTCTAGGTGGTTTCGGCAATAACCGTGGTGTCGGACCGGGTTTCAAACTTTTTTGGTTTCGTAAGGACAAAAAAATTCAAAAAATATTGTAAGAAGCAGAAAATATTTGAATACATATGAGCCTACTTTTATGTATTTTTTTATGTTTATCCCTTAGTTTTTAATGGACATATTCAAGCTTTCTTATAGCACTTAACAGTTATTTCTTTCAAATTATTTTGGTGACTTCATGATTAGTTTTAAGAAAGTTCTAATTTATTTGCAAGAAATATGCTATTATTAGCAAGAAATACTTAATTTATTAGTTATGGATTTGTTATTTCTGAATAAGTAATTTCAAATTATAAAAAAATGTGTGAAATGCTTAATTTACTAATTTTCTCATTTTTCCCGATATTCATAGACCCGCTGATTCTTATAAGAGTTTTTAAAATATTCATAGCCCCTATAAGTGTAGAATTGATATGAATTTCACAGGAGAATAGTTTTTAAATGATGCTTATTTCTTGGACGCTTTAGGTAATTTCAGATGGGAACAACAAGGATGGTTTAAGCGGTTCATATGTTCAAATATGCAATGCACGCTTACCGAGAGGGCTTGATCCACATTCAGTTTCGTCGGAAGAGCTTGCAGTCTCGCTTGGGTAATTTCTTCTAACCTTAATTCAATTTGTTAGCTATCTTGGTTCTGGTACTATGAGGACTGCCTTATTTTCCCAAGAATTTATAATGACACATTAACTAGAGATTTTTGTTCCGTTGTGACGGATAATGAACTCCATAGACTGGGGTAACTGCTCTGTTGCTCTTTCTCTAATCTTTTCTTAATATATTTTGCACTGAGGTAACCTAAGTCACTGGACTTTAAGCATCTATATATTTTTCTATAAGTCAATATCGGATGGAATGATTTGGGATTTAGCTCTTTCTTTATTATTCTTTTTCATGTGTAAGTGTTCACCTACTGATGTTGGTACT
Organism: Iris macrosiphon; assembly: GCA_036927795.1. Lineage (NCBI taxonomy): Eukaryota > Viridiplantae > Streptophyta > Magnoliopsida > Asparagales > Iridaceae > Iris > Iris macrosiphon. The sequence goes on along the minus strand of JAYESA010000018.1, from coordinate 139,610,806 downwards.
TGGTTAAGCATTAATGTCAGTTTGTAAACCTAGCAGAAAACTAATAGTTGTCTTAATCTTATTGCGCAAAGGAAACTGGCAGACCATATTTAAATATTTATGTTATCCAATAAGTGCTTAATTGGCTAGAGGAGGTTATGCAGTACAAGTTCAATGTTGACAATATTTTGAAAAGTGAATAGTAGAAAGGAGAGGGAAGATGGAGAATAAGAGATGGAACTTGGTAATGAGGACAAAGTAAACAATTACTATTAGTAGAGAACATGAAAATGAGGGTCTAATAAGATTAGGTTGACACGAAATTCCTTGTTGATTCATGTCTTGTCTATTCTTAGAACTGTGGAAAGCATCTAAAATGTTCCTGCATGAAACTACTGTCTTTGACAGTCCTATGAATTATATGTGGTGGCCAGATTTCTCTCTTTTTGAATCGGTATACGTGGAGAAAGTTTATTGAACATTGGAGGTCCTGAGCAATAATGGCAGTATTTTGATTTGTATACAGGGCTGAGCTCATTGTATAATCTGTGCGCTATCAGTTCTACTTGTGTGGGGTGAATGGTTGATATATCCTTACAGCTTGAAATCATGTGTTACTTTCCACCTAATTCTCTTAGATCTGATTCTCCATGTATGGCTGATCCATGGTGGATTGTAGAAAATTAGAAGTTTCACACCTGCCCTTATTAAGGAGTACACATTTGTTCTCAAGCACCGTGTTGGTGCTGAACTATGTTCCTCGGACACGGCAAAATGATGGTCCGTACCCGTATCATGTCCGTATATGTATTCATGCAACATAGGTAACTACCTTGGTATCTATGTCCGTACCCCGTACCTATACCGTGTTTGTACCCGTGTCCGTATTCGTGCAACATAGGTGCTGCATAAGCCCATTGATGGATTAATTAGGAATCTTCTGATATTGCAGTTGGTGTTACTTGAGTCATTGATTTTGACTGCATCCTGGAGAGTATCCTATTTGTTGAGACTTAGATAAGATCTATACTCTTTGATTGGGATCCTCTTACTTCGGTTGATAGTTTTACCTCAGTCGGTTGGTTTATTTTTTCGGGGCAACCGTCAGGGCAGTCACGATACTCCCCTCAAAGACTATTTGATATGGGAAATACACGCAGGTGGCGCTGCAGACAAATTTGGGCACGATAAGACTTTCTGTTGCCCAAGTGTCAAGAGCGATGCTGCAAGAGTCATGGTTTTGATGCCACACGTCTGATTGTGAAAGATAGCAATCAAAATAAGGAATTATACACCCCCAAGTACTAAATGTACTAAATGTCCTAAAACTAACAACTAACATAACAACTATATGAACAAATATAAAAGTGACTATTAAATTATTTTATCAAGAAATTTAAGAGTCTAAGTAAGACAATTTAGTACAAATATAAACAACCCCCAGTTTAGGTGTCTAGGTATTTAAGAGTCTTAAGTAATTTAACACTTAAACTATACAAGTAGTTTAACACTTGAAACCGTTTATCTCAATAAAACTTCAATGAACCCGATAAACTCAAATATTGGCTATTTGAAAAAATGGCACCGGTCCCATTGAGTCTGATATGTAGGCCAACATTTTGTAAAATGACATAAATGATTTATTTCGCAGAATCGAGTTGTCATACCTATGAAACTGACATGTTGGATGTGTCGGTCGACATCTACAGCCGTGCAGGCACATTTACCTATTCTTTTTGCTCCTTGGCAGGATATTAGCTTGAATTCTGGTCAAGATTTGCCAGACATTCAGGAATCATGATTATATATTGTAGTGGACGATTTGCAAAATTGCCACAGTTAGTTGCAATAAAATGGTTGATACTTCGCATATACCGAATATGTTTCTTAGATATGTGTGTATATTACATGAATTGCCTAAGGTGATTATTTCCAATCGCGGCATTAATTTTATGAGCCACTTCTTCTGGAGGGTATAAATATGACTCTTTAGTTCTTGACTACATATTGCTCACAAAAGGATGGCCAGACTGAACTAGGCATTGAGAGTCTTGGAATTTTGTTGAGATGGTTAGTGGGCGCGATCATATAGCTATGTAGGAGTTAGTGCTCCCTGTGACCGAGTTTGCTTATTTTCAGTCAATGGGTCTACTAGCAGGCTGAGTCCTTTCAAGGCTTTTAAGGGTTTTTAACCTACGAAACCTATATATTTACTACTTATGCTAGTAGGTTCATGAGTTAGCATGTCTGTAGGGGCTTTTGTACAACACATTTTGAGATACATAGGAGATTAGCTGTAAGTAATGATATTTATATACAACTGACAATCAATGGAGACTGCAGAAGTATTCAGTTGGTGACATGATATTTATGCGGGCGAGATTAAAGAGGTTACCTCCAAGAACTTTGAAGAAGTTTTAGATTAGACCGATAGATCCCCACAAAGTTCTGTGGATGCAGAAGGTTGATCCAAACATGTAAAGATGGACATTCCACATGATCTTGGGATCGGCCTAATATTCTACATAGAGGATTTGATACCCTATCATGTGCTTGTATCGTACCCAGTCCCCATTCAATGTGCCCCATTGATGAGGACATCGTACCGCACGCACGAGATTTTTGACACGTGTACAGGCACATGAAGCGTCTCGGAAAAGACCCAACGTTGCTCATGTGGTTTTGAGACATTTTTAGTAGGTTTATTTTAGTCCCACGTTACTTGTGGAGAGTTTATTTATTTTTATTCACATATTTAGTCTCACATTGGATGTGAGTTAGCATTTTGCTCTTTTGTATGCCTATATATATGCTTGTTCTTTTCATATGAAAGTATCAAATAATCAATGAAATATTGTGACACAAAAATTTTTTGCGATCTATTTTTTGAGATTAGAGTGTGAAACCTAATCTCCCCCCTTCCAACCCGGGAGTGAAACTCTAGGGTGGTCGTTCGTCGTTGAGCGTTCTCGACCTCCTCTCTCCAACCTCGCCGCCAAGCCGTCCGCCATCCGATCCATGCTGTACCAGCAGCTCCCCATTGTCCTGCCTCCCGTCCCGGTCGTCCGTCTTCCTCACTTGGTGCAGCAGGCCGCCTGCCGCCAGGCCGTCCGTCGCCAGTCCTTCTCCCTCAGGCCGTCCGTCTACCGTCGGTTGCAGATTCATCAACCAACATCTTCCTTCCTATCTAAAGATCCAGGTGCACTATTCCAACTTCTCTAATATTTGCGAAATCATCACTCTTAGGATAAAAGAATATTTAATATTTTCAATCTTTCATGTTTGTCATTCTACTTTGCTTGTGAGGAACAGATCTGCTTGATAAAGGACATTATATTTGCTAAATAACTGAATATTAAATTTGAAACTAAAATCGAATATAATTTATTACATTAATTTTCTAATGAACCATGAATACAAGATTTGCAAATATGATTGTGCTTCTTCTTAAAAGCCATTGAGATCTCAACATTGAACTTTAAGTCTTCTGCTTAATTAGTCGTTCTTTATAACTTATCATTGATTCTCGTTTATTTTGCTGATTTCCATAACCTGTACAACGTAGAGACATAAATTAGAGTTAATCAAAACATGTATTACATCAAATTTGGTATCAGAGCATGGTTTGTGCATTTAGATCATTCTGCATAAATGATTTTAAGGTCAAACCTCTACAAGATATGGTTGGGATTTCATCATCTATCCATAGCCCAAAAACCATATTGAACTAAATTTAAAATTTATTTAGATATTAGCCTTAAAGACTTCTGGTGCCTGTGCCTCGGGGTTGCCGACCAGACGTAGCTCATTAGGTCTTTGAAGGAAGCGGTTGTGGTGTGATATGATATCAGTGAGCCTCGTGCCACTGAAGAGGTCAATTCACTTAATCCTGAAAAGTTTAGGAGCTAATTAAACAAAATTTGCATTCTAGGATTGCATTTTATTTAATTAGAAAAAGAGTTGCATTCTAGGGTTTAGTATTTCATTTCATTTATTAAAAAAAATGTCATTTGCATTGACAACAATCATTTAGGTTTAAGTAGTGTATGCCTACACGTTATTCATATTTGTTAGACGAAACTAGTCAATCACCCGAAGAGTCAAGTAACGTTTTGCATTTGACATACGAATCGACTAAGGACTGTATGGATCCCGAGTTAGTTAGAAAGTTAGATGCGATGATGGGACAAATGAGTACCATTTCTCAAGAGTGTAGGGCTACCCGCGAAACCTTAACTCAATTTCAAAAAGAAACAAATGATAGGTTCATCAGAATTGAGAGATTACGAAGTCGCACCCCACATAGGAATGACGGAGTGAGAGTGCGTAATCAAATACCTCGTATTGATGAATATGACCATCAAGTTGATTATGACCATGGGGGTTTTCATTCTCCACGGCGAAACCATAACCATCGACCACAATGATACGACCCCGACGAGAAATATTTGAGGAGTATTAAAGTTGAGGTACCGATCTTTGACGACAAACTCAATCCACAATACTTTTTGGATTGGCTCACGGGTATGAACCGCTACTTTAAGGGGGCGTTTGGTACGCAAAATACTATATAGTCGAGAATTCTATATTCTCGGGGATCAAATTCCAAGTAATTAAATTTCTTGGAAAACTATATTCCCTTGTTTGGTGACTATACAAATATTCCCGGGAAGAAATGAAAAACGAAAAAAAATTGAAAGTAAAAAAAAAAGAAAAAAGAAAAGGGAAAAAAACAAAGAAAACGAAAAACCAAGAAAAAACCGAAAAGAAAAAAAGCAAAAAAGAAAAAAAAAAGAAAAAAGCGACTAAAAACAATCAAAAACGAATAAAACGAAGAAAGAAAAAAAAATCAAAAACGAAAAAACGACAAAAAATGAAAAAAGATCGAAAAAAGCAAAAATGAAAAATGACAAAAAAGGCTAAAAAAAATAAGCAATCAAAAACGGAAAATGACAAAAAAAGACCTAAAACGAAAAACAACGAAAAATAAAAAAAAGATCAAAAACGAAAAAAGATCAAAAAGGAAAAAAAAGATCAAAAACGAAAAATAAAAAACGACTAAAAACGATCAAAAACTGAAAAAAACGACTAAAAACAATCAAAAACGATAAAAATGACTAAAAATGATAAAAAATGACCGACTAAAAACGATATAAAATGACTAAAACGACAAAAAACAATCAAAAACGAAAAAAGACCAAAAACGAAAATAATAATTAAAAAGCAAAAAAATGAAAAAAAGACTAGAAAGACAAAAACGACAAAAAAGAACAAAAATGACTAAAAAACGATAAGAAAGACTAAAAAGCGACTAAAACCGATGGAAATCAACAAAAGACGACTAAAGTCGATAAAAAACGACTAAAAAGGTCAAAAACGATAAAAAATGACTAAAAACGAAAAAAATAACTAAAAAACGATAAAAAACAAAAAACGACTAAAAAGACGGATCCAAAACGACAAAAAATGACTAAAGTCGATCAAAAATGACAAAAACGATCAAAAAGACAAAAAAGACAAAAAATGACAAAAATCGATTAAAAATGGCAAAAAAATCCGATAAAAAATGAAAAAAGGAAAAAAAAATAAAAAACAAAGAAATACGATCAGAAAAAGAAAAAAATTTAAAATAATTTTTTTTTGTTCGCACAAAAAAATATATCCACATATTCTTAAGGGATAGGATTCATATGTTTCGTGGGTAAATTATTTACCTAGGTAGTCGTAATTTTCGAGAATAATTTTTTTATAGTCTAAACAAACATGGTAATAGATTCATACCCAAAATTTTTTAGGGAATAGAAAAAAATTACCGCGTACCAAACGCCCCCTAAGTGGTATACCTTGACCGTAGAGAAATAAAATTTGCTGCTATGAGATTGATTGGCCAAGCTAGTCAATATTGGTCTAATGTAGACAATATTCTAAACGGTGGTAGGCGGGTCCGCGGCGGAAAGGGTCCGCCTACTGCCTAGGACACCTAGGTGCCGCCTAGACGTTTGATACATTTTGGATATATTTTTACTATTTTACCACAGTTTTTACATAATATGTATATTTTAAGAATTTTTTATGCATAGCTAAGTTGTACAACAAAGATTTATGAAGTTTAAGTCATGTAAAAGTGACTCATAGGTCCATAATGCTTGCAAAACTATTTTGCCAAAATATCTAGTCAGGTATTGCTCCGTCTAGAAGTTCGCTTACACTGCCGTCTAACTCATTCTACTACAGAATTTGAATTAAAGTATACCGCGTGCCACATACTCACCTCCGTCCATGCCGTCAAACCTCCGCTGGCTGTCTACTCCATTGCCAAGGCGCCAACGGCAAAAGCGGTGCGGAGAGCGATCGTCTACCGCCTAGGCGGCCGAGGCAGACACCATTTAGAACACTGAATATAGAACACTTGAGAGAAATAAGAGGTGAGTTGTCCGTGAGGACTTGGACTGAAATGAAATAACATTTGAAAGAAAAATACCTCCCTCTCCCCTATTATTCCCGTTTATTAAATCAGTGGAACCTCTTACGCCAAAGAAACATGTCGGCTAAAGAGTATGTAGCAAAATTTGATGAGTTTGTGGTAAGATGTAGCATTATCGAAAGTGAGACTCCTAAACAAATCATATCTATATTAGAACTGGTTTGCGAACTGATTTAAAAAGAGTTGTTCGCACAAGACTATCGAAAGAGAGAATTTATGCCTTAGTTCAAGACCTAGACGAAGTTAAGTCACATTCGAGTTTTAGGAGTCACGATTTTCGTCAACAAGCTTCACGATCACCAACACACCAATACCCTAATTGAACTATTTTTAACCCACCCAACCTAGGGTAGATACGAAGGGCAAGAGTGTTGAGAAGAATTTTTCAAATTGGCTTAAACGTGAAATGTTTCAAATGTCAAGGATATGGACATGTCGCTGCAAATTGTTCTAGTTCTTTTAAGATCAATTTAATTGAGGAACAATTTAAAGAAGAGTCGATACTCGATGGTGAAGAGTACGTTCATTACATTGATGAAGACGTGGAATACCTTGAGGAAGGAAATGATGCTGTATTAGGTTATATAAGGTCTCCTACATTAGGTGTTGTTAGATGCACCTTGTCTCAACCTAAGGTTAGCGATGACTCGATCTTTCACACTTTTACAAGGATTGAGAATAATAATTGTAAGATGATTGCAGATAGTGATAGTTACATTAATGCTATTTTCGCTTCTGTAGTGCCTAAAGTGAGCTTTATGATAGTTCCACATCCGAGTCCTTATAAGATATTTTGGATCAATGAGACTGTCCTCAAGTCCAGGAAAGTTGCCTTGTTCCTCTTCAATTTGCAATATATAAAGACAAGATTTGGTGTGATGTATTAGATAGGGACGTTAGGTTTACGAGTTACTTTTGGAAGATCCTTTGGCGCAAAACGAAAACAAAAGTGTACTTTTCCATGACTTTTCATCCCAAGACTAACGGTCATATTGAAATCATTAATAGAAGTTTGAAAAATCAGTTAAGAACGTTAGTGTGAATCTAGACAATTGGGACCTACATTTATCCATTGCTGAATTTGCTTATAACAACTCTGTCAATAGGTCTACCGGTGTTTGTCTGACTGAGATAGTTTATGGTTACAAACCAAGACAACCCATATACCTCATTCCTACGTTTGTATCTCATAGAGTATTTGAGTCAGCATCTGCATTTGTATCTCGCATCCATGATTTGCATAAAGAAATCAGCAGGCAAATTAAACAGAATAATGTCAACTATAAATGACGTGCTGATCTAAAAATGAGGTTTAAAGAATTCAAAGTTGATGATTATGTAATGTTCCGGACTCGTCCGGAACGGTTTCCTCCAGGAACCGTCAAAAAGTTGCATGCACGAAGTGTAGGTCCATTCAGAATTCTGAAAAAAATTAATTATAATGCTTTTGTCCTCGTCCTCCTAGAAGGGTTTAATTTTAGTTCTACATTTAATATTGAGGACTTAGTTGAATATAAAGGTCCAGATTTTAACCCAGATAATCCACTGGTTGATGGCCTTACCCTTGAGCCTATTCTTGAGGGACATTCTTTACCTCCACTACCAGAAATACAACCTACTGCAGTACATGATATTGAAAATATTATTGATGATCATATTATTTCTACTAGCAACAGTAGTATTCGTAGGTACTTAGTTCGTTGGAGAGGTCGTCTCGAGTCTGAGGACACTTGGCTAGTCCGAGATGATTTACAGAGACTTGATCCAGATGTATTAGAGTACTACGAGAGTAGTAGAGACCCAGCTTCGACAGAGTAGAGCTCGCCCTTAACCGGGGAGAATGATAAGGACATTGTACCGCACGCACGGGATTTTTGACATGTGTACAAGCACAAGAAGCGTCTTGGAAAAGATCCATTGTTGCTTATGTGGTTTTGAGACATTTTAGTAGGTTTATTTTAGTCCCACATTACTTGTGGAGAGTTTATTTCTTTTTGTTCACATCTTTAGTCCCATATTACCTGTGGGTTAGCACTTTGCTCTTTTGTATGCCTATATATAGGCTTGTTCTTTTCATATGAAAGTATAAAATAAACAATGAAATATTGTGAAAAAAAAAAATTCTTGTGATCTATTTTTTGATATTAGAGCGTAAAACATAATCTCCCACCTTCCTCCCTGGGAGTGTGAAACCCTAGGGTGATCGTTCGTCGAGCGCCCTCAACCTCCTCTCCCCAACCTCTCCGTCAAGCCGTCCGCCATCCGATCCAGGCGGTACCAGCAGCTCCACGTTGTCCTGCCTCCTGCCCCGGTCGCCCGTCTTCCTCCCTTGGTGCAGCAGGCCGCCCGTCGCCTGGCTGCCCGCCGCCAGGCCGTCCATCGCCAAGCCGTCCATCGCCAGTTCGCTCGACCTCTGTCGTCCGTCTACCGTCGGTCGCAGATCCGTCAACCAACATCCTCCTTCCTATCTAAAAATCCAGGTGTACTATTTCAACTTCTCTAATATTTGCGAAATCATCATTGCTAGAATAAAAGAATCTCTTTAATATTTTCAATCATTCATGGCTGTCATTCTGCTTTGATTGTGAGAAACGAATCTGCTTGATAAAGGACATTATATTTGCTAAATAACTGAATATTAATTTTGAAACTAAAATCGAGTATAATTTATTATATTAATTTTATAATGAACCATGAATACAAGATTTGCAAATATGATTGTGCTTCTTCTTAAAAGCTATTGAGATCTCAACATTGAACTTTAAGTCTTCTGCTTAATTAGTCGTTCTTTATAACTTATCATTGATTCTCGTTCATTCTGCTGATTTCCATAACCTGCACAACGTAGAGACATAAATTAGAATTAATCAAAACATGTATTACATCACCCATCATCTCCTATTTCATCGTGGACATCATCGTCCATACCTTGCTGGGGGCATATTACTTCTATGTGACGACTTCTAGTGCCGCCGCCTCTACGTCGGAGGCGGTCTAGGGGTTACAAAGATAAAGTATGTTATTTTTTATAAGTAGTCTCCACTGCAAATGGAGCCTTTGGAAGTTTTTTTGGTGACAACAAAAGTCAGAACTCGACATGCATACGATGATGCTATCATCACCTCATTCACCAGGTGGTGAATCTTTCAAGCCGGGGAATGTTGATGGAGATCTGAGACCTGTTTGCAGGGACGTGATTGCGACAACCCAAAATTTATGTGCAGTTAGGATTTTTTGTTTGGTTGTATTTAGTATATTTAATTAATGATTTTCTAGACTTCTGTTAGAATTATGAGTTATCTGCCTTTGCATTTGGGCCAAGGGTCGTTATGGGTAGACTTACGGTTTCCATATCCCTATGATACTTAGAAATATGGAGCTAGTGTTGTATTTTTATTTATTGGGTAATTGATAATAGAGTGATTTGAGTTTTCCTTTCGTTCTGTTGGGGGCTAAGGAACCCTGAACCGTAATCTATGTTTATCAATATAACATGGTTCATCATCTTCTCTATACCACGTCTTCACAAAGTTCCATCTACTCCATCTATGACATACTTATTATCATCAACTGTCTGGAAACTAGAGTCCTTGGATCTGTCTTCCATTTCCCCTCCAGAACCTGCAACAGAGCCTCCTTGTTGAAGCATTCGCCCATCCTTACTAGTCAAATCTGTCTATGAACCTTTACCAAATGTCCACCCACATGCATGCCACTATTAGAATTTAGGCCCACTTGTCATATGAGGGGGAGTTAATGGATATGTAAGTTTGGATTTTCCGCAATGAGTGCTGCGGGTTCTTTTTACTCGTATGGGGCGAAGATTCTTTATCTAAAGTCATGTTCCATCGTTCTTGTTTCGGATAATTCCGATACATAAAGCCGACTCACTCTCTTTTGAGTAACTTCGTTCTTTCACTTTCATTATCAATTGAAAAAATTCTGATCCAACGCTTGGGTTGCGAGCTACGCTATTGCTCCTCCGTCAAGGTCCGATCTCCTGATCCTGTCTCTTGCTGTTCCAACATCAGCATCTTCCCATCCGTGGTGCTGACGACGTTCCTTGGAGAAACTTACTGTAGCTGCAGATGGTGCCACCATTCTGAGGCATTCAACAGCACCTTGATCCGATGCCTCGGCTAGTCAGCTTCCACGACAACAATAAAAAGTGGGTGATCAGCTTATATACTCAGATGGGGCAGTGCTCTGGCTGTCTTTTGTACGCGATCTGAGTCGTGTCACCAGTGCCAACAAGTCGAAGCCACTAGCGTTGGGGCTATCTCGGCTTGAAGTACGTCGTCTACTTGCCAGATAGGGAGGTGAGAAAGCAAAAGAGGGAAAGTGTTGGGCAAGGCAAAGGCTAGAGATGTGGTGGCTCGGGAGCAAGGATGGTCAATTGGTTGACCGGTCCAATCATTTTAGAGGAAGCCAAATTTGGATCAATAATAGTTTTTATATATGGTAATAGTACTTTCTAGGTTTATTTATTATTTAAGTAGTTTCTATATTTTCTAGGACTTTCTACTTTCAGTATCTTTTCCTACCCTATAAATAAGGCCATTTGGGTCATCTTATGTAATCAAGTTGTTGAAGTTATTAAAGATTATATGTTAAAGCTATCGCTTTGTTGGAACTAGGTTCGTTCCGTTAGTGTATCCTTGGCTTGGCCATCTAAGGTGGTGAATCAGACGCCGACATCCGTAGCGGGGTTCTCAACCTCGCCATCATCATATCAACAAAAAATCGTGTCGTCCGTAGTGAGGTCCTAAATCTCACCAAAATCAGGTTAGGAATCCCTACGACTCCCTATGTCAGCTAGTATGAGAGCTCGGTTCGTTGGGAGTTATCCTTTACTTTCATCATTGCCATCCATCGTCATCCTCACCATTCCCCCACGTACCAATCAAAAAAGAAAAAAAAAGCATCACCATAATCCCTCCATCCTCTTCTGATGCCATCGCCACTACTTACCAAAAGTCATCACCATGCCACCTCATTGCCGACAACTGAACGGTATCGAAATTGACGAACTTCGTCAACAGATCCAACAATTGCAGTTAGATAATCAACGGTTGCACCAACAACCACAAACTCAACGTCGTCAAATTTCCGAAAGCGAGTAATCTGAAAGTGAGAATCAATCGTCTAAATGACAAGACTCGTTTTTCGGATCTTTTCCATAGCGAAAGAAATTTCTCTTCAGATGAAAATGGAGATCAATCTCGAGGCAAACGCAGTTCCTACAACAATTGCAACATATTGACGGTCGAATGGACCCATATGAGTTTGTTGATTGGTTTTATACCATTGAACGTGTGTTTGAGCTTCAAGATGTTCCGGTTGATCGAAGATTAAAGCTTGTTGCCGTGAAACTCAAGAAGTACGAGTTAATTTGGTAGGTAAATCTTAAGCGACGTCGTGAACAAGAAGGGTGCAACAAAATCAAGATGTGGGGCAAGCTACGTAGAGAGCTTCAAAAAAAAGTTCCTTATCGACAACTATCACCAAGAGAAGTACCTAAAGCTCCACAACCTCCGTTATCGAGATCAATTAGTAAGAAGAATACACTAGAAAAATTGAACTTTTCATGACATACGACATCAAAAAACACGAAAAGCAAACTATCGTATGTTATCTTGGTTGACTCAAGCAAAATATAGAAGATGTTGTGCAACTACAACGTCATTAGACATTAAGCAATGTCATCAAGATAGCATTGGAGGTTGAGAAAAAACAATCGAAGACTCGCACCTATTTCTCCGAAGACAAGTTTGACACATCCAATTGGGAGAATCCCACAACAAAGTCTTCTTCTACTTTAAAAACGAGATCATCAAAAACTACTTCAAAACTATCCCGTGAAGTGAGCGCAAGTCGACCTAACAACAACATCAAGATCAAGTGCTTCAAGTGCCATGAGTTCGGACATATTTCTACTCATTGTCCAAATTGTTGAATCATCTTTCTTGTAGAGGAACCGAGTGAAGAGGAAGAATTTAAAGACTTTGATGAACCTACAAAGTGGGATGAAGAGGAAGAAGAGACCATCCATGTTGACCAAGGTGACACCTTGAATATGTGGCGAAGTCTAAGTATTACTGTAGCAGCTAATAAAGAGGACTGGCTATGCAATAACCACCTCCATACCAAGTGCATTGTGCAAGAAAAAGTTTGCAATGTCATCATGTAGAAGTTGCAAGAATGTGTAGCTACAACTTGCAAGAATGTGTAGCTACAACCATAGTCGAGAAGTTAAAGTTGCCTTTTGCACTTCTTGAAGATTGGTCATCATTTTAGAGCGATGATAAGAATTTCATCCTACCGGTGCTATAGTTGGCATTACCCCCGAGCAACATGTGAGATTGAGACAACGTCCCATGTTCATACGTTGCGCTTCGAGATCCGGCTACCTACTATTTGCTAGTTGATGACTCATGAGACGATTGAAGATCCAAATTGAGTTACTTTATGGATTTAGAAATTTGAAGAGTAAACCTCGACTGTCAAAGAGTCGTATATACTTCCAAGAGCCGTATATACTTCTAATTATTTATTTGTGTGGGCATGTACGGTTGACCTACAATGCAGATTGGGGGTTCCCTTTTACTCCAAGTATTTATTCATTTGGATGTTCAAGTTAAAATTTTAGAGAAGTCGAGGACGAGTTCCATTCAGCAAGAGGAGTATGACGCGAGAGCAAGGACAATCAATTGATCCAATTGGTTGCCCGGTCCAATCATTTTAGAGGAAGCCAAATTTGTATTTAATAGTTTTTATATATGGTAATTGTAGTTTCTAGGTTTATTTATTATTTATGTAGTTAGATCTTCTAGGACTTTCTATGTTTAGTAAATTTTCCTACCCCATAAATAAGGGTCCTTTGGGCCCTCTCTTGTAATCAATTTATTGAAGATTAAGATACTAAAGTTATCACTTTGTTGGAATTGTATTTGTTCCGTTATTTTATCATTAGATTGACCGTCTAAGGTGGTGAATTGGTCGTCGGTAGTGGGGTTCTCAACCTCCTCGCCATTGGATCAATGACAAATCGCGTCAGACCGTCTAAGGTGGTGAATTGGTCGTCGGTATTCGTAGTGGGGTTCTCAACCTCCTCGCCATTGGATCAATGACAAATCGCGTCATCTTTAGTAGGTTCCTAGACCTTGCCAAAATCGGGTTTAGTGTCCCCAATGACTCCCTACATCATGTGGTGTCTAAGGGTCATTGTTGTGAATGAGGATTCTCATCACAAATGATGTTGGGTATAGAAGGGGTCACGATTGTGAGGGTTGTCATGACGTTGGCCGTGAAACCAGAGTTTGATGACGGGCAAGGGCGGATCCAAGCATTAGCCCACCCCAAAATTTTTTTTACCTTTTTTTTTCATATATATTTTTTTGATTTTTTATATGGATTAGCCTACTTCTAGTCCACTCAAATTTGTGGTAGCCCATCCAGCTACAGTTTCTGGATCCGCCCCTGGTGACGGGAGTGCAACAATAGCTTTGTGCCTTTTCTTTTTTCTCTACTTTATGTTTAATTTTGTTTCCAATTTTCCATTATGGAGATGGCCATTGGAGAAGTTGATCAGGACACAAGAGGTATTAGTAATTGCAATAAAAATGTACTACAAGAAGGACAAAGGTGAACAATCGACAAGGGACAAAGGTACTCACATTTTGTTAAAGGGGTTATTCATTGTGTTAGTCGACAAAGGGGCAGATGGGTGATGATTTGGTGAAGGACCATAGCACCCGTGTGTGACAAATCGGTAGTAACCACGTCACAATGGTGATATGTTCGACTAATACCAATGCAAGGGTATGGTATCAGAATACATTTTTCATTATGTCATTTGATAAAGGGCCAAAATGGTGATGAATTCGTATGGGTCCACATCATCTGGGGTGCAAATCAGTAAACACGACGTCATGATGGGGATTCAAGATGTTTGTTGCTACTATCTTCTTCTTAGCGGTCTTTACTATCATACGATGGAATATTAGATGAAGGGTCTCACTAATAATGAAGGATATCTTAAGATGTTTGCGTGACTTTATTTCTAGCTGCGGCAAGCTTGTGACTTGCTGACGGAGCTATTTCAAGTAGCCTGGCAATTGGTATGCTTGTTTGATTTTTCATCGTGTTGTTGTAATCTTCTTTGTTCATGGGACTTGTTTCGCTAATTATCTTTAATGAAACAAGGGGGGGATTCCCACCGTTTATCACAAAATAAAATTAAGGAGATGGCCATTGGAGAAGTTGATCGGGACATAAGAGGTATTAGTAATGGTAATGAAAATGTACAACAAAAGGACAAAGGTGAACAATCCGCAAGGGACTGTGGTACTCATATTTGGTTAAAGGGGTTATTCACGGTGTTAGTCGACAGTGGGGTAGATGGGTGATGATTTGGTGAGGGACCATAACACTCGAGTGTGACAAATCGGTAGTAAGCACGTCACAATGGTGATATGTTCGACTAATACGATGCCAAGGGTGTGGTAGCATAATACTTTTTTCATTATGTCATTTGATAAAGGGCCAAAAGGGCGATGAATTTGCATGGGACCACATCATCTAGGGTGCAAATCAGTAAAGACGACGTCATGATGGGGATTCAAGCTGTTTGTTGCTACTATTTTATTCTTAATGGTCTTTACGCTCATACGATGGAATATTGGGTGAGAGGTCTCATCAATAATGAAGGATATCCTAAGATGTTTCCGTGACTTTATTTCTAGCTGCGTGCTACAAGCTTGTAACTTGCTGACAGAGCTATTTCAAGTAGTTGTGGAATCGGTATGCTTGTTTGATTTTTCATCATGATGTTGGAGTAATCTCCTTTGTTAATGGGACTTGTTCCGCTGGTGGTGGTGGTGGTTGGCGCGCGCGGGGGGGGGGGGGGGGGGGGGGGAGGGGGATGTGATTCCCACCGTTTTATCTCAAAATTAAATCTGAATATTTTCTAGGGATTGCATACTGTTAAGTTTCTCATTATTATTGCTTACTGCCTGATTAATTGCAAATTTTCTGTTTTTACAACGTGACTTGCATCCATTTAGGATACGTATATTCCTTTCCTGCGTAAGTTTGAACATAGTGGTTGAAGTGGGTGTTGTTAATGCACTTACCATGTTTTGTATTGTGAAGGAGAATCGTTATTAATTATTTGACAAGTCAGGTTGGCAGAATAATAAAGACTAAAGAGGCATTAGGATATAACAAGGAACAAACGGAAATTCTGTTCTTTGTTTTTGACCTGATATATAAAGGGAAATGAATGTGTAGAAGGATGGAGCTCTGAGGTTCATGACAATAAATGGACACTGTTGGATCAAATTTTAGGATGATTTGATCTGGCAGGTTGTTGGAAACATAGTTGCCACTTGACTGAATTGGCAGATGGCCTTATGGAAGCCATGGGAATAAGCTGGATCTAGATGCTATCACTCTTACTCCTTTCGAGCACTAAAAGCTTGTGTCTGGATGCTACAAGCTGCATGTAAAGAAAGTAAGACTGACAACAGGGTTTAAGTAGTTCTAAGTTCGGTATCGTGATTGCTAGCAACATAAAGTGTGGTGATATCAGTTAAATGACAGATTCTTAGACCTGGCTCTTGCAGTATACAATTTATTATTACTATATATACTCCCTGTTCTTGGTATGAGACGTACAAGGTTTGATGTTGTTTAGATTAAGAATTATTTTGCAAAATAAACTGCCTTTTGTATTTATTCTTAGTTGCAAGTTTGCAACATGCTATGTTGTTTCTCTTTGTTGGTTTAAACTGCTACTAACAAATATCCTCTTTTTGTACATTTATAACAGGTATATGGTCCAATTATTAGATTTTGTCATTGCAAAACTATCTGCTCCAGCACTTCATAATTCAGGTTTTGCCGTAAGTATGATTATGGTTCTACAATAATGTAACTGAATCATATTTTTTTCCTTCTCATATAAAATTGACTGTTATTGGTTGTTGTTACGCTTTTCTTTATGTTTAAGCATATGGTTACTGTTAGAATTTGGTAAATTATTGAATTCATTCATTTTGCCCATGGTTGTTTATAGAGGGGACTATGATACATCATTTCCATTGTGGGATTAAAAGAAGCATGAAGGACGAAAGAAATAGAAGAAGCTAATAACTATAGAAGAGTAAGACCAAGGTACTTGTGACTCATGTTGGGTCCATGAACCAGAGTTTGCTTATCAGGAAAGAGTGCTGCTAGAGAGTGTGGGCTTAGTGAATAAGTTTGCAGCCTGAAGGTTGGAAGTGACAAGAGAGGAAGGGAGATTGTAACACCGAGATAGTATTGGCACACAAATTGACAATCAATCTCAACATCCTTCGTGCGTTTGGGAAACACCGGATTGCCCACAACCGGATATCACTGGTGTTATGACAATGGAGAGTGGCTAGGGTGGTAGTATCGCCTGTCACGACCCGAATCCGTGGAATCGTTATGGCGTCCCCCGAATCGTGACCGCCGTGCGGGCCTGGGGTTGCGCCCGCACGAGGCTAAAGTATTTTGCATAACGAGCACATATTCAGAGTACGCAGATAAATTGAAACACAAGTTGAAGATGGAAAAGTTCTCTTTATTGATAATGAACATCTATTACAAACTCATGAACGAGTCAACTAATTGCCGCACGGGCTTACAAAAGTGTTGACACAAAATGAGATAGCAGTCCTGTGCATTACATCCCTTTACTAAACTTCAAAATGATAAAGACCTCCAGGCTGGAGGACGGCTTTGCCACGGAGCTGCATTGTGTATAGAGTTGCAAGCTCCTTTCTTCAAGTACTTCAAAATGCGGCGCGATCAGGATGCGCCTACAGCTGGACTGGATCGGAAAGACGACTTCGGCTTCTCGCTCGGTTCGCCTTAGTGCGGGAAACCTTTTCAACGAGGGTCAGTATGTCGAAACATACTGGTGAAGGCGAGCTAACCCAACTATACCAATCAACACGTTGTTTATATGAAACATGCATATTATTTGTGGTTTTCTATCTTGCCTTAGTTCATTTACAAGTAAGCAGCATATAGAATTTACTGAAATGAACTTGCCACCGTTCGGTGACTTTTACCTGTCCGTCTGAACACGAAGACACAAGTTAGTTTGCAACAGGTTTAAATATACAAGGATCACTGGCATGATGCCATGAAGGACACTAGTCATAGACGAGAATGATTTGCAGCGAAAGTACAGTGGGCGCTACAAGCCATCTCGTCCAGTACAGTAGACTATACAGTAGAGTTCCGTCAGGACCGGATCGGTGCCAGTGCCCCAGCGACCGTCCGCAGGAACCAATGACCTTGTGCACAAGTTGTCCGTGATCGAACGGTATGGTTACTAAGTTAACAGTTCATGCAGTTGAGGCAACACGAGTACAGGACAAGCAGTATCACATGATTCATTTTACATAGCCTCCCTGAACAGTTTTGCGCATACAAGGTGTGTTCCATACTTAGCACAATTTATAGAAGAAGATGCATTCTAACTAAATTGAAGCATGTACAGAACATTTGAACGAACTAGCATACAATAAGATAACCGTTCGCAAGTTTAGTTGACAAGCATAATAGTCCAAGTCTATTCCCATTTTATCTTAGCATCTTTTAGTTATTATTCGGTATCGCTTGATCGGGACAACAAGAATGCAAGATTTATTGGTGTGAAGACTTGGAAGCAGGGCTAATCGGGATGGTAGCCACTCAGTTGGTTGGAAGGGAGAAGGAAAGAGGCGCTTCAAGACTCCGCTCGTAAGCCGCCTACTGCTCGTTCACCTGCATCGACGAACAGCTTGATCAATATCTCTTCCACTCTTTCCAATCTCGGAATTGAAGTGCAATTCAATGAACGAAAACAATGAAATCCATCGAAACCGTTTAAGAAAATCCAAGCAAATTCGAAAACTAACTCAAAGTACGAAAGCAACAAGCGACATCGAAATTCGAGGCAACAAAAGATACAGCGGAGAGGTCCCTCCTGACTCTGCCGCTAAGTCGATCCCGGGGGCACTGTCCACTGAATATGAGAATCGATTCCGAAGAAGCAAATCCATAACGAGGACGAGTTCTTGTTTCAATCTATCCCGATCGAACGAAACCATCTTGTATTTTTTAGCCGCGCTCCTTGAATAGGAGGAACGGGACGCCACATCTTACCCAACTAATTGGAAGTTTCGTCCCGAAACTTAGAAATAGAACCTACCGTTAGGGATTATTCAAGCGGCTCAATGGACAGTCACGAACTGTATGGTTTGATTTGCCGCAAACTAAGCATAACCCAAGTCTCAGACGACACTTATCAAATGCGTGCCCCGACCGTCTGCAGAAATGACATAGTTTATCTAACTTTTCTCCATGCTTGCCGCTGTTGTTTGGACGCTTTGCAGCGGTGTTCCCTCTATCGTTGCTTTGGCGTTTGTGATTATAGGTATGCACAACGCCGGTAGGAACGTAAGGATATTGCGGTTCAAGAGATAGGGCATGAATCATGACTTCCCGCATTGTCTGATACTGATGAACGACTACGTGCGCATGGATGGCAGGGCGTAGACCACCTTCAAACCTTCTAGCTCGACTCGCTGCATCAGGTAAATAGGCACTAGCGAATTTGGATAGTCGGTTGAATTCGGCGGAATACTGTTTAACTGTCATGCTGCCTTGTCTCAGTTGCACGAACTCGTTCTCCATCTGACGTTGTACTGGAGGGGGTATAAACTCCTCTTCAAACGTGGCACGAAAAGTCGTCCACGAGATCGCCTCCTCTCCATTGTCAAATTGAAGAGATCGTCGATGCACGTTCCACCAATCGTGCGCGTTGAGGCGGAGCTGTAGTTGCGCGCATGCGACACGCTTCTCTTCGGGGACCTCTAGCAGAGCGAAGTAGTCTTCAAGTTCGGCCAATCAATCTAGAGCAACGATTGGGTCCTCAGTCCCGTTGAATGGAGTGTTGCAGACTTTCTTGAAGTGGCCAAAGTCGAAGGCAGTCACATCCCTCGTCCTTGGAATTTGCGGCGTCTCAACTTCAAGCACGGGCTGTTCCACCGGAGTCGCTGCTGTTGCCGCGGAATGGTTGGAAGCCAAAGTCTGAACGATCTGTTGCAGGGCATCTACCTGCTTCTGTTGGACTGAGAATCGAGCTTCTATATTGTCTTGAAACTTGAGCTGACTCTCCGCTCTCTTCTCGGCCCGTTCATAGCGAGCTTCATCCCTTTGTTGGTTTGCCTCTAACATCCGCAACATTTGCTGGATGGGATCGACGCGAGACATGGCTCGCTGGCTCCTTGAACTTCCCGAAGTACCCGAACTACTTTCTTGGCCTTGCGTTTCGTCAGGTGCTAGCGCTGTGGATTGCGCTGGTGCCATTCCTTCAAAAGAAGGTAAATTACATTAGGATCATAATGTATTATGGACTCATTGCATGAACGTATCTCATTTTGGCCTAACGAGTTCAAGAGTTCGCACAGGAATTTGATCGTTAAAGGAACTTTTCCAGTACGAGAGTCAGCTGTGCTCTGATACCATTATTGACATGACCCGATTCCGTGGAATCGTTGGGGCGTCCCCCGAATCGTAACCGCTGTGCGGGCCTGGGGTTGCGCCCGCACGAGGCTAAAGTATTTTGCATAACGAGCACATATTCAGAGTACACAGATAAATTGAAACACAAGTAGAAGATGGAAAAGTTCTCTTTATTGATTATGAACATCTATTACAAACTCATGAACGAGTCAACTAATTGCCGCATGGGCTTACAAAAGTGTTGACACAAAATGAGATAGCAGTCCTGTGCATTACATCCCTTTACTAAACTTCAAATGATAAAGACCTCCGGGCTGGAGGACGGCTTTGCCACGGAGCTGCATTGTGTATAGAGTTGCAAGCTCCTTTCTTCAAGTACTTCAAAATACGGCGCGATTAGGATGCGCCTACAGCTGGACTGGATCGGGAAGACGACTTCGGCTTCTCGCTCGGTTCGCCTTAGTGCGGGGAACCTGTTTCAACGAGGGTCAGTATGTCGAAACATACTGGTGAAGGCGAGCTAACCCAACTATACCAATCAACACGTTGTTTATATGAAGCATGCATATTATTTGTGGTTTTCTATCTTGCCTTAGTTCATTTACAAGTAAGCAGCATATAGAATTTACTGAAATGAACTTGCCACCGTTCGGTGACTTTTACTTGTCCGTCTGAACCACCTGCACAATACTTACCATGCCTTCCCTGCCACGAAGACACAAGTTAGTTTGCAACAGGTTTATATATACAAGGATCACTGGCATGATGCCATGAAGGACACTAGTCATAGGCGAGAATGGTTTGCAGTGAAAGTACAGTGGGCGCTACAAGCCATCTCGTCCAGTACAGTAGACTATACAGTAGAGTTCCGTCCGGACCGGATCGGTGCCAGTGCCCCAGCGACCGTCCGCAGGAACCAATGACCTTGTGCACAAGTTGTCCTTGATCGAACGGTATGGTTACTAAGTTAACAGTTCATGCAGTTGAGGCAACACGACTACAGGACAAGCAGTATCACATTATTCATTTTACATAGCCTCCCTGAACAGTTTTGCGTATACAAGGTGTGTTCTATACTCAGCACAATTTATAAAAGAAGATGCATTCTAACTAAAATTGAAGCATGTACAGAACATTTGAACGAATTAGCATACAATAAGGTAACCGTTCGCAAGTTTAGTTGACAAGCATAATAGTCCAAGTCTATTCCCATTTTATCTTTGCATCTTTTAGTTATTATTCGGTATTGCTTGATCGGGACAACAAGAATGCAAGATTTCTAGGTGTGAAGACTTGGAAGCAGGGCTAGCTAATCGGGATGGTAGCCACTCACTTAGTTGGTTGGAAGGGAGAAGGAAAGAGGCGCTTCAAGACTCCGTAAGCCGCCTACTGCTCGTTCACCTGCATCGACGAACAGCTTGATCAATATCTCTTCCACTCTTTTCAATCTCGGAATTGAAGTACAATTCAATGAACGAAAACAATGAAATCCATCGAAATCGTTCAAGAAAATCCATGCAAATCCAAAAACCAACTCAAAGCACGAAAGCAACAAGCGACATCGAAATTCGAGGCAACAAAAGATACAGCGGAGAGGTCCCTCCTGACTCTGCCGCTAAGTCGATCCCGGGGGCACGGTCCACTGAATATGAGAATCGATTCCGAAGAAGCAAATCCATAACGAGGACGAGTTCTTGTTTCAATCTATCCCGATCGAACGATACCATCTTGTATTTCTTAGCCGCGCTCCTCGAATAGGAGGAACGGGGCGCCACATCGCCCATCACCACAAGAAGGTGACATTGTCATGTAATCTCGACAGTCAGGCATCTATAGCACGATAGTCAGTGTTAACATTAGATCGAGACACAATATCTTATTTCATGGACTTCTACAAGATCATGAAGTCGTCAAGAAAGATGTCGATAGATTGCCGATCAATAACATCACCAGTCAGCGTATGTGTATGCACAAAGTCTTAAGGACGTAGATTTACATTCAACTTCTAAAGGCATAGTCGATGTCCGGATATAATGAAGACTACCTCTATCAAGGATCTCAATAAAGAATTTCTACCACCAATGGGATGGTCTAGTGGTAGCACTAGTAAGGTAGGAGAGGAGTGGGCGTGAGTTTGAATCCTAGACCGACAAATAAAAATGGGAATGAGAGGGGGTCATGGTGCTAGAAGCGTAGGACAAGGACGGTTGTTAATGCGTGGCCTTATCTAAAAAAATGAATTTCTAGATACCCGTGAATAGAGTGATCAACCTCGAGACCAAGTAGAAAAGATGTCCAAGGTCCTTAGTTTCAAATTTGACGATTCGAATGGTGTTCATCTTGCATAATGTGATCAAGATTGCTACAGTGATGAGTATATTAGGAATGTCTACATATAGCTAGACCACTTTTATCCGAGGGGAACCAGACAACATGAATTGTTGTAGTGAATATGGAGAACCATGCCCGATAGGTCTGCTTGAGGTTATAGATCACCTTGCACAAATGAGAAACTTGTCCAAATTAGAATTGTTGTAATGAAGACTTAACTCTCTCTTTGAATCTCCTCAATGAGCAAATATAGTGGCAGCCCCTTTAGCCTTCTTTAAATAATCTAAGAATCCTAATTTAAGATTAAAAAATCCCTAAATTAGCTTCAACACCAATCTTGGTCGTCCAAATCCGATCCAACGGCCTAAAACGTGATGATCAGACACCTAAAATGAACCAAAATTCCATGGACGCTATATTGGCGGTATACTGTCAGTATACCCTAGTATACAGTTGGAACCCCAATAGATTATGAAACAAAACTCCTAAAACCATTGTACTATCACTATACCCCTATTATATTGTCAGTGTACTGATGCTACTATTTTGGCTCTGTTCGAGCTCCGATTCAGTCACTGAAACTTCGTCGCCTTCGACACAACTCTCGTTGATGCTCCACAACACTCCAGACTTTTCCACATCTCGAATCAAGGTTGTAATCCCAACAGGCGAGAGGTGTCTCGACTATATGAGGATTTTGAGTTTGGTGTCAAATTTGGTGATTACTATTTAAGGAGATTAAATATGGGTTTCTAAAATTTGTATACCAGATTTTGTCTTGGCCGTTAAATTAGATAATTGCTTACTATTTAAAGAGACTAAATCATGGTATTTAAATTTTTTATATCATTTAATTGTCAAACTAGTTAGTTCCAATTTGAGGAAATTATATTGAAGTTTTTCATTTTTTTTATATGAGTCTACTTGATTTGTAACTAAGATAACAATTTAAAAAAATTAATATTGAAAAGAGAATAAAGTATAAGCTGACACTTGTTGCAACCTACATCTAATGGTGGTTGTTTTAGTGTATAACTTTATAGATTATGCACACTTTCCACATCCAAATTGTCACCAAATAATTATAAACCACTTCGACTTGGCAAGAGCTTTCCTTTCACTTCCTCTCTTATTTTCTCATATTTTTCTGTTATACATTTTTTAATACTTTAGATGTTGGCTTAAATCTTTATTTATAAAGAGCTTTTGGATAAAAGGCTTACCTACCTACGTGGGAGGAAAGTGAGATGGATTGGAGGGCTTGGAGAAGTTGATAACCTTAGGTAGAAATGCAACAATATAGGCTTGCTAGGTCAAAACTGTGAAGCCAATACCCCCAATACCCCTCTAATGAAGGGTATACTCTGGTAAAGATGTCATTACATGACATCGGGAAAATATTTTGCTCCATTGGCACCCGTGAAGAGTTGGAGACCAAACTCCAACCAAACTCTAGTTGCCAAGAGTTTTGAATATTTAACACATGAGAGTTTGAGACAACTAAAGCTTACATGACATTTTGAAAATGTTATAGTACATGCCACTGCACAAACTCTAGAGCATCGGTGAGGGTTTAGGGTTAATATTTATATCATTCAACATGTCTCCGGAAAGCAGATTTTATCATTCAGCGCGTCCCCGCAGGTCGAAGGCAGATTTCATGGGCTGAGAGATGGATTTACGCAACTGTATATTTTTTTGGAAAACCGCTTAAAATGTGCACAAAGGAGATTTGGACAAGGGTGATTTTGATACCACGTTGAAGTCCCATTCACTGCACCAAAAATCTAGAAATTTGGTTAGGGTTGATGGTTAATATCCATATTCTTCAACCAAATTCTATATAATTACACGTCTGATAGATTTGGGATTCCTTGATGGCTTAAACTTTGTGAAAAGGCATATTGATTTTGCTTGGTTTTCTTTTATGCTAATACCCTTATTACAACTGCTAGTTGTTTATCTATACAGAGTTAAGTAATATCTAATAATAGAAGCGATGCATTTATTAATAAGACAAAATATTTTGGGTGAGCCTATTTGTTATTAAAGGCCATGACCAACATATAGCAGCAACTGACTGTTATGTATTAATGCATCTTTACTTTTTCTATTTCATCATCTTCCTCTTCTCATTTTTTGCTACTTTGATTTGTATTCATTCTTATTTATCCTTATCCTTCTCTATTGTCTTTCTTCCGCTTTTCAGTCCCCCTATTCTTTAGACTAGTCATCTTTTCCTAGGAGTGATCTTTAGCACATTAAAATACGAGTTTGGATGCTTGTATAGGCATTCCCTAAACTTTCGTGAAAGGACTGATCGGCTCATAGTGGTCTTGATTAGCTATTTTCCTCTTTGGCAAGTGCCTCCACTTGATTGAATAGTTCAATGCACGAGGTCCTTGCTTGCCTTCTTCACAGGAGCTTGCCAGATCTATCACCCAAAGAAGTCCTCTCTTTCTTACAAGAGCAACTAATCTTTATGAATTAATGCATCTTTACTTTCTATTTCATCTTCCTCCCTTTTTTTCTACTTTGATTTTTTCCCACTCATATTTATCCTTATCCTTCTCCATTTTTTCCTTTCATTTTTCATTCCCCCCCAATCTTTAGACTAGTTATCTTTTCTTTTATTCCTATACTTCCATTTTTTTCCCCTAGAGGATGCTCTCTTATAATTTTATTAGTTGTAGTATTATGAATCACAAATATTGATTTTATCATTCCATTTCTTTGAGGCCATCTACTTTTGATGGTACATGTAAGATGGTGTAGGGACTACATGTGTCTTATTTACAAAGAAGACCATGTGAATCACGGAAGTCAATACATGCTCATCGAGTCTTTGCCATCTCTAGCCATCCATGGGAAAGCATCTCCATATACTTACACATCCGCTCTTCCAAAAGTAAGGAAGATTCATCCATCATGAATGTGGTGGATCGAATTATGTGATGTTCATTGTAGCAACCATGGATTGATCACCTCGGTCCCAAATGCATCAGGTTCCGGATTTGAATGGCTCCTTTGGAAGGAAGAGCCAAAGAACAGGGGAAGAAAAGCAAGGTTCCCTTATCCATCGGTCCAATGCACTCGCCTCAGCAAGGTTCTCTTATCCATCGGTCCAATGTACTCGGCTAGCCAGAAGTGGCGACTGGCCGATCCGGCAACAAAGATATCAATCAAATGTTAGGAGAGAACGCAATAAAATCCATTATTTGTCAAACTGAAACATACAAGGACATATTGTTGTAGGATTTGATACAAATGCTTATTCTTCCCTAGTAGATACAAATACATATCACACAATTTGCTCTTTGAGTGAACTGCAACGTACTGGTTAAGCCTACCTCCATTGTATTGCAAACCGTGAATTAGCATATCCAATACTCGTACCTGTAATATGTATCAAAGTGAACCACGGCCCAGGTAGCTATGATTGATCGTATTACAGTAGCTAATGAATTATAAATTCAATGGAACTTGGCAATATGATTATGATTAGTTGGAAAAACTCTCCCATGATCCCGATCTCTCTTATACTTTTGCGGATTCAAATTTATTTTTCTTTCTAAGTGTTCTTCTTGCAAACAAGCTTTTATACTTCCTAGATGAAGTATGGGCGTTCAATTGGATGAGAACCAACAGACTAGTGAGTGCCAGCCAGAACTGTTGCATTTCATCACTTCATCGTCCAGTTCTTTTTGCTACAAGTTGAAGAGAGCTTGACTCATCATGTCTTAGCTCAACCTTATATATGATGGTTTGGTTAGTATTCACCCTACATACATATGGTACTAACAGAGGATGCAAGAAAAGTCCTGCACTCAGCAGTTTACTTCAAATCTAAAAAGAGAAGACTGAGATGGCAAAGGCACTTCTGGTCAATCTACAAAGAGGAGGGTGAAGTGGGTTTACACTATTTGAAGACACCGAGAGTTCGATGAAATGATAGTATTTCACCCAACAATATTGAGTGTTTGAGAGGGAGCATAAGAGGTTAATAAAGATTCTTCCCATCTTCCATGCAAGTTGCTCTAAGTTTGATGAAGAATACAAAGGATAGAAGAGATTTGACGTAGAGCCTTGATGACCATGCCACTGTCATTTATCATGATGGAAGTAATGGCCCCGATATTTGGAAGGCTGCTTAGTATCACCATATATAAAGAATTTGATGAAGTAGAGAGGCCTTTCACATGGAGACTTATAGGGAACTTGCCAACATGATTTGGACTTCGATGAAGTGCTTGTCTAGTGAGTTTGCACCAAACCATAGCTGGAATGTAGGCATTGATCCAGTAGGTGGCAGAACCAAGATAGTCATGAACGTAGGAAGCACCTCTTTACCAAAATCCATGTCTTCTTCGTGTCTGACATGAATGTGTCACATATGGTTTTGAGTCTGACATGAGAAAAATATAAACTGACATGCTATAATTGGTGCCATGTATTCATTGTTCGCAAGGTTCTAAACGGCGGTAGGCGCCTAGGCGGTAGGCGGATTCTTTCCGCCGTGCACCCGCCTACCGCCGTTTAGAACCTTGCGAACAATGCATACATTTTGGACATTTTTTACTATTTTACCACTGTTTTTTGCATTATATACATATTTTAAGGATTTTTCATGCATAACTATGTTGTAGAACAAAGATTTATTAAGTTTTAGCCTTGTAAAAGTGAACCATAGGCCCATAATGCTTGCAAAACCGTTTGGCCAAAATATCTTGTTAGGTATTGCTTCGTCTAGGCGCCCATCCGTTGGCCGTCTACTCCACTGCCTACCAAAAAGCGGTGCGGAGAGAGACCGCCTACCGCTTAGGCGGTCGAGACGGCAACCATTTAGAACACTGATTGTTCGTGTCTTGTTCCCACATGAGTGTCCATGCAGCATAATTATGCATTACAAAACCTATTAAGCAAAAGGCCGAAAAGCTTAACTCTAATCAAAGAACTAAAAGGTCATAAAGGAAGACTAACTTGGAAGAGTGAAGCACTATGAGGCTTATCTTGGTTTTACCAGAAATTTCTAAAATAAGAATGATGTTCAAGAGACTAGTCTAGTGTTACTGCATAGATATATATGTGCACGGCAAGACATTTGCCACCCAGGAGGAAGATTTGAGGGTTGTTGCGACAGATAGGGACAGTCTTTCTTTCACCTTTTCTTTCAAGTTTGTTGCGACAGATAGGGACAGTCTTTCACCTTTTCTTTCAAGTTTGTAACTCTTTCCTTAGGAGTTCCTTCCCCTCTTCTTTCTCTGTCAGTTGCTTTTCTCTTTTCATCTCTGCCATTTAAGCAATCCCACTCTTTGTGAATCATTACTCGTCTATTTGTGATGGTGAATGACTACTTTCCTTGCGTTGTAATCTATAGTCTATACACCATTTACTCATATGATTGTATATCTCAAACTTTGCAATAATATTGCATCATATTCTGTCCATATTTATTTCTTTTACTAATATTATAGACGAGTCCATCTTATGGTTTATATTATAATTTCTAAGTTATATGTGCACTGGTATTTCAAATTTGAACTGAAGTTGATTGTTTCAGGGTTCATCCTCGCGTATATGGCAAAGGAGTTCATATTGGGATGCACGTCCATCCTCACAAAGGTTTTGCTAGGATATCAAACCTTACCATATTGAATTTTTCTCTTATTTCTTATCATATGGCAATTAATATTCTCTGTGTGCAGTCAGGAGTATCCTCTCTTTATACCACGTCGAAGCTTCTGCTCCTCTGAAGGGGAGACTTCATGGTCAGATAGAAGCTCCAGTAATTTTGGGGTTGCTTCAGTAGCTTCTGAAAGGAAACCATATCTTGATCCTGGAATAAGCAATAGCTTTAATTACTCTTCTGCTTCTCCACATTCTGTGGAGACTCACAAGGACCTTCAAAAGGGTATATCACTGCTTAAGAAGAGTGTCGCATGTGTTACTGCATACTGCTTCAATTCCTTATGCTTGGATGTACCTCCAGAAGCTTCTACTTTTGGCGCGTTTGCAAAGATGCTGGCCACTCTTTCTTCTTCTAAAGAAATGAGATCAGTGCTTTCCTTGAAGATGGGAGACCCAAGGTATGTATGTACTCAAGAGTATCTATTCCCGTTTCTATTTTTTGTTCAGCCAACTATGGGTTAATCAATTAAAATATTAGCAGCTATGGGAGTTGGTGCTTGTATTGCTCCATAGAATCTATTACTGTCAAGACTATAAATAATGATGTACAAGTGGATTGACAAATGCTAATATTTGCTGAATTATTTTACTTTGAAAGAATTTATGAATATCTTAACCAAATGTAGGCGGGAAATAAACTAGGGAACTCCAAAAGTTGAACTTAGCCTTCGTTTTTGAAAAGCTTATGAAAATTCTGTCATATTTGGATGGAATATGCTACTTCCGTTAGTTCATGTATGAGTTTTTTTATCGGAGCACATCATTTCTTACTCGGGGCTATCCCAAAATAGTTGCTTTTATTTATAAGTTTACCAACCTAAAAACTTACTCAGGGCTAGACCATTACCTAGTATAAAAACCAACTTTTTATGTTTTTTTTCTCCTTTTCATATGTTGCTTCTTCCCTCTCCCAAATTCCAAATATATTAGGGTACCATCTTCATGCATAGATTTCATCTTCTAGAGAACAAAATATAGTTTATCATTCGAATGGAGAGTGGTTTCTGAACATTCAAACCCATTTTAGGGTTTTGACCTTCAAAATTTTGTGTCCAGTCTCCATGGAAACGATGATGGACTGTCAAAATTTTTGATAGTCCTGTATATAGTCAGGATTGTCAAAAAATATGAGTCCTAATACTATATAGGGCTGTCAAATATTTTGACAACCCTCCTATAATACTGAGAAAATTAAAAAAAAAAAAAAACTTTGAAAACTTCAAGTATTATAGGATTGTCAATTTTTTTGACAATCCTGTATGAAGTTAGGACTGTCAAAAAATTTGAAAGTCCTAAGAATCCAGTAGAATTTATTTAGGGCTGTCAAAATTGTTGACAGTCATGTATGGAGATAGGACTGTCAAAAAATTTGCCAGTTCTAAGAATCCAGTAGGATTTATTTAGGGCTGTTAAATTTTTTGACAGTCATGTATGAAGTTAGTCCTAAGAATTCAGTAGGATTGTTTTAGGACTATCAAATTTTTTGACACTCCTGTTTAAAGTTAGTACTGTCAAAAATTGACGGTCCTAAGAATCCAGTAGAATTTATTTAGGACTGTTAAAAATTGACAGTCCTAAGGATTTATTTATGACTGTCAAAATTGACAGTCCTAAGAATCCAGTAGGATTTATTTATGACTGTTTTTGACAGTTCTAAGATACAATCATTGTTACAGTCCTAGGATACTATTGGATAATCAAAATTTGACATTCCAATGATATTCCAAAAATGGTTGTTACAGTCCTAAGATATGCAATGTAGCATTAGATTCAACATCAATCTCACAACCAATATCACATTTCAAAAAAAGTATCACACCTTAGATCAAAAATTTGAATACCAACAAAGTATCATAAAATATACCATCAAATTCTCAAGTTCCAAAATAAGATTGTACGTAGCCAACATCTATGACTAAAGCGTTTAATTATAAATATAAAATGTTCATAATTATCATGGCGACTCTTTGTACGCCGTTCCCTATCTTCGAGGAACGGAAAATCAGTAGCGTTGTCGATGTTCTGCAACTGCTCACCAACTTCAACATAATTCTCGCCCTTGCAACTAACGAGACTTCTTTCCAACTTCTTCGCTTTCTTAGCATGTATGAGAAGCACACAAAAAAATCAACAACTTTTAAAAACAAATCAAAATTCTTATAATTCAACTATTAATTCTTCACAATCTTCAACAGTGCAACATACAAGACTTATAATTTGTTCCTCTCGCAGTAGTCACCAATTTTAATGTCTTCGGTACAGTTTGTACGTAGCCAAACTGGCGAAGCACTCTATCAGGCATGTAAGGCTCCTCGATATCATGACAACTTATCAGACCATGAAATAGAGCGATTGGTTGCAAATGACTAGTACTATTCCGCATATCCCGATATGGATGCCAAACTATCTATAATACGGTATATGGATCATAATTTAAGTTAGTAATTAATACAAGACAATATAGTAATAATATTAAATAAAATTAAGGTGCTCAACATGATTTAAGTTAGTATCATTTCACCTTCTTTGTGTGCATATCTTCAATTGCAATACGTAGGGCAGCCAACGTATGCGGATGTTTCACATCTTCATTAGCCGGCTTTCACCTGCACATTCTAGGTAGGTGCTCGTCGTAACCTCTATTAAGGGTAGCCCTCTTAACCATCGAAAAATGCTCGTATATCCATGCCTGTACGTAGAACGTAGAATAGTATCAGTATCCTGCTGGAAGATGGAAAGTGTTGGTTTCTGGGTGCCAGCGCTCTACGAACGCGGATATGAGTGCATTGTCTACCATCTTATACTAGTATTTATACAAAATTTGTAAACCAATGGGGGTGACTTTGGCCTTGACGGGTTCCCCCAATTCGTCGAACCCCCATGTATTGCACTTCTTATCGTGGTTGATGACCGTTAAGATACGTGAGCTATTCTGAAAATTAAACAATAGAATGCAAGTATAAATATAGAATATAATTGTACAAAACAAAAGTTAATTTATAATAAAGTAATAAACTTGCCGGATCGTTCCATATTTGATATGCAATATGGTTCTCGATCGACGACAATAGAGAGCAACCGTGTGGACACGTCGGCTCGGCTGGATGAGAAGGTCCGGAACCATCACTCTCCTTTTAGGACAGTGGGTACGTCATCATCATTGAAGGAAGAAAAAGCAGGACTAGTAAACGATTTCTTGGAACGAGTTGTACTCTTTCTCGTTCTACGTCTTCTAACTTGAGAGAGTCTGATTCTGCGATAGTTATTGGTTTCTCAATAACTCTGTCAAGTTGGTGTGCCTTGCGCTCGGACGCAGTAGGACGATTTCTTTTACCACCAGCATCAATGTCCTTCTCCTTCGGGTCGTGGCTATAAAGTAAAAAATATTAATTCAAGCAAATATTAACAAAGAATTAAATATGACATACATGACTGTAAAAAATTGCTACAGTCCTGAAATAACATAGGACTGTAGAAATTTTCTACAGTCTTGGAAACAAGACTGTAAAAAATTTCTACAAGTCCTGTACGTTTTCAGGACTGTAGAAATTTTCTACAGTCCTGTGTTCTTCCATCCCGTGTCTGTGGCGAAAATCTAAACTCTAAAATCGATACAAACATCAAAAACACGATAATAGTTCACCCAAAACCTATATTATGATACTACACTATGATATATTCAGTTATAAACAAAGTTTAGGAAGAAATTTTTTGTTCAAAAGAAATGTAATTAAACAAAAAAAATTGGGAAGAAGATTAGGGAAAAATAAAATAACGGAGATGAGGGAGGAAGATGATTGGGAAGAATATTTTTACCTTGATTGTGAATCTCCTTTGGGTGCCATCTCCGAAATTGGGAAGAATTCTTGAGAAGAAGATTAGGGTTTTGGTAATGAGGGATGTGGTGGAGAAGGAAGAATATTAGGAGTTTGAAGAGAGAGAGAGAGGGTTTGGAGGAGTTTGTGGGGGGAGGGCAGCCCCAAGTGAAAAATGGCAGCCCCAAGTAAAAGTTTCTCTAAACTGGACTAGCCCCGAATAAGTTTTGATGTGCCCCGATAAAAAGTCATCATGTATAAGGACACTGCAGCTACCATGATACCATCTGATGTCAGTGCTTCATTATATTCTAACATTAGGCATAGGCCCTGATATGAAGTTGTACCCGAAGCATCTGCTGATAGTTTTTAGCCTTTTTTTTTTTGCTGATCATCCTCAGTGACAGGTGTAGAAACCCTAAATGAATCCAATAGATCTTGATGAGGATGAAGTAGAGATTGGAGCTACCATGGGGTCACTGTGAGAGGGTTTCTACAAAGAAACCCTAAATGAAACCCTAAATGAATCCAATAAAAAAACCAATGTTATAATTGGAGGGAAGAGCTCCTTCAGATATATCTCCGTTGCTCTCTTCAACCAACTCAATTGAAGATTACAAAGGTTCCACCTCTCAAGCTCCCTTCTAGAATACAATGGAACAAGGAACTTCCTTTATATCCCAAACAGACTTGACTTACAGGGAAGAGGTCACCTCTTTCCTCTCACAGTGACCCCTTGTACTAGGAAACTTTGCATGACTTATTAATTAGAAAGAAACACTATCAGAAAACCCTAGAAATGAGCATATGCTTCTACTTGTTCGAATCTACTGCTACAGCTTTAGTCGACTGGCCAGTCTACTGATGGACACAGAGAATCCTGAGATTGCGGCACTTAGGACAATAGACTGTTCAGTTGACTATCAGCCTGCTTTGGGTTGATCTTCGCTATGATTCAATCCTTTCTTCTGTAGCTATCTTGAGGTCACCTCTAGTAGTTCTACGTGGCCTCCTGGCCCTCCTCCACCTAAGTACCAACCATAGCCAAAGATCCTCGGGATTCTTCAGTATATAGCAAGTGCCTTAGTCATACTCTTGTATAGCTTATAGTTTCTTTTAGCTCTACATTGGAAAGGATGGATAGCTCCCTTTGTAATCTCCTCTGTATTTTCACAAATTGTGACATGGTAACGAACCCTGAAAAATTCTGCTTAGTAAACTTGCTGACAATGTAAAGAGATTCTGAAGAATGCCGTTTCAAATCAAAATTTGTGGCATGAAAATGATAAAATTCGAACTTGTTCACCTATCTGATGAAAATTATGAAATAACTAGTAATATTTCTGAGTTTGATACCCGGCTTAGAGAAGTACAAGATTTCATTACTTACAATTTCCTATCCTCATTTCCCACTATGTTTTATATTAACTGCAGATCTGATACTCAAGGTCAGCAGTTGAACAAATCGGTTTGGGATGTGAACTCTGCAGTATCATCAAGCAGCTTAGTGGGGAGCACACACACAGTTACAATGGTAAATTTTGATTTATATAAAATACAAAATTTAGTATGGCCTCATTCCTGATTCCTTATCCTGTGTGTATCAGCCGGGTACCCGTGATAATCTTCTCTCCAACTCTGATGCTAGTTTTATCTACTCCCCGGAGATAGGTTACTACAAAAAGTTAGAAAGCCTAGTGGATGGATGGGATTTCGTGGAGCATCCTACCCTCCCCCCTCCACATTCACAGGATGAAATTGTTCGAGCAGGGGATGCCGGCTATGTTCCTTGATATTACGAAGAAATAGTTGTTCATTCACTCGTCTTTTTAAAATCTAATTATATTCGCTGAACATAACTAATTTCACTCTAGCTCATCTCATATTATTGTAGTAATAGAGTGAAAGTTGTATCATTTGTACAGTAGTGATTATATAGTGATGTTGGTTCAAAAGCAATCATTCAAGCATTACTCTTTTTTTTTTTTGGATTGCTTACATCTAAGTTTAGTATTAGGACAGTTTTATTGGCTTAAGGTTTTTGAGAGCTGCCATTGGGACATCTGAGCTTTAATTTTGCATGCGGGGATACTTTTTTGTATTGCTTATTATCGAGAGCAAATTTGCTGTTCTATATTTTTGTCCTCTTTATTACATGTGGGCCTTTTCTTTTTTTTAATATTGGTTGTAACCCACGTGTAATAGGATGAGGATATAAATATGGAACAAAAGTTATAGGACAACAGATTTGCTCTGTTTATTATCATGTCAACACAATCTCTTGCATGCAAGGGCGGAACCAAGAATTCAAGTCGTACTGGGCTGGACTAAAAATTTGTTATACTTGGTCCAAAAAAATTTCATAGATTGTTGAAATCGAAGACGTTGATTTCCACGGATACTCGGTCAATATAGGTTAAAAAAGTCCCATTTTAATATAAGCACGTCAAATTTTATCACGGGTGATTAATAGGTTGTTTCCATATAGAAATACGTAATTCATAATCTCTTTCAAGAGAAGTATCATAGACTTCAAAGGGTTGAACGTTCGGAGAGGGTACAGGTTCTGTAGCAATGTCGTATGTGTGGTCGTTGTTGACGATTCTCCATCTCTCGATTACGAAAAAAAAAAATTTCTCTCGTTTTTTCTTCAAATTTTCCATTACAAACTACATAAAAAATAATTTAAATGAACATTTATCATAGAATTTATGTACGTTTATATTTAAATGGACATTATTATCATAGAATAGATGTAAATTATGTACTACATACAAAGAATAGTTTCTGAACCTCATACTACAAGCATAATGAAATTTATTATCATTTCAATGAAGTGCTTATTTGGTGTCGCATTTGACAAGAAATAACTGACAAGTGTCTCATTTGACATTTAACATATGCCTACTTTTTACTAACAAATATGGTGTATTGACTTCCTTAGCAGCCTAACCTACAACTCCCAAGCACAAACTGAGAGTTCATACTACTTTGCATACAATTTTTGTCTTTAAAAATTCGGTTGGGTTGGGTGCAACATGATAAATCAACATGATTTAATGAGCTTCTTCTCTGCTGCGACATTGATAACTAAAACATCAGAAGTCAGAGCGAACTCGGACTGCAACATGATAACTAAATTCTGCAAGATGACTCAAAAGACATATCGGTACTTGGACTTGGAGTTTCAGCGGTTCACTCGGAATCTCGTTTGGCCGAGACAAGCCCTCGTTCAGGTGGGTAGCTACGATGAACCCGTCTTTGCTTGGCCAGCACAACTAAGAATTTGGATATACATGCTAGATCGTTAGGCGATAACCCCTTGCATGTTAATAAGAATACAACGCACCTAGCTAAGGGAATGATCCTATCTTGTATTACTTGTGTTAGAACATGGAAATGAAACTTGGTATAATGTTGGTTCCTCGCACTATCCCTTATTCCCATGCTAGCCGCTTATGTTTTCAAGTAAGGCTATGCCGCATGTTTCCTTAAAGTTATATTCATACTGTTCCAATGCTTAGCTGCTTTACATATTCGCTATGCTCGTTACTTAAATGCATGTCACGACCCAATAACACTATCATGTCTTGCATTCATCTAGTTTAGCCAGAAGACTATCAAATAGTCGTTCTGTGGAAGTATGAACCTAAAAGTATTCGGGACCGTTAGGTCGCCAAGGCATTTTTCGAACTAAGGGATTGCATCATGTCAAGTAAAGCAAGAACCACAGCTCGTGGAGCAATACTCGTTCAGAACAAGAATCAAGATTTAACATGTCATGTCGTGAATCTGGAAGACCCAAGACTTGCATAGTCACGGGCAACTTGGTGCACAAGAAATTTTTTTGAATCTCGTTTCGCGGACGGTCTCTGGGGCACTGGGGCCGATCCGATCCGGACGAAACCTCTCGCAGTCTTAATCATGTGCGAGTAGGATGGCGTGTAGCGTTTCGTGTTCCTCGCGTCATTCTCGCTCTAAGACTGATAGTCGCATGTTAGTGGGCGGATGGAGTGTAACGCCCCACGTTTCTTGCGTTGAGTGAACGCCCTTGACCCTGGCGTTGCACCCCATTCCCGTCCCGGACGAAGATGGCGTGCAACGATTCTTACCTCACGCATATAATATCGTCCCGAGACTATAAATCGTTCTTTATGGCTATGCCGACGACTCCTGTTCATATAGATAAGTCATCCTCGCTTAGCGGCAATCCGCTTACGAGTTATTGCATCGCATCTGGTAATCTAGAATACCTGATCGTTATGATTATAAGGCATTTGTACACATTTGAACATATTTGAGCACCTGAACCATCTTCTGCAACTTCTGAGTAATCCGTGTAACTCGTGTAACTGAGTCAGAAATACGCTCGTGATACTGGTGTTTGCTTATTCGTTTTCCTTGGATTTTATATATATATTCGTTCTCGGTTTAACTTGGTTTACCTTGGACATGGAAGAAAAAAATGGTAAGTTGGTAAGTCTCACTGTGTTACTCTATATCGCGCAGCGCACTGCCATACAAGTTAGGCTTTATATCTTTACCATAAAATTGATGCTAAGGAAAGACTAGAATGACAACAATGATATAGTGCACATAACTAATTAAACTTGTTGGATTTGTTGAGCGGGAGAGAAGCCTCCCCACCAGTGCATTCAATGTACTGATAACCCACCAGATTGTATGTAGGGTGCGGGAGAACCTCGTTCGGTGCGGAGTGTCCCCTCGTGCGTGCTAAGGTGCGGAGTTTGCTCTGGAGCCTTGGAGTATTGCGTCCGGATCTGAAGCACATACATAACATAATGTTGGAACATCGCCTATGCATCATTCCTTATTGTAAGCCACTAGGCACGCCTTTATTGTTTTGAGAGAGAGAGCTGAGCGACTTGTAATCTCGGCCTTGCGCAACTTGTAATACTTATTCTGAATCAATAAAGAGCTAGTTTTGAATTATACTTGTGTTCGTTCTATGCTTCCGCTATATCGACCTTGCGAACTTGTTATCTTACCATCCGTTCTATGTCCGGCCTTGTGCGGGCGTAACTTAGGCTCGTGCGGCATTACTTAAAACCCGACTGAAACCATTCCACTTGAACAACTGAACTCATTTCTATTCCTTGAATTTCATGCATACTTCCTTCAATGCTCACTACTCAAAGCAACACCTCTATTGATATCCAATTGATCATCCAACACCCAAATTTATCCTTCTAAACACCATACCTTACAATAATCTTAAACCATTTGATGTTGCTCTTCGACACAAGTCCTAACCAACAAAATATCCACATGAGATTCATAACATATCTAGACTTATTGTATAGAACATTCAGTAGAATATCAAGAGGGTCAATATACCATGATTATGGAAGAAAATTTGAGTTGAAGAGAATCAACGAGGGTCCAAGAATGTAAAGTCGTACTTTAATACCATTATGTCACGTCCCGGTTCCCATAGAACCAACAGTCTTAACTGGCCATGATGTCATATAAGTCTAAATTGTACTTGTATAAGGCAAGCACAAACATGACCGATAAAACATCAATCACAAACTAAGTTATTACAACAAAAATAACCAGAAAAGTTGAATAGACACAATATATACAAAATTGATTCTCTTTTGTTAATAATTTGTAGCAAAATTACAACGGCTCGAGGCTAAAGAATAACTTGATTACAAATACTGGTTCTTATTACAATAAACAATGCCACAAGACTTACCACTCAAGAAACTAAAACAATCAACAATGTTCCATACATTAAGTTCTTTATATACAAAAGCTAACATCTCCAGCCGAACCGCTTTAAGTTGCCAATCAGGACTCCAATGCCTTAATACATCATAAAACAAAGTTGAATTTAGGTTTAAGTTTCTTATAATTAAAGTCATTAAAAAATTTGAGTTTAAAAGAATGATTTGTGCTCGTGAATATAGAAATTACAGTTTGAACTTAATTTCATGTTTGCATGAATACTCGAGTTTAGTTCTTTCTCTATTTTCTTATTGAAGAACGAGTTTGGAAGGAAATACCCCAAATAAAAAAAATTAGGACGACGAAGGAGAACCAAAATTTTAGCAGTTCGGGATATGCATATGATTATAGCAGTCTTGCATATTCATAAGAGTGCTACAACTTTAGCAGTCCTATAACAAAATTTAAAATTTGAGCTTAAGTATAGAAATATTTTGTTACAAAAGATATGATTAGAATAGGAATATATTTAAAATGATATGAATAAGTTAAAAAAAACTAGTAAATACATTATTTGTTAAAAAGAATTAGCAGAAAGACATTTTTAGCTTTTAATAAAGATATGATTATAATATTTTATTTTGTTTAAAATGATATATTTAGTAAAGACATGACTAACACATTCATTGCAATATTTAATCTTATCTTAGACATATTTTTCAAAAAGATTTTTTGTAAATGGAAAAAGATATGATATGATTTATTTAAAATAATATGTTTAGCAAGTTTTGATTATGACTGTCAAAATTTTGGTAGTCCTAAGATAAAAACTATTATGTCTAGACTGTCAAAATTTTGACAGTCTTGGACTTTATTATGACTAGTAAAGTTTTGGTAATCCTTTGTCATCTCTAACGGGACTGTATCAATTTCGAAAGTTCAAAATTTCTAAAATTGGGTTCAAAACTTTGAAAAACACCATTGCAAGAGGAAGATGAAGCGGAGAGAAGAAAATAAGAAGATGGAGAGAGGGCATGTTAGAGAAGAAGGAGAGAGAGAGAGAGAGAGAAAAGTAGGAGAGAACTAATGTGTGTTGTCCCAATCATTTTTTATGACAACTCCTAACAAAATTATAACAAATGAGTGTTGTCCCTATTATCATGTGATGCACTAACAAAAAATATTGTACCTTTTTTTCTTTTCTTTTTTCCATGGAGAAAGTTCAAAAGAGTTTTTTTTTTTTTAACTAAGAACCCCCATTGGAGATGTCCTTAGAGCATCATTAACCCTATTGTCTTATAATGTATTGTGATTCCTATATGGCATGAGGAATGTGCTATGATTTCTATGTGGCATGAGGAAGAAGACTACGTCTTTCCTAGATGGCAAGACTATATTCACAAAAAAAAAATAGAATAGAAAAGTCTTCTCCAATGCAAAATTATTGAGATAATTAGTTTTTTTTTCCAACTTCCAAGACAAATTATCATATTCTTCCTTTTTTTTTCTAAATATTTTTTATTCATAATTGATGACATGAAGGTGAAGATATTGTCAAGTATTTTGTCTAGAATTAGACAGCCAACTTTACACTGGATTTTAAATAAAATTTTGTCGTTCCTATGTGGCAACAATTTTTGTTGTTGAAGATGCTCTTAGGGGTTGTTTGGTTCGACGAAGTGGAGCGAAGTGAAAAAAAAATCTAGAAATCGACATCTTGCGTACGCAGTGCAGTAAAGTGGAGCAAAGTGAGAAATCCTTTGTTTGGGTGGTTTGAAAAAGTGAAGGTTAGAAGTGAAAAATACTAAAGTTTATTTTTATTGGTTCTTGAAGTGAGTAAAAAAGTGTTAATTTTTTGTTGAAGTGATATGAATAGTAATTTTTTTTTTTTTTGTTAAAGTAGAGAGTAAGTATTCCTCTAACCAAATGTGCAAAGTAAAAAATTTTGTGCTCCACTTCAGAAAAAAAAAAAAACTACAATTTCACAAAATTTAGTATTCATGCAACCAAATACGTAAATTTGTCCAAATTTCATATTTTGGCCACTTCTTCTGCCAAATCAGCTAACATTCTTCTCTTTCCTTTGTTCATCCTAAAAATATTAATCAAACAAAAGCAAGAGAGAGAGAAGAAGAAGAAGAAGAAGAAGAAGAAAAAGATAGAGGAGAGATGGATCCGGACGCAGTGAAATCGACGCTGTCGAATCTAGCATTTGGAAATGTAATGGCAGCAGCTGCTCGCGATTACCAAAAGGTGCCATCTTTTTTTCCCTAACCAAAACCCTAATCTTTCATAATTTCCTCTTT
The DNA here is from genome assembly GCA_036927795.1 of Iris macrosiphon. Lineage (NCBI taxonomy): Eukaryota > Viridiplantae > Streptophyta > Magnoliopsida > Asparagales > Iridaceae > Iris > Iris macrosiphon. The sequence goes on along the minus strand of JAYESA010000018.1, from coordinate 139,570,964 downwards.
GATCCATTCCCCCCCAATCTTATAGACCTAAATTTCAATAAAGTTTGATTCTTTGTTATAGAAGACCATCAAAAAGTAGGAATTTCGATGAATCTGTTGCTAATCCTCTACTTAATAGCTGCAAAAAAATGTTCTTTTTCCTATTATTAGATCTAGTTCATTTATTTATGGATTCAATTGATTGTGTCAATGCCATTATCAAGACTTTAGTTTGTCATTAAACACCTAAAGGTGCAATCTTTATTCGAAGTTCCTGCTATTTCTGTCACTAGATTTGAAGAATTAAGTAGTAAAGCCGGGCATTCGTTTATTTCTAACTGATCTAACTCTTCATGGTGTAAAATACGAAATGTACAAAAGAAGGGGAAAAAAATGAAAATTGCCCAATTCATTTGATAAATTATGTGGGTTACTTGGAACTTCAACTTGATTTTATGTTTAAGTTTTAAACTCTTTGGCTACCATTTATGCTCCCTCGTGTGTTCATTAGTTGCTTTCTTCGTAAGATGCCAAATAAAATAAAATGTGAACGATTTCATTTATCAGCTATGTTATAAAAAAGGCTTTAAGCATTGGCCAAATCTGATCGTTTCGGCAGGGTCAAACCGGATTGGAAAGTCTAAAACTGCCACAATCCAAAACTGACAAAATTGATACTCTTAGGAAGGGCCAAAACCGAAACTGAAACTGACTTTCCAAACCTAGGTTAGAAATGAATCAAAAGTAATGAAGCATAGAAGATGTCATGGTTCACAAATTTGGAGTAAAATGACGGGGAATCTGAGAAGTTGAAGGTACAGGAGAATATCGCAAAGGTTACGGGATACTTGACAGTAATATAATTTAGTTCAACTGGCACATCTTTTGCGAAAAATACATTTTATTTTATTAAGCAATTTGAGGAATTAGTGTTTTAAATTAGTTATTCAGGACTTTGCCAATATGCGTTTTGAGTTCTATGGAATACTAAATACTTATAAGGTATATAAAATGGAAAAAGATATATAATCGGAAAAAAGGAAAAAGGGTTAAGGTTTCCATTTGTTGTGTGAATTTGTATTTGAAGAAACTTTATGGGATCCATTAGGTTAGGTCTATTAGATACTTCTGGGTGATGGAGAAGTATTTGAATTACTTCTTTTCAATATCTAGTGTTAACTAAGGAATAAATTAGTTGTTTTCTAGTTAATGTATTAAGTTGCATGCAATATATCACCACCTGTAGTTTATCAATCTAAATAGTAAATGTAATCGGAAGGGATATAGACTTATATTTTTATTATAGGCATCCAACTCTTGGTATGTACTAGAGCTAAATTTATATTGAAAGTTTCAGGTTTGGCCAAGCGTGATGGATTTTCCTTCTTAGATTTGGGAAATCAATCAGATTCCCATGCATTTCCTCACTATGTGCCAGATAGTAGTAGGATTTAAGAGGGACAAAAACCGTAGATTTTGCCGTCCTTAGGGCCAATCTCCTGCAGCAGCGGTGATAGCAGGCAAGGCCAATAGTGATATGCGGTATGCGCACAAATTTGCCTATGGGGGCACAAATGCCACCCTCATAGGATATCTGGTAAATTAGGGTGTCTTTGGGAGGGATCAGGATATATATATATATATATATATATATATATATATATATATATATATGGGATTGAAGAGGTGATATCCCTTAGACTTCCTGCATAGAAATAAAGGTATATAATATATCATTAATACCCCCAAACAGCCTCAAGAGTCTAATTCTAGTTACCACTTGAAGTGAACCTAGGGATCTCCAATTGAATGATTTATGAACCATATTAACTCAAGTTAGAAAATGATGCATTTGTAGTATTTTGGATCGGTCAAATGACATACCGATCCAACTGGAAATGGGGTTTCAATAATCCTTAAGATCATAAAATCTGTATGCAAAAATATCATGATGAAACTGATAGCAAAATCTCTATCAGGAATAGGAATTTGGTTGGATTTATTTAAGGGAATTTTAGAGTCAAGCATGAGTTTTGATGGAAATTCAAGGAAATGGTGAGCTTCTGGTGAGGTTTTATCCGTCCGATGTTTTTCTTTTTAATACAATATGTTAGAGTTTGGTTTTTTAGTTCTTGGCTATATAAAGATTTCTATATTCTTTTCTTATGTTCGGTTCAACATTGGACAAACATTTTGAATTTTGCCTCGGGTGTGAGTGTTTACTTGCTGGTCAGACATGGCGTGCCAACAATCTTTTGCTTCCTTTGTAATGTATAGAGTAGTTTTCTTTGATTTAATTTTCTGTGCAGATTTGAATTCGTCCTGCACCTGGTGTTCCCTTATGGTTAGATTCCGTAAGTTTTTGTTAAGTAAATTTAGTGTATTAGCTCATTGATGAAATCCAGTTTATGTACTACTATTCAACTCTAATCTATTTAAAGAGAGAGGACTCAGATCAATTTATGATTCTTTTCTCTCATAAATTATTCTTTTGTATGATATCAGAGTTACAGTTTTCCAAGTCCTTGGACTTTCTTCTTCACCAATATTTCTTGTTTTTTTTTTCTTGTCTTCTTCTCCACCTTTTTCATCTTGGCCTTCTCGTCTCAACCACCCCTCTTACCTCTCTTACCTGCCATGCTCAAGACATTATGATTTTTTCTCTCTCATAAACTATTCATATGCTCATAATGGCTGTACATATAACTGTTTTTGGAGTGTGGTGATGACTTAATTTGATAGCTAATTATGGAATGTAGAGGCGACATTGTTCAAAGATAGATTCTTGTTTGAACGCACTAAAAGTACATAGCGAATTTGGACTATTTCGGCAGAATTCTATTGGATTTTGATTGTCATGCTAGATTAAGCCCAATAGAAGTGGATCTGGTTATGCTGGGAACTTGGCCTGCTCTTAGTCTTATTTCCATCAATCTTGAAATAATGGTCTTGGAACCTAAATAGGGTTTGGTGTTCGGTCAATTATTATTAGGTTTAAGTGGCCAACATCATCGGATCTTCCTGCTGGTTTGAACATCGTCTCATCCAAGCCTCAACAATTGCTAAGATAGCAAGAGAAAAGTTTGGATAAAGTTTTAGCAAATGTATTTTTCTGCAAACATCCCCCTTCATATGACATATATTTGAACTTATCCATCCTTTATTACTATTTTGATTGTGTTTAATAAGTTTTGATAGTTTTTGAGTTATATTTCTTTGTTGCATCAAGCTTGATGTGCACAAGTTCTGGAGTTCCACTTAAACTCTAAGCTAGTACGAGGTGACTATAAACTAGCCAGTTGCCATAGATGCAACTCATATTTTGCTACAACAAGCTAAAAGCTATGTTACCTGGACTCGGGTACCGGTGTCGGGTACGGGTACATATCCAAGAGTCGGGCCCTTTAAACTCATAATTGAAGGACACATGAACTCGGCTAAAAAGGATCCAAATTTTGGATACGGGTACTGGGATATGACTATTAAAATAAATACATTTGAATATGGTTTCATAAAAGACAAATCATGTAATTAAATTTGTATGGCTTCATAAAAGACATGTAATTAAATTTGTACGGTTTCATAAAAAGACATACTTTCTAATTAAATTTATATGATTTCATAAAAAGACACAGTTGTAATAAAGTTTGCATTGTTTCATATATTTAAGCTTATAATTAAATTTGTATAGTTTCATAAAAAGACATCATGTATTGTAAGGTTTCATAACTTTACTACAAATCCACCATATTAAAATAAACTATCTACTTCACTACCAGTCTTCCGATTGTCATCATAAAGGACCATGAAGGATCCGATTGTCACTATGGAGGATCGGATACGGATTCCATACCCATATCCATGTCCTATCTGGTGGACACGGGTACTTCTCCTAAAGTGGAGAGTCCGGGTAACATAGGCTACAAGAACAGTAAAGTTGTAAAGTTTGAGCAAACATATGTTTCTTTAAACAACCCCCTTCATGGTATTTAGTTGTAAATTAGCCTAAATAATATGACCATATAGTTCATCACTCGTTATCCTCATTTTTTTTTGTCTATGTTACACGGATATGGACACAATGCATATACGAGATACACACATTTCTTAGATAGGTAAAATAAGCAGTCACCTACACAGACGTATAACGAACAAAGATACGGTTATGAACACAATATGGGTACGAACACCATTTTCCGTGTTCCTACAACATAGATTGTTATTATCTTCCCCTTGCACCTAGGAAGACTTCATCAATCTGACCCAATAATGGATCGAGTTAACGGGTGTATAAGCAAACCTGACCAAGTAACCTGAAGTGGTAACTGATTAATCAAAGATTTATCATCAAGCGTTTAATCGATACATATGTTGACCGCTTACTCGGCCCGCTTTCTTAATTTTTCTGTTATCTTGGGCCACTTTTTGAGTACTCTCAAGAATTCGGCCTCTGAATTTCCGGAATGGAACACTGTCAGTGAGAATATCTGCAAGATTTTTGAAATTATGGCCATTATCTTTGTTGGTAATTTTGTATAGATTGGTATTGATGGTAGGGTTACTTAGGAAGTGAAGAACTTATGTTGGAGTTTGTGAATCCTTCCTCCTCTCGAGCTTGCTGCTATTGTTTTTTTTATCAACCTTTTTTATTTCACTTTGCTCTGCAGATGCTATTTGTTGCTATTAAACCCTTTGCATATCACTTTTGTGTGCATTTGTTTTCGATCAATGTCCAATCCAGAAGTCCAGAATTGTGTGAATTTGAATTGGATGCATATCCAACAAGGAAAGGTTCAAGAATATTGGAGTTTAGTTTTTTTTATTGTGCTACTCGATTCTATATAATGTTAATTTACCTAGAATATATTTGGTTAGACTAGATGTGGTGAAGAGGACAGAAAATTGAGTTCAATACATCCAGTGGATTCTTAAAGATTACTCTATGAAGATATATTGGGACTATACTGTTGATTATGGGACTCTTGGTTGTATGAAATGATTGGACTTTGGATTATAATGTACAAATGGTTTTGGATAGTTGTATTATACCTTGCCTCATAGTCTTGATAAAATAATACTGTTATGAAGTCTACATTTTAGTTTGGATTTAATAGTAGATTGATGTCCAAATGTACATTGTTGTCAGGACTACTATCATCTTAAGATATTTGTAGTGAAGCCATGTTTATCTGAAAGGAAATGTATGGTTGGGTGGGGGGATTTATTGCCACCATTTTATCTCAAAAAATAAATAATTTCATCTGCAAGGGGATCTCTATTTGGTTTTCAGAAAACATCATGAACTACAGCCTAGAGTTCATGAGCTGAGTGGTTGGTCCTATAATGGTAACAGTTATGTACAGCAGACATCATTTCCAATCATTATAGGGTGGTATCTACCAATTAAGAGCACAAAAGTCTCACGAACTGAGAACAAGATTACCTGACCAGCTGTTGATCTGGCAACATCAATCCTTATCAATCCTCCTGTGAGACAATAAACTTCGAATGATTAAATTTATGACAGATCGTATAATTGATATACATCTGGATTGCTAGGAGGTTAAATAAGGAATCCAAAACAAGAGTAATGATCATAAACTAAGAAGCACATATATTTATTCAGCCCTCAATGGAAGCATGCTAAAATTAAACTAATACAAGATTAACTGTTGTTTGTGCACATAAACATTCGATTTGGTTTGCTTGTGACATCCCATTGATATTGCAGGAAATAATAGCGCAAGGAAAGGCTCAGCAGTCTCAAGCAGCCAATGAAGAGGTTGATCTTGATGAACTGTTGGATGTAAGTTCTCCAGTATAGTATTTATTTTGGACTTGGATACATACTTTTGGGAGTTCTCTATTTGTTACTATATATGATCTACCTAACTTAGCTTGCCCCTATCAATCAGGACCCTGAGCTGGAAAAATTACACGCAGACAGGATTGCTTCTCTCAAGGTAGTGGAATGAATAACATTTATGTTGGAATGATAGCTTACTACTATTCTTTTTAAAATATCAATTCACAAGAAATGTTATTTCTACAGAAAGAAGCTGAGAAGAGGGAGGTCTTGAAAAGGCAAGGTCATGGCGAATATAGAGAAATATCTGAAGGGGACTTTCTTGGTGAAGTCACTGGAAGTGAAAGAGCAATCTGCCACTTCTACCACCACGAGTTCTATCGTTGCAAGTAATCTACCTCTACACAAACTTATGTATGTAGCTCGTGCCTGTTCCTAGCTTGAGATTTCTGATTTGACGATTCATTGCAGGATAATTGATAAACATTTGAAGACCCTTGCACCTGTACATATTGACACAAAGTTCATCAAGTTGGACGCAGAAGTGAGTGGGGTCTTAAAACAGCTTGCCTTTCGCCCATTCTTAGAAAAACTCGTCTTCTAAAAATGCGTGTGAGGCTTTTAGTTATAGCCAATGTTCCCAAAAACTCAAGCTTCTAGGAACGGGTTAACATTATATATTAAACCTTTTAACACCCCATGTTACGTGCGGGATGGGATTACGAGGACTTGGGATGTACCGGAACGTGGATGACCTGAAGTGTTCACTTAGGCTAAATCCCGGAGAAAGTAGGATCACACATGGAAAGACATTATAAACCATTTAACTGGTGTAAGGAGGATGTGAACCCAGGATATTTTGCTTTGACACGGTGTAACTTATTAACCATTGTTCCAAAAACTTGATATGTTAGGAACGTGGCAAACATTAAATATTAAACCTTTAACAATGTCATACATGTTTAGAACTCCATTTAAAACAAAAAGAGTGGCAACAAATTGTTTTTGTGTCAAAAAGTTTTTATCTCGTTTTATACACATGTTTTCATAAAGTTATTTATCATGAAAGTTGATCTCTCAAAAGTTTTTTGTATTCTATATTTTCTTTCTTTGATGTTCGCAATAACTCTCCAAAAATAAAAGTTGTTTGTGTGTCACATTGTGTTGGACATGACATAGACACTCCAAAACACTCCAGGTATAAGCCAAAATCACTGCTATGTCTGTGTCAATGAAACATAGGTGCGCATGTCTTGCATTTGTCACAACTGAAGAAAAGCCATGGTTTGATGTCAGCTCTTCCCTTAAATCTTTGAATGCAAGGAGTTGCGTCATAATAACTCATTGTGCAATGTCAATTTTCTTTTGGACACAGACTGTAGAAGAAAACATGCATCATTGCTTAAATATGTGAATTTTATGTACATACATGGGTAAACCCTTACTATCACACAAATGTTCAAGAAGTCTGTAGTCCAATCCCCTCCCCCACCCTTACAGAGATGCACCCCCCCCCCCCCCCCCCCCCCCCCACAAGATGCAGAATACTTGCTGGTTCACATGTAGACTTACAGAATTAGAGCTTTAATATTTATTGATGACTGGAACCTGATGCAGAATGCCCCCTTCTTTGTGACGAAACTTGGAGTTAAAACCCTTCCTTGTGTTATATTATTCAGGTGGATGCATTCATTTTCGTACATTTTGTAGCTTTTCTAGTTGCATTGCTGCATATGACTAAAACATCTTAATGGAAATTCATCTAGGAAAGGCATTGCTTTTGATAGGATAGTCGGGTTTCAAGATCTAGGTGCCAAAGATGATTTCACCACGAGAACCTTGGAGAATCTTCTGAAAAGAAAAGGTGGGTTTTTTTTTTCTTTGTTCCTCAAGTGTGTGAGTAAACAATCTATCTATAGGTTGCCTAAACCACCACATATTTCAGGCATCATTGATGAGAGGAAGGCGGATGGCGAGGATGATGATGGAGGTTATGGCAAAAATAGGAGCATCAGGTCATCAATTGCTCAGGATTCGGACTCGGAATGAGGAACTTCTGGTTTCTTTGAACTATGCTGTTTTCAAATTTTGGATTGTATATTAAACCATTTGATGTAGTGAAGAGAATTTTGTTTATCTTTACAATTTTTTTAGTATTGGAATGTATACCCATTTGGGCTAAATTAATGTACTGATTTGGTATGTTCAACCATCCATCTGTGTCGAGATTCAGCTTAAGATTTTTGTGCAACAAAACAACTATTCTTGCATGATTCATTGGAATGAAGCTTTATATGATTATTTACCGGCAGTCCTTGGTGTAGTCCGGTGACTAAGAATAGTGGTGAGCATTATTTGCTTTTGGACCGAAAACTGAACAGAACAAGAGATTCGGTTCGGTTTCGGTTTTGAAAATACTAAATTTTTTTATTCGGTTTTGGGTTTCGATTTTGGTCCCAAACCGAAAACCGAATAAGAAAATTTAGTATATATTTAAAAAAATATCCAAATATTTAAAAAAAACTCATATATGTATCCCTGACTTTCTGCATAAGGCTTTTGACATAAAACATGGTTACATTACGAGAATTAGAATATATGAAGTGAAAGACACTCTACAATTGCAAATTTTTGGCAGTTCTACAGTATCAAAATTTTGACTGCCAAGATTTTAATAGTGACGATGAAGGAGACTTTTGTGTTTAAGGACTGGTTAAATTTTGATTGGGTTGAAAATTATTTGTGAAATGTGGGTTGTTTTGTTATAATTTCTCTTAAAATGCTGAAATATTTATCCCACCAATTTCTGGAATGGTACTGTCTTGATCATTAGTGTTAGTAATACCCAAATAGCATATTTAACTCACCAAAGTACTATTGTAATTAATTCATGAAATAAAGACCTACAAAAGTAAGTATCTCGGGCCTTTTGAATGTTCTTTTCGACTTTTGTGTGTACGGTTCTTGAAGTTGAGTAGATAGTGTTAAGTGCAATGTCAAAGGGAAACCAATATCTGATCATATTTTACTGGCTACATGATGTGATAGGCTATATGTTGATCATATGTGAAACCATCGTATTAATGTTATCAGTACATAAGCTGTTAAAATTTTTGGTGTCTTAGCATTATTGTATTGTAAAAGTCTTATAACTTCGACTTTGTTAGCAATGAATATAGCTATGTCGTTTGTGTTTTAGTGTGTTTTAATCATTGTTTGCAGTATCGACATCCGATACGACTGATACCGATATAGTTTGACATATTCCGATCCGATACCAATCAATATCGATATTGACTGATACCGACATTTGGAATCTCTTTTCCAATCAATTCGACAAAAAAATTGAACGAAAAAGACTATCAACATGGGTGTAAAAGGATAGCAAACAAGTAAAAAAAAAAATCTTATCTTATTGCAGGTAAATCAATCGGGTGACTACTATTTGATTCGATTCCAAAATTATTAAAAAATAATACAGAAAATACTTAAAATTATGTCTAAATATATAAATTATTATTTTTAATTTTTTTAATAATTTGTTAACAATTATTTGTTCTTCGATACCAAAAAAATCGATATTCCGCTCTACAATTGCCAATAATGTCGCTACCGTTGATTCCGATACACGTAGGAAGGATTCGCCAATAATTTGTTAACAATTATTTTTTTTTCCTTTGGATATTCCTAGGTACCAAACTTTCGATTTTGTTTGAGATCAGTGTTCCCAAAGTGGAATAGATTTTTTAAACTTATCAGTAGGGTATTTCTAGGTGTCAATCTTTGGGGTTCATTTGAGGTTGGGTATCTTGAAGTTGAACAGCTTTTGTAAAACTAAGACTAAATTATAACTTGATACCCTCAACTATTCCAAATGTTCAAATTGATACTCTCAACTTTGATAGACATCAACTTGATACCCTCACTTCTAACGGTGTTAACCGAACAAGAGAATGACAAAAATATTATTTCCAACCTCCCTCTCTCTCCAGCACCCCCCCCCCCTTCTTTCTCCAGTGCAGGCAGCTAGAGGGATGGGGGGCGCACAACCGCGAGCAGCAGCCGCAGCCGCGAGCAGTCACAGCAGCCGCAGCGAGCGCGCGGGAGCAGCGCGCGGCCGAGGGGGGGGGGGCACGCGGCGAAATGATGAACCTGAGTAGTCATGTATAATGCATCACTCGACGGTGAGCTGGAAATGTGTCCTATACGTCTGCATGCTCCAAATCCATAAAAACATGAAAAAGATTTTTAGGGCACGGGACTTGCATGCAAACTGGAGATCCTCCCCTAATGCTCTAATTAATTACAAGTTGTTTAATACTTAACAGTTTATTTTAGGATTTTTGGTGTGGCATTCCACATAATCCATCCTAGACATGATGTGTAAGACTGGACCAAGTTTTAGCAATCACAAGTACAAGACTGGACAAGAATGTAGGATCGTGAGGCAACTCTAGAGGGGGGTGAATAGAGTGCAGCGGAATAATCTACCAAATTTACGATTAACAGAATGAAGGCAGTTGCTAACTAACAGTGTATATAAAGACAGTAAAATAAAGCAGTAAAGTAGAGAGAAAGCAAACGCAAACACCAAGATGTATACTAATTTTTCTCTGAGAGGACTAGTCCAATCCCGAGAACTCAAGTTCGGAGTTTCTCCACTATAATCACCAATAGTGAATCACAAGCTTTGATCCGAAGGCTTGCCACTTCTTTACATCATGAGTTTTGATCCGAAGTCTCGCAACTTCACAGCTTAGAGAGAAAGAGTAACTGATCGAACAAAGCTCTTTACAACTCTGAAGACTTCTGGACCGAGATCGCACTTGGCACTAGGAAGGCTAGGGAGTTGCTCTTTAGATGGAAAAGTTAAGGCTTAGAGGTATGCTCACAATAGGATAGAAGACTTAAGAATAGTAGAGTTGGTTGAGTGAGTAAGAATGAGAATTCTAATCCTATTTATAGGTTGTAGGCAAACAAATTTTGGTCAGAATTCGGTCAGGGTTTAATTCAAATTTTCAACAGTTGGACCAAAAAATCATGAGCTATTGAACTGGTTGATTTCATACCAAAAGGGTAACCGAGTTCGGTCCGAGTTCGGCACGAGTTTGGCCCGAGTTCGATCTCCTAGTATGGTAGACTTTGTAAATGAATATGGCCTGATTTGGTGGATAGATTTTTTTTTTATTTGAGTGGACTAGGTATCTGATTTATAGGTTCTTAGTTTTTCCAGTACGACTCAGCGTACATCAGTCCTAGACTCAAATAAATAAAGATTATATTTGAATAGACGCAATACAGACGACATGCAATAGCAGTGTTGAGGCTTCAGATGCGACATATCAATGCATGGTTTAGTTACCTATCAAAATCAAGTTGACTGAGACCGGATGGGCCAACAATCTCCCCCATTTTGATAATTGACAAATTATGAATGATACTGCATGTCTTTGATATGCAAGGCTCCCCCGTAATTGTGGAGCAGTTGATATGCTGAAGACAACGTCTGTCAAGTATCGTCTTGTATGCTAGTATCATATATTCTTTCTCCCCCGTTGTCATTTGATCGAAATAGCATGCTCCCCCGAAATCGGTGAGATGACAAGAAAAACAAGAGAGTAAAGAGTATACAGGATAATATATAATGACAAAAGAAAAATTTGCATTAAACTTTTATTCATTTGAAAGAAAAACATACAAAAGTGGATGTGTAATGGAAACATCATAGTAGAACATCTCAAAGTAAACTTTTTAACATTCAAATCAATTGAGTAACTAGTTGTCATTTTCTTCATCTTCTTCATCAAGTATTCTATTTGGATCGAAGAAGGCATCAGCTAGATCCAAATATCACTGAACATATGGGTTCACTGAATATATGGGTGATCAATACAAAATCCTTGTTAATTTGGATTTCGGAAAATCAGAAAAGGTCCGGCTGGGTGCTTCGATAGGGTGTATTGAATGTCTATCAAAGTGTTGCCAAGAGCCTGAGGCTGAAGAGTTTGGCGATGATCAATAGCACGATTGCGTAAATCTTCTTGGTGGAAGCGATCACGCAAAGGAGTGAAAATAGACTCAAAGGTTTGCGGTTGTTCATCAGCAGGAGGGACGGAATCAACAGGATGAGTGTTGGAGTTTGATGATGAGTTATAAGGTAAAAGCATAGTTGGCTCAATTCTCCCAATTTGATTGAGGTATAAAGGTTCCTCAAGATTTGGACAAGTATCCAAAATAATATCGAAATAGCTAAAAATGGTTGGCAAGTACATGGCGTAAAGTAGTGGATGCTCTTTCTTGTGACATTGAACCATTTGAGATAAGATGGTCTGTGGAACATTGAAGTTAATGCCGAAATACAAATGATATAAAGCTGACATTTCTAGATAAGAGACCTCATCAAAGTAAGTCTTCTTAGGTAGAAAAGTTAAAAAGATAATGTGATGTATTTCAAAGAAGTGACCATTCAAATATCTAGCATAAAATTTACCAGGTGGACATTTAAGAGGGTGACAAAGGATATTCTTGGAAGAATCTAGGGTTAAGTCATGATTGAATTGAACTTGCGTGATGTTGACTAAGGGTTGTCCATCAGCAGGAATGCGTAGGATTTTATCCAAGTCATCTGCATCAAATTCAATTGGAATGCCATGAACTCTAGATAAAATAGTGTCATGTTCATATGTTAAGTTATAATAGAACATTTGAATAGCATTGGTGTAAATGTTGGTACAGATTGGAACAAATTTTTCAAGTTGAAGTTTCTAAAAAGTAGGTAGATAGTCTTTGTGTTGAGAAGTAAAATCAATAGGATGGCCAAAACAGATGTATCTTTTGGAGAAATTATTAAATCAATCATTTAAAATTTTAAGGCTTCTAAAAGTGAAACCGTCGAATTCTCCTATGTTTGGCATAATGGGACAGAAAAGAGAGTCGAAAAAAAAATCTTGTTTCCTTTTAGGGGCTATTAGAAAAGGATATAGGAGAAAAAACTAAGGTTATTTATGGAGGAGGAATGATTTTCGTTGGTCTGAATCAATCAGCAACGAAATGATCAATATATAGAGTAGCAAAAATTCCAAATTAGGAAGAGAATTAAATGACATAGCATATTCTGGAATTAAACTAACAGAGTTCGGTCCGAGCTCGGCCTTAGTTCGGTAAGAATTATGTTGACATTTATTTTCAGAATCCCAATGTAACTTTAATCGATATTATGTCTTTCTTGACTTGATATAAATACAGAATAATAAGTGCTGAACTTAAATCGTACGTTTCAAGAGTTTAAATCATCTCGGAGTAGCTGTAGGGGCCGGATCCCAGCTAGTAGTGGTCCGAAGACACTTAAATACCGTGTCGCTTAGGTTATTTACACATTTTTGACAGAAGGGCCCTTTCGACTTGTATCCAAAATTTTCAAAACTTTGAAAAATATGACAAAAAATGTGTAAAGTATCTTATGATTCTTATATTTTATCAGAATCCAAAAGACCTAATTCTCGATGGATAAAGTTGAATCGATCTTCAGCTAAAGGTTTAGTAAAGATGTTTGCTAGTTGATATTCCGTGTCCACATACTCTGAACAAATATCTCCGTGTGATTAATGATCCCGTAAAAAATGATGACGGATTTCTATATGCTTAGTGCGTGAGTGCCATACTGAATTTTTGGTGAGATTAATGGTGCTAGTGTTATCACAGAAAATAGGAATGTTCTTATAGTGCTGATTGAAGTATTCTAGGGTTTGCTTCTTCCACAAAATTTGAGCACAATAACATCCTGCGGCAATATACTCTGCCTCAGTTGTTGATAATACAACAAAATTTTATTTCTTGCTAAACCAGGAGATTAGAGACTTTCCTAAGAAATGACATGTGCCGCTGGTGCTTTTTCGATTGACTTTACATCCAGCAAAATCAGCATCCAAGTAACCAGCAAGGTTAAAGGACGTGGTTTTGGGATACCATAAGCCTGCCGACAAAGTTTCTTTAAGGTATCTAAGAATACATTTAACTGCGCACAAATGTGATTCCTTAGGATTAGCCTGATATCTAGCACAAAGACATACATCAAACATAATGTCTGGACGACTAGCAGTTAGATATAACAAACTACCAATCATACCTCGATATTTACGTATATTTGTTGGTTTACTACTTTCATCAAGGTCAAGCTTAATGGATGTTGCCATTGGAGTTACGATAGGGTTTGCATTGTCCATGTCGAACTTTTTGAGCAAATCCTTCGTGTACTTAGCCATATGGATAAAAGTTTCTTGTAAATCTTGCTTGATTTACAATCCTAGGAAGAAAGTCAGTTCTTCCATCATGCTCATCTCAAATTCACTCTGCATACACTTAGCAAACTCGTTGCATAGCATCTCATTAGTAGATCCAAATATGATATCATCAACATATATTTGAACTAATAACAAAGAATCAGCAGAAGTTTTTATAAAAAGGGTAGTATCAATTTTTCCTTTTGAAAAACCGTTTCCTAGTAGAAAGAAGCTAAGACGTTCAGACCAAGCACGAGGGGCTTGTTTGAGTCCGTATAGAGCCTTTCGTAATTTGAATACGTGGTCAGAGTGTTTAAAATCTTCAAAACCAGGGAATTGTTTAACGAAAATATTTTCTTTGATAACACCATTTAGAAAAGCAATTTTAACATCCATTTGAAAACGTTTAAAGTTATGAAAATTAGTAAAAGTGCAAAGCATTCGGATAGATTCAATTGTTCCAGAGTTCCAGAGTTGCAAAGCACTCTTAGTAAACAAATTTCTATTTTTGGTTAGAAATGAACCACATCACATACACAAAAATATTTGTATTATTTGGTTCAAATGTTCCAGAGTTGTTTCTCTAATTACCTAAAGAAATATTAGCTTTTGATGTCACACCCTAGACACTATTTTCAATGATTTCTTCTTAGGCATTCCTAAATCACGGCATTATTTGTATACAAGTCAGTCGTAATTTTAGTGGGGTATTTTACAATAGGTGTAGTAGTACATTTTTATAAGAAAATATAATATGTGTGAGTAGGAAATCAAAAGTCTATAATAGACTCAGGACAAGAAATTCGCTGAACTCCAGAAATTCTAAATTATGTACGAGTAGGAAATCCCAAGTTTTAGAAGCAACTCAGGACATGAAACTCCCTAAATTCCATAATTTAAAGTATCGGCCGATACCGATCTGATACGGCCGATACCGATACAGTTTGACATGTCCCGATCCGATACCGACCGATACCCGATACTGACCGATACCGACATTAGAGGTCTTTTTTCAGTCAATTCGGCAAAAAATTTTGAATTAAAAAGACCAATAGAAAGGATGTAAAAGCATAGTAAGGTTGTAAAAACATATAAAAGAGGAAAACTTATCTATCGCATATAAATCAATCGACAAGGATGACTACTATTTCATTCAATATCAATAATACTAAGAAATAATATTGAAAATACTTTAAATTATGCATAAATGTATAAAATATATTCTCTAAAATGTTAATAATTTACTAATAGTTGTTTGCTTTTCGATACCAAAAAATCCGATACTCCGATCCGAAACCGCCGATACTACCGATACCGCAGATCCCGATACTCATAGGAATGGTCCGATACCGATACTTTGAACCTTGCTAAATTCCCAGATTTATATATGCCTCTAGAACAAAGCATCAAGAGTTAATATATTCTCTTGAAGCAGAAAGGAGAGGCAAAACTATAATAACAAACATTTGTAAGTTTTTGCAAAAATTTAAGAAAATATAATATGTACAAAGAAATCCTAAGTTTTTTAAGCAACTTAGGACATTGAAACCCCCTAAATTCCAAAAAATACATATGCCTCTAGAACGAAGCATCAAGAGAAACCATCGTCTTCTTAAAGCTAGAAAGGAGACGCGGAACTATAACAACAAACGTTTGTAACTTCCATTGCAAGAATTCAAGAAAATATAATATGTACAAGAGTGGGAAATCCAAAGTTTTTAACTTTTGCAAGAATTCAACAAGTGTAATATGTCCAAAGAGTAGGAAATCCCAAATTTTATAAGCAACTCAGGACATGTAACTTCCTAAATTCCACAATTTATATATGCCTCTAGAACAAAGCATCAAGAGTTAATAGTTTTCATGAAGCTGAAAGGAGAAGCAAAATTATAATAACAAACATTTGTAACTTCTTTTGCAAGAAATTAAGAAAATATAATTAGGAAATCCCAAATTTTATATGCAAACTAGGGACACGAAACTCCCTATATTCCAAAAAAATATGCCTCTAGAACGAAGCATCAAGAATTAATATTTTTCTTGAAGCTGAAAGGAGAGGCGTTCTATAATTCAAACATTTGTAACTTCTTTTGCAAGATTTAATAAAATATAATATGTATGAGAAAAGGACATCCTAAGTTTTATAAGCAATCCAAATTCATATATGCCTCTAGAACAAAGTATCAAGAGTTTATATTATTTTCTTGAAGCTGAAAGGAGATGCGGATTATAATAACAAACATTTGTAATATTCTCTTTTACAATTAGACATAATAACCATGTATGAGAGTAGGGAAATCAGGAGTTCATAACAGAAACTGAGGACATGAAAAGTCCCTAAATTACAAATTTTTATATGCCTCTAGAACAAAGCATCAAGAGTTTATGTTTCCTTTGAAGCTGAAAGGAGAGGCACAATTATAATATTAATTCTAGATTGAAAGTAACTTCTAGACTAAATGCACAAAAAATGTATTAAGAAGTAATGATTGAATATATTTGCACCAAAATAAGAAAAAGAGAAGTCCCTTATAATAGAATAATGAATAATTATCACAAAAACCAGTATTACAATAGTTGATGAGTTGAGTCGCAGAGATAAAAAGTAACGAAAAATACATAAAGGTACATAATAGTATATTCATCTTAGCTCAGAAATTTCATGTATGTTTTCAACTCCCTGGTCTTCCAACAAATGGAATATCTCATAATGAGCTGGGTTAAGAATAATATCATCATTGCTTTGCCACTTAAGATGAAAGAAAAATAATACATTAAGTTCCATAATGCTAGTCTTAGCTCAGATATTTCATGTATGTTTTCAATTCCCTGATCTTCCAACAAATGGAAACTCCCATAATGAGATGGGTTAAGAATAATATCATCATTGATTTGCCACTTAACTTGACATGCACTCAAACACAAACAATAAAAAACTATAACTATAAGAAAGCAAAAAAAGGGAATCAATGAAGTTCCTCAGTTGTCTTATCTTAGACATTTCATGATTCCAGTAACATAATAATAATCTTAGACTCTTAGCTCAGATATTCATGTATGTTTTCAATTCCCTGATCTTCCAACAAATGGAATATCTCATAATGAGCTGGGTTAAGAATAATATCATCATTGCTTTTCCTTAAGATGAAAGAAAAATAATACATTAAGGTCCATAATGCTAGTGTAAGCTCAGATATTTCATGTATGTTTTCAATTCCCTGATCTTCCAACAAATGGAATCTCTCATAATGAGCTGGGTTAAGAATAATATCATCATTGACTTGCCACTTAACTTGACATGCACTTAAACATAAACAAAACAAAAATTATATAACTAATAAGAAAGCAAAAAAGGGAATCAATGAAGTTCCTCAGTAGTTAGCTCAGACATTTCATGATTTCAGTTCCCTGATCTTCCAACAAATGGAATCTCTCATAATGAGCTGGGATTAAACAGTGTCATCATTGCTTTACCACTTAGATGTGAACTGAAGCAGAAAACGTAAAATAAAACAATGACCAATAAAAATATTTCAAGTTAATATTTAGCTAGTAAAGATTAGATAGATGTGAACTGAAGCAGAAAACATAAAATAAAACAATGACCAATAAAAATATTTCATGTTAATATTTAGCTAGTAAAGATTAGATAGATGCTGTTGTACTTTGTGCTATTGAAGTTTAACGGCGTCATCATTTCTTTTAACACTTAACTTAGATGTGTGTGTAGAAGCATAAAAATCATACAGGCCGCATAGAGGTCATGCCTCCCTCAAAAATAAAAACAAGCCGCAGAGGAGCCACATGCGGCCTGAACAACCTAGCCGCAAAGGAGCCACATGCGGCCTGATCAACCAAAGAGCTAGAAGCCGCATAGTACACCCTATGCGGCCTAAACAACTACAGAGCATGGGGGCCGCATAAGACCCCCTTGACAAGGCATTCAATGCCTAGCAAACTCTCTGACACATCACTCATCACACTGAGACGCTTCGAGACTCGTGAAGACGACAGCTCAGAAAAAGGCGAAAAGTCACATCAACTCAATGATGGCCTCGTCAAACGTGACACGCCACGTGCTCACTTATATGCGGCTATATACCCATGCGACCTCATCATCATGCGGCCAGTGTCCATCCGACCAAGGCTAAACGAGAGCACATATGCGACTACAATGTCGTGCGGCCAGAGTGCCCATCCGACCAAGGTCAAGCAAGAGCACATATGCGGCACAACGCTACGCGGCCAAGACATTATGCGGCTCTCGACTTACATGATTTTTATTTTACAACCGAAGAAGATTTCTCGCACGATCAGTGCTGACTACGTGTCCAGCTGACCAAGTCACGCACACAAAGGGTTGAAAACAACCCCGAGATCTCATCAACAACATATCTTAACCAAGACCCACGTGGCAGCCTGCCCGTGGCATGCGACTACAGTTACACCCGCATTATGTTGAAGGAGCCCTATGCGGCCACCAAACAGAGACATATACAGCATCGATAGTCCGTCAGCACGACGACTATAAATAGCAGGTAGCATGCCCACAAGAAGAGGGGGAAAGCTACGTACGTGCACACAAGCTCAGTAGAGAGAACAGAAAAGAGCATCCTCATTCCCTTGTCAGACTGTCAACAAAGTAAATGAGCCATTGCAGTGCTCGATCTCAATCGTCACGACCCAGATAAAAAAATATTGTACTTAGATATTTTGTCTAGATTTTTTTCGTACTTTTTGTTCGTTGCTTAAAAAGTTCATCCAAAACTTGTAATGGCAAACAAGATAATGACTCTGCTGGGGACGTCCTTCTCCTCTGATGAGAAGGCAGTGACGCAGTCTGATGCGGCCAAACTGGGATCCACCCAGAGGATGCTGGTGGTACGCTTCGACCAACAAACGTTCGAGAAAATGCTCTCCGAGGAGAGCGAAGATGTGAACTTTCCGTCAGGGGCACGCATTACAGTTAGCGGCGCCTACTAATGATAGATCGAATGAGCAATTGCTTGAATTTAGCGAGCTCGCATTGTCCTAGACTTCTTCGTCCTAGCACGCGTCGGTGCGTAGTATAAAGAGTCCAAGTTCATATCTTCGCTCTTCTCAGCATGGCGCATGGAGTTGCGATTCGGTCGAAGATGAAACTTCTGCTACTGTGATGGCCGCATATGGCCATTTGCATGCGGCTGCCGATCGGTGCCGCATGGTTCTCCTTATGCGGCTTCTACTGTGGCCGCATAAAACATGCCTCAGCACCCGAACTTCTGACATCGTAGTGTTTTCCTTTGCCATAGTTTGGTAGCTGAACACCTTTCTTTACAGCCTCGACTGCCGCATGGACAGGGTCAACCTGAGTGGAAGAATGATGTGCGTCTTCAGCAACGAGAGAAGCGGGGAGCGCATGTTCCGCAATTGGGTGAGGAGCAGCGGCCTTTGCTATCCATATCCTACGGGTCTTCCTAGGCTTTGCTAGCCTTGTTGAAGGACTCACGTTGTCCCCGGAGAGCATTTTCTCGAACGCTTGTTGGTCAAACTGCACCACCATCATCCTCTGGATGGATCCCAGTTTGGCCGCATCAGACTACGTCACTGCCTTCTCATCAGAGGAGGACTCCCCATCAGAGTCGCCATCTTGTTCGCCATTACAAGTTGTGAATGAGCTTTTTTAAACGAACAAAAAGTACAAAAAATCCTAGACAGAATATCTAAGTACAATATTTTTTATCTGGGTCGTGACGATGGAGATCGAGCACTGTAGCGGCTCCTTTACTCCGTTGACGGTCTGACGAGGGAATGATGATGCTCTCTTCTGTTCTCTCCTGAGCTTGTGTGCACGTACGTAGCTCGCCCCCCTCCTCTTGTGGGCATGCTACCTTGCTATTTATAGTCGTCGTGTTGACGAGTTATTGATGCCGCATATGCCTCTGTTTGGTGGCCGCATAGGACTCCTTCAACAGAATGCGGTTGTAATTGTAGTCGCATGCCACGGACAGACTGTCACGTGGGTATTGGTTAAGATATGTTGTTGATAAGATCTCGACGTTCTTTTCAAACCGTTGTGTGCGTGACTTGGTCAACTGGACACGTAGTCATCATTGATCGTGCGAGAAATCTTCTTCGGTTGTAACAGAAAGATCCTGTAAGTCGAGAGCCGCATAACGTCTTGGCAGCATAGCATTGTGGCCGCATATGTGCTCTCGCTTGGCCTTGGTCGGATGGACACTCTTGCCGCATGGCATTGTGGCCGCATACATGCTCTTGTTTGACCTTGGTCAAATGGATACTTACGGCATTGTGGCCGCAAACGTGCTCTCGTTTGGCCTTGGTCGGATGGACACTCTGGCCGCATGATGACGAGGCCGCATGGGTATGTAGCCGCATATGAGTGAGCACGTGGCGTGGCACATCTGACTAGGCCACCAATGAGTTGATATAACTTTTCGTCTTTTTCTGAGCCGTCGTCTTCACAAGTCTCGAAGCGTCTCAGTGTGATGAGCGATGTATCAGAGAGTCTGTCAGGCATTGAATGTCGTGTCAAGGGTGTCTTATGAGGCCCCCATGCTCTGTAGTTGTTTAAGCCGCATAGGATGTACTATGTGGCTTCCAGCTCTTTGGTTGATCAGGCCGCATGTGGCTCCTCTGCGGCTAGGTTGGTCAGGCAGCATGTGGCTCATTTGCGGCCTGTTTTCATTTTTGAGGGGAGCGTAACCTCTGTGCGGCCTGTATGATTTTCACGCTTCTACAGTTTGAGGTTCGCTCTTGGAGTAGGATTTTGTCCAGGACTGAGGGATAATACACTGATTGTTGGCCAATGAATTCCCACGTTGAAAACTCGTAGAGAAAAAAGGTCCCCTTTCGTTCAAGAGTTTGACAATATGTACTTGCCTCTAGTCAAGCTCTCAGCCTTAACCTTCAACTCCACTATCAAGAGGGGTTCAGAAACCACACTCTTAGGCCTCAAGACCAAGCTCCTAGCTCCCACGAGAAAATGAGAGGAAATAAAGAAGTGAAGTAAGAAAGAAAAGAGAGAGGAGAGAGAAAATCAATTCATATATATATATATATATATAAGTATTTAATCGTGACCGTCATCTGCCTTGTCAGCGATCCAAGTCACGAGATTAAATCGATCTCGTCCATTCAAAACAAAACTAAGAAACCAATGGATAATAGAAAGTATCGAACTCTATTCACGAAAATATCTCAATAAAAATGTCTCAGAAGCAAAACAAATATCTGTCGGGGGGTATACCGTCGGTATGTCGTAGTATACTGGCGGTATGCCGGTCAGTGAGTCAAGTTTCAGTTTAGAAAAAAAATTGAGATTCCACGAGATCCAATGTATTTATCTATCCATTTTGAATCTTCCCCCAATTAAACTAACGTATCGTCCAGTTGGAAATGATAACACTAAACAATACAAAATACGTATCCATATACCAATCAGATACTGTGAGACGAGTCTCACACGTTTGGTACACGCAATTTTTCTATGCCTAGATAAATTTAAAGTTGGAAAATCATTCCCATAGTTGGTTTACATTATTAAATTTTATTTTCCGGAATTGGAAATATCCAGATAAATTATTTGCCCATGAAGCATGGAAAACATATTCTCTAACAAGTAGGTGGCTATTTTTTGTTTGCTTGGGAATAAATTTAACAAAAAAATGATATATTTACATCTATTGCTATCAAAAAATGGAATGAAACCTGTTTCTCTCTCCTATTTTTTTTACTTCTCTCTCTGTCTCTGTCTCTCTCTCTCTCTTGCTCGCTCTCCTTCCCCAGTGTGTCGGACCCGGCAAGCGCGACCGCGATATTGAGCGCTTGCTATCGGTGGTGAGGGCGGGGACGGCAGAGACGGTGATGAGATCATGGAATTTCATATTGGAGAGCTTAGGGTTCGAGCAACGAATGGAGGTGGGGTGGTGGTGCCGGCGGATGGGGGAGGAAGGAGAGGCTGCGGTGGGGGAGGAAGAGGGATGGTGAGCGAACCTGGGAGGAGAGGAGGAAGGTGAGCGTACCGTAGGAAAGAGGAGGTAGCCATGGCGACGGCTACGGTGGCAGTAGGAAATAGAGAGGACATTTTTTTTTCGAATCTGACAGGGGCTCGATTTTTTTGGGTAATTATAAGGGCACTACACATTTTACTCGGGGCTAGTCCATTGAAAATTTAGAAAAAATTACAAGTTTGCCGTCATGAAAGTTATTCGGGACTAGCCCACTGTTATAATCAGGACTGTCAAATTTTTGACAGTCCTACCACTTGGAAGGACTGTCAAAATTTTGACAGTCCTACAAATTGTCAGGACTGTCAAAATTTTGACAGTCCTACAAATTGTCAGGACTGTCAAAATTTTGACAGTCCCATTTCCCAAAATTACAAGTTTTCCAAAGTTACTTGGGACTAGTCCAAATTGTTATAATCAGGACTGTCAAAATTTTGACAGTCCTACCACTTGGAAGGACTGTCAAAATTTTGACAGTCCTACAAATTGTTAGGACTGTCATAATTTTGACAGTCCCACAAGCTATGTGGACTGTTAAAATTTTGACAGTCCTAATTTTAACCCACTGAAAATTTTATATAAAACTAGGACTGTCAGGATTTTGACAGTCTCACAAACAATGAGGACTGTCAAAATTTTGACAGTCCTCATTTTAATTGTCAGGATTTTTTTTTAAGTTTATTTCTATTTAGTTAGTTTTGGATTTTGATTTTTTTTATTTAGTTTAACATCCAAAATAAAATATGTTATCATTGAACCCAAAAAAAAAAAAAAAAATCTACCGTACGAATATTACGTCTGCCGTCGATCAGACTTCAAACGGCCATAACTATTTGTTTTCAAATCGTTTTTCGTCACACAATAGGTCTATTTGTATGTTTTCGACGAGAGTAACACAATTCGTGTAGAGAGAATTTTCATCCGAAGTAAGACGTACATATTACAGGCAAAAATATAAAATATAAAACTTTAAAGTATCATAACTTTTGACTGGGAGATCGAAACAAGCTCCAGTTTGAGCCAAAATGACCGTATGAAAAAGTACTTCGGGATAAACCGTTTCACCGTTTGACGGACTTCCCAAATTTTTAGAATCGCAAAAAAACGATGTTTCGACCTCCAAATTTTACTTTTGGTAAATTTTTTTTTTTTTTTACAAAATATTTAATGTACCAATAATAAATTTACTATTTTAAATAACAGAATACTTTAACAAATTTTAAGGATAGAAATTTTAAGAATATTTTGAAATTGGCCCCCACAACAATTAACAAAAAAAATTAACAGAAAAAATTTTTTTAGGACTGTCAATGGGAAGGACTGTCAAAATTTTGACAGTCCTATTGTAGGGCTGTCAAAATTTTGACAGTCCTACCAATTTGTAGGACTGTCAAAATTTTGACAGTCCTTCCAATTGGTAGGACTGTCAAAAGTTTGACAGTCATAAAAATATATGTTGAATTTTTAGGACAGTCAAAATTTTGACAGTACTTCCAATTGGTAGGACTGTCAAAATTTTGACAGTCCTAAAAATCAACATATATGTCAAATTTTGACAATTCTTCTATTTTTTTATTTTCTTTTTTGGTTTTGACGGCGACGACGACGGGAGGCGCGGCGACGGGAGGCTGCGGTGGAGGACGGGGGAGGAGGCGGAGGAGGACGGCGGGAGGGGGGAGGGCTCCGGTCGGGTGGGGAGGGTTTGGGAGGGTTTGGAAATAGTGGACTAGTATGAGTAAAATGTTGGGTTAGTATAAGTAAAAGTTCCTCTTTAGTGGGCTAGCCCCAATCCTGGACTAGTCCCAAGTAAATATGGTAGTGCCCTTATAATTTGCCATTTTTTTTAGACAGGGACATGTTTGAGAATTAAAAAATAGAGACATGACGAACATAGGGATTAAAAATAAATTTTGGTTGGATTCGGTAGGGATATAGTACTACTCGTCCCGGTAAATCTCCGACTTCGATTAGTTATACCTATATGTTTTTGTTGTATGAAATTATAGACCTCTATTTAGAATATATTTTGTGGGGTTAACATTATCCTTGTTTTGTATTGTAAACTTCAATTTAGTACTTGTATATTTTTGTTGGATTAATATTCTTTTTATGTTGTCTTATATATTTTTTTTCTAAAAGTAATTTTTTTTATGGAAAGCGGATTTTATTAACCTATCTTTTTTAGAATGAAAACATTTTTTTTAATTTATAATGTAAAAAAAAAAAATGTTGGCTGTGGACGGGACGAAAAAATCGGCCATGAAAGTGTTAAAACGAGACATGGACGGGGACGGAGACGGGGACGAAAATGGGAGTAAAAAATTAAATCTGAACGGAAATGAAAATATGGACGCAGATTCGAACACTACTCAGAGGCAGAGATGGAGGGTATGGTCCCTATCTCCGACCGGTTTCGTTACTATCCCTAGTAGGAAGTAGATAAAGGAGTGAGCTTTTTAACTTTTCTCTGCGTCTATCTTGGGTTTTTTGGGCTTCGGAAGGAAGAAGAAGAGAAAGTGGCTGAGTTTAATAATAGAAACAAAAATAATAAGATACATTGTATGTTGTGTTTAATTGACACATTTTGTGGATTCATGGAAGAGAATGCTAATCTTAATTTCTAATTTATGTTATATTCGTTCACTCAATTCATATTAAGATACAGACTATAAATATATATTAGCGCATATACATATTGCTATAAATAAACTTATATAATAATTTATACTACTATATAATAATAAAAATTGAGGTTTTATGGTAAACAAAAAAAATATATATATTTTAGCAAATGTCTAGTAATTTTAAAATCTACCAAATATTTCTTTTTTTTTTTTCGCAAGACCGGTTGAAATAGTGGGAGTATATCTTAAATTTTTAATTGTTCAAATACAAAAGACTGGGGTCATTTGGTATTTTTTTTTTTTTTTTGTAAATGGGAGTATATGTTAGTTTATATAATTAAGTGAGAGCATTTGCTAAAAAAATTCAAAAAAAATTTCTAATGTTTTTACCTATGTTTACTAATTAAAATTGTTCATTAAATTTAACATATAATTATGTATAGAAAAAATATTGATAAAATATTGTTTGTTCTTGCTAAAAATTTAAAAAGTTGTTGTTATCACTTCTCAAGTAGTAAAAAAAAATGTTGTTATTGTATGCATTCTCATGTTGTTTTGGTTTGTTGTGCTACGGATCTATGTTTTGGTTTAGAAATTAGACTGCGAATGAATTATATAGTTTTACAGAAATATTATCTGACTCCATGTGTGACATGGTTAACTTTTTATTGACATTAGATAGACTTGATGGGGAATTTCTTAGTTGTATTATTTGTAAGTCTTACAAAGACTTATTTGCATGAAATTGTTGTCAAACTTTACATTTCTTTTTCTTGTTCACTTAACAACCATAAATATTTTTATATTAGTATATTTTGATTTATTTTGCAACTATGTAAGCCCCTGTTTTTTTCAAAAATATTAAAATTAGGATTTTTCACAATTTTCTGGAATTTTCTGGAAATTTTCTGAAATTAAAATCAGGATTTTGAATTATTACATGATTTTTAATTGATAATAAACAACATTAAAATATCATGAAAATAACATTTTTGGGTGTAAAATGGAAAACTGGACTTAGGGTAATTTTTCTGAAATTTATTGGACCCCGGACATATTTTTAAATGCCTAAATATATTTTTTTTAATTAAATAATTTATTTAAACTGTTATTATTATTATTATTATATTTATTTATTTTATTTTTTTTCTCTTTTTCTCTTGGGCCGGCCCGGCCCAGTGGACCGGCCCAGCCAGCTCAGCCCGCACCCTGGCCCGTTGGGCCGCAACCCAACCCAAACCCTAACGGGTCGGGTCGGGTCCGCTTGAACCCGACCCGCCCGACCTGTGACCCAGCCCCCCCCCCCCCGCGTGACCCGCTCCGGCCCCCGCGTCCACCAGCTCCCCGCTCCGCTTCCGGCGCCGCCGCCCGCGGCCGCCGCGCCACGCGCCCTCGCTGGCCGCCGCCTCCCTCGGCCCACGCCACCGCCCGCTCCCCTTTATAAAACCCCGACCGCCCTCGCCAGCCCCGACCCCGACCACCTCGCCGCCCGCCTTCGCCAGCCCCGACCCCGACCGCCTCGCCGCCCGCCTTCGCCAGCCCCGCCTCCCTGCGCCGCCTCCGTCTCGCCGTCCCGTCGACGAAGCCCGCAGCAACAGCAGCAGCAGCGGCTAGGGCAGCGCCGCCGCGCACCGGCCGGTCGCCTCGCCGGCCGTCCCCCAGCCGTGCTCGGCCTCCCCGCCGCCGTGCCGACCGCCGGCCACCGCCATCAGCAGTAAACCCTAACCCTAATTCCCAAATTCCGTGTCGGACACGACACGGACACGGTGAAGACTCGATTTTCGGATCCCCTTCAGGTGCGTGTATCTTTTTGCTCGTAGCTCCGTTTTCGTTTCCGCAAATTGCGTTGTGAAGCCTGTATGACCCTCTCGGTGTCCGGACAAACTGTTCGGGACATCGCGTCCTGTGGTGATCGCACACCGCGATCCAAAAACAGGAAAAACCAGACCCTGTTTTACCCCGGAACTGAGTACGCCCCGCCAAACGGGACGACTTGGTCGCGTACGGTCTTCACAGATACGTGCGCACCGTCGATACGGACGTGTGAGTTTTCGCGGAAGCTGATTCGGGTGTGCGTGCACACCGAAATCAACGCGTATCCGCGGACATCACCCCGTATCCGGCTTTTCTGCATTTTGCCCTAACTTCGTGCACACTCGTCAGATCGAGACGAAACTTGCGCCATCGGACTCGTAGCGATACGCTGGTCCTGTGGGTCAAGTTTGGTTCGATTCTGAGAACGTTGACGAAATCGCGTGTCGTGGGCCCCATAGGCCCCGCTCGACGGGCGATTTTGTGTTCGGCTCATCGGAATCTAAATCTGGAAGTTCCGTTGGGTTCGTATCAGCGTTCCTGACCTGTTGACACTAAGTTTGGTGAATTTGGAGACCTTTGACCCGGACACGTTTTTCGGTGCAAAGCGGGCCCACCGGCGGACCCCGTTTTGACCCGAAACTGCCGTTTTTGCCCTTGTCTCCAAATTGGACCCAAGGACAGGCGTTTCTAGCTATTTGACATCTTCTGAGAGTGATGGTAATGTCTATTTCAGCTTTTGGACTCATCTCTAGACTTTTTCCCCAAGAACCAATTTAATCAGATCCAAACAACAGGCAAGTACCTGCACCTCAAGTTAATCTTTATATATTGTGATAATTAATTCCCTGTCTTACATGTACCCTTGATGATTACACATCGTGTTAGAAATATTGAATTTCATGTCTTGAATATTGGTAGTTCCTGTCTTGTTTTTCATGTCGGGTGGGAGAATACTAGGAGGCATGTAGATTACCCTTTCCCCTGTCGTGACTGCTAGCTTTTGGTACGCGACTGTACCATCAGCCTGATACTCGATTATTCCTGACTGCTAGCCGCCTATGGCGTGCCTGATTAGCCTTATAAACCCCTACATGCCAACTATGTATTCTAAAAATAAACACAAGTACACACATATAGTTTCTGGTTATTTCTTGCTGGCTATTGTAGTTTCATTTCCTGTTTCATTTATTTCTGTTTCTCATACTCCTGTTTGCAGTTAACTCTGAGATGATAATGTTCTGTTAATGCTGTTTCTCAATATGATAGCCAATATTTAATTGTCATAAAATATTTAGTTTAACCTTGTTGTGCATTGTGTACTTTGCTCCTTTCCTGACTGGATCTGTTGATTTAGGCGATGATGAGGATCTTGCCCCTACTTATTATGGTCCCTATGAGGGGACTGATGATACCTATGAGGAGCCAGAACCCACCCAGGAGACCCCTGTTGCTGAGTAGCTAGTAGTAGCTATCTTTCATTTCTATTTCTCATCTTATTTATCGGGTTTGTCCCCGATTTCAATATTGAAATCCTGTATTAAAACATTTGAATCTGTTGTCACATTTATTTCAGTTGCAATCTTAAGTTTCAATTCTCATTATTATCTTGCCTATGTTATTTGTGAATGAGTTAGTTAGTAAAGCTGGATTTGACCTAGACAGCGTACTACCGCCGATTCTTCGGCGTAGGCTGGACGTACCCACGCACTCGTGCCCGAACTTCCGGGTGCGGGTCGTGACACGTTTTTATGGTGGCCCATGCAGGTCAAACGACTAAATTGTTCAGTTTCAACTTAGGGACCGAACAGGCCTGCAATAAGATTGAGGATTCTAGGAAAAGCTCATTCACAGTATAGGGTCCTGATTTCAATTCTTAATATCACTTCTGATCAATTTTTCCTATCGCCCTTGATTTCCAAGTAATCTATTCTGAACTCCCTATCCCTTCATCTTTCAGAATGGTCCAGACCAGGAACACAGTAGGAGGCACATCAGAACCAGCTGAGCAGACTGTGCCCGAAACTCTTGCACTCCCTCCACCTCCATCTACTCCGGCAGTTACTTTAGATGGGGCACAACTACTCGGAGTGTTCCAGGGACTAGTGGAATCCCAGAAAGAACAGACTGCACTTCTGCGGACCAGCCTCTCAGAAGCTATTAAGTCCCAGGAGTCGCCACTCAAGAGGCCAGGGAGTGCCAAAGACTTCAAAAACCTCAGACCCTTGGAATTCTACGGAACTGAGGGCATTCTCTATGCCGATGAGTGGATAGAGAACGTCGAGAGACTCCTGAAGACTGCTCGTGTTCCTGATGATCTTAAAGTGGAGTCTGCAAGCCTGCAACTGTTCGATATAGCTCGGACCTGGTTTAGAGACGAACCTCAACTATCTGCTCCTGACCTCACCTGGGAGGACTTCAAGAGACTGTTCAAGGAAAAATTCTACCCCGAAGTGGCTCGGGAAGCTCTCGAAAGTCAATTCGAGAGACTGGAACAAGATAACCTATCTGTAGATGAGTATACTGCTGAATTTAGCAGGTTAAGCCACTTTGCGGAGTACATGGTTCGAACCCCGGAGGACAGAGCCCGTAGATTCAAGAAGGGGCTATCTCCGGATATTCGCCTTGCTGTCACCACCAGCCGAGCTCGCACCTACGAGGAAATCTTGAGCGTGGCACAAGGCGTTGAGAGAGACATGGGGCATAAGCTAAAGCGAGAAAGAGATACCGGAAATGCGGGACCCAACAAACGCCCTTTTCAACAACAACAGCAGAGGGCCCCGCAACAAGCTCAGCGTCCTCTCCCTCGAGCTCCAGCACCCCAACACCAGGCCCAGGGACAGAACCAACAAGCTGCTGCTTGTAACTATTGTCATAGACCAGGCCATACTTGGCAAGTTTGCAGAAAGAGGCTAGGTGTTTGTCTACTTTGTGGCTCAGCAGCACATCAAGTGAGGGACTGTCCCGCTGCTCAAGGACGCGGACAGGCTTACGTAATGACCGTGGAGAACGCGCAAACTCTGGAAGCAACTAATGCGCGTAAGTGATTCGTAGATATCTTTTCTAGTATTATTTTCGTGCCTATTGGTTCGTGACCTCAGCCCCAACCTAGTAATTTTGAACTTGCTAAATACCTGGTATGCTTTTAAATTTGATAACTGTTTTAGAGGATTTTGCTATTGTGCTTATTTTGTGTCATTTTGTGAACTTCAATAATTTGTACCTCTTTTCATCATCATCTAGCGTACTTAATTTTGCTAAACTCGACTAATGCTGCTATTTTATAGCCTAGTTTTGCAAGCTTACCCTTTATCGGGCTTGTTCATGACACATGTATTATTGAGGCCTGATCAACCCCACTAATACAAGTGTCTACTCAGAATCAGTGTACTACGGTCTGATCAACCTTAGTGCATTTTGATTCGTACTTCGCATGACTACTTATGTGGATTGAGGTATAGTCGACTAGTCTACTTGCCCCCTAAATACGTCCGAGCACATCGTTTCAGCATTACCAGAATAAAACCTCGATCCTTAACCGCCTGACAATTCCCATTAGAATTCCTGAAAAACGCCTTGATCCCTATACCTCTGTTCTACCACCTCGCCCTTAAACTCCTTATTATTGATCCTCGTCTTTCCTTATTTCGGAAAGACAAAAACCAGTGGTTGGTATAAGTTGATTTGTAGTGCTAGACATACCCTCAGATCGGACGAATTGATGATAACCCTTTATGACTAAGACAAGACCCTAGGTGCTGTGTTTTGTGTTGCAGGCTTAAGATTCAATACCCTGATTTATTAAGTTGAGACCTAGCTTTACTAGTTGTACAGCCTTAGAGGATATGGGTAAAATTATAAGTTGGGTAGCGACCGCAATGTTCACCTGAGAGAAACCCGTTAGACTGTAATCAAGTGAGTTTGGACAGAGAGAACCCTGCCATAATTTAAATTTTGAGGACGAAATTTTATAAGTTGGGTAGATTGTAAGCCCCTGTTTTTTTCAAAAATATTAAAATTAGGATTTTTCACAATTTTCTGGAATTTTCTGGAAATTTTCTGAAATTAAAATCAGGGTTTTGAATTATTACATAATTTTTAATTGATAATAAACAACATTAAAATATCATGAAAATAACATTTTTGGGTGTAAAATGGAAAAGTGGACTTAGGGTAATTTTTCTGGAATTTATTGGACCCCGGACATATTTTTAAATGCCTAAAAATATTTTTTTTAATTAAATAATTTATTTAAACTGTTTTTATTATTATTATTATTATATTTATTTATTTTATTTTTTTCTCTTTTTCTCTTGGGCCGGCCCGGCCCAGTGGACCGGCCCAGCCAGCTCAGCCCGCACCCTGGCCCGTTGGGCCGCAGCCCAACCCAAACCCTAACGGGTCGGGTCGGGTCCGCCTGAACCCGACCCGCCCGACCCGTGACCCAGCCCCCCCCCGCGTGACCCGTTCCGGCCCCCGCGTCCACCGGCTCCCTGCTCCGCTTCCGGCGCCGCCGCCCGCGGCCGCCGCGCCACGCGCCCTCGCCCGCGCTGGCCGCCGCCTCCCTCGGCCCACGCCACCGCCCGCTCCCCTTTATAAAACCCCGACCGCCCTCGCCAGCCCCGACCCCGACCACCTCGCCGCCCGCCTTCGCCAGCCCCGACCCCGACCGCCTCGCCGCCCGCCTTCGCCAGCCCCGCCTCCCTGCGCCGCCTCCGTCTCGCCGTCCCGTCGACGAAGCCCGCAGCAACAGCAGCAGCAGCGGCTAGGGCAGCGCCGCCGCGCACCGGCCCGTCGCCTCGCCGGCCGTCCCCCAGCCGTGCTCGGCCTCCCCGCCGCCGTGCCGACCGCCGGCCACCGCCATCAGCAGTAAACCCTAACCCTAATTCCCAAATTCCGTGTCGGACACGACACGGACACGGTGAAGACTCGATTTTCGGATCCCCTTCAGGTGCGTGTATCTTTTTGCTCGTAGCTCCGTTTTTGTTTCCACAAATTGCGTTGTGAAGCCTGTATGACCCTCTCGGTGTCCGGACAAACTGTTCGGGACATCGCGTCCTGTGGTGATCGCACACCGCGATCCAAAAACAGGAAAAACCAGACCCTGTTTCACCCCGGAACTGAGTACGCCCCGCCAAACGGGACGACTTGGTCGCGTACGGTCTTCACAGATACGTGCGCACCGTCGATACGGACGTGTGAGTTTTTGCGGAAGCTGATTCGGGTGTGCGTGCACACCGGAATTAACGCGTATCCGCGGACATCACCCCGTATCCGGCTTTTCTGTATTTTGCCCTAACTTCGTACACACTCGTCAGATCGAGACGAAACTTGCGCCATCGGACTCGTAGCGATACGATGGTCCTGTGGGTCAAGTTTGGTTCGATTCTGAGAACGTTGACGAAATCGCGTGTCGTGGGCCCCATAGGCCCCGCTCGACGGGCAATTTTGTGTTCGGCTCATCGGAATCCAAATCTGGAAGTTCCGTTGGGTTCGTATCAGCGTTCCTGACCTGTTGACACTAAGTTTGGTGAATTTGGAGACCTTTGACCCGGACACGTTTTTCGGTGCAAAGCGGGCCCACCGGCGGACCCCGTTTTGACCCGAAACTGCCGTTTTTGCCCTTGTCTCCAAATTGGACCCAAGGACAGGCATTTCTAGCTATTTGACATCTTTTGAGAGTGATGGTAATGTCTATTTCAGCTTTTGGACTCATCTCTAGACTTTTTCCCCAAGAACCAATTTAATCAGATCCAAACAACAGGCAAGTACCTGCACCTCAAGTTAATCTTTATATATTGTGATAATTAATTCCCTGTCTTACATGTACCCTTGATGATTACACATCGTGTTAGAAATGTTGAATTTCATGTCTTGAATATTGGTAGTTCCTGTCTTGTTTTTCATGTCGGGTGGGAGAATACTAGGAGGCATGTAGATTACCCTTTCCCCTGTCGTGACTGCTAGCTTTTGGTACGCGACTGTACCATCAGCCTGATACTCGATCATTCCTGACTGCTAGCCGCCTATGGCGTGCCTGATTAGCCTTATAAACCCCTACATGCCAACTATGTATTCTAAAAACAAACACAAGTACACACATATAGTTTCTGGTTATTTCTTGCTGGCTATTGTAGTTTTATTTCCTGTTTCATTTATTTCTGTTTCTCATACTCCTGTTTGCAGTTAACTCTGAGATGATAATGTTCTGTTAATGCTGTTTCTCAACATGATAGCCAATATTTAATTGTCATAAAATATTTAGTTTAACCTTGTTGTGCACTGTGTACTTTGCTCCTTTCCTGACTGGATCTGTTGATTTAGGCGATGATGAGGATCTTGCCCCTACTTATTATGGTCCCTATGAGGGGACTGATGATACCTATGAGGAGCCAGAACCCACCCAGGAGACCCCTGCTGCTGAGTAGCTAGTAGTAGCTATCTTTCATTTCTATTTCTCATCTTATTTATCGGGTTTGTCCCCGATTTCAATATTGAAATCCTGTATTAAAACATTTGAATCTGTTGTCACATTTATTTCAGTTGCAATCTTAAGTTTCAATTCTCATTATTATCTTGCCTATGTTATTTGTGAATGAGTTAGTTAGTAAAGCTGGATTTGACCTAGACAGCGTACTACCGCCGATTCTGCGGCGTAGGTTGGACGTACCCATGCACTCGTGCCCGAACTTCCGGGTGCGGATCGTGACAAACTATTTCAAGGCTAATGTTATATTTTGCAACCATAAATATTATTTTTTCTTATTTTTCTAACTTGTTAATAAAAAAAGAGGACAGTAAAATTTATTCCATTATTTACCCAAAAATGAATTATATATACCCAAAAATATTATATATGTACCGAACGTGATAATAAAATATATCTGAAAAAATAATGAGTTGGAATGAAATTTCTGAGAATATAGAATTTACGACTAAAATGTATTTCAAGTACTAAACATCATCTCATTAGGATTCAATGATGCGGAAGGAAGGCTAAGAGCTTATGCACGTCTTAAGTTTTTAAATATGAGAAAATTTTGAGTTGTCCTACAATTATTTTATCATAATTCAAGTTACATTTCACTAAATTACTATAATACATAGAAAACTTTACTTTTAACAATGGCTATCCACACCCCCCCCCCCCCCCCTCCTATTTATGATCAAAATACCCTCAAATAAGTAGGATGCACCTAAGTTATGGTAAAATAAGTGGGATGCAACTCAATTTTTATTTATTTATTTATGTAGGTCAAAGGAGTTGACTGGTAGTCATTGACGATTTCCGTTAAAAGTGGAGGAGGTTATGTATTAGGGTAATTTTGTGGGGTGCACCTTGAATTATTCTTTAAATATTTGAGAGGTATGTTCCTGCAAAAGAGTACACATAGGGGTGGATTTGGAAAAACTTGATAATATATATAAGGATATTTGAGCAAGTGTCCATATTACAAATATAGAAACTAGCATATACTCCTACTTATTTTAAAAAGTAGACAATTTTCTGATTCCTTTGTATACAATATTTAAAAATTTAAGATATACCCCTAGTATTAAACCAAAATTTTGATTATTTTACTCATAATTGGGACATTTGCTACTTTTTATTTTTTTTAATAAAGAGGGACATATGCTAGTTTCTATATTTGCTAAAATATTTCATATATAGAGTAAAACTTTGATACAAATGG
Source organism: Iris macrosiphon (assembly GCA_036927795.1). Taxonomy (NCBI): domain Eukaryota; kingdom Viridiplantae; phylum Streptophyta; class Magnoliopsida; order Asparagales; family Iridaceae; genus Iris; species Iris macrosiphon. Next base: position 139,536,761 of record JAYESA010000018.1, on the reverse strand, counting down.
TTGTATCAAAAATTTGATACATCCACTCTATTACTCTATGATAAGTGTGCCCCTATATATATATATATATATATATATATATATATATATATATATATATATAGGAGAAAAGAAAAAGAAAAAGAACTTTGATACAGATGGTTGTTTCAAAGTTTTGATACAGCCACTATATAACAAGTGTTTATATATGTAAATTTTGAGGTGGGATCACTTGTCATCCAGTGGCTGTATGAAAACTTTGATACAACCATATGTATCAAAGTTTATACAGCGGGGGGTATCAAAGTTTTGATACCCCCGATGTATGACATGTTGGCCCATTCTTTTCGTAAAGTGCGCGCGCGCACACACACACACACATATATATATATATATACACTAGAAAACTTTGATACATTGTATGACATGTGGGTCATCTCTAAAAGTTTATATATATATATATATATATATATATATATATATATATATATATATATACTTGTAAATGACGTCTAGTCTAGTGGTTAAGACCGATGCATATTAGATTCGAGCCTCCTTTGAAGTCTTTTAATTTTTCTTTGGAGAAATTAAAGGAGAATTAAGTGGTGAGTTGATGATGGGTACACTTGTAGTCCTTCGAACAAGTCTGTAACATAATTACTTCTTTATATATATATATATATATATATATATATATATATATATATAGTTGCATACTTTACGAAAAGAGGGAAGGGTCAATTTGTATCAAATTTTTGATACATCCATCTTTATCAGAGTCCTACTCCCCCCCCCCCCCCCCACCCACCACACACACACACACGCAGATAGATAGACAGATAGATAGATAGATAGACAGACAGATATATATATATATATATATTGTATCTGGCTTGGGACACTAGTTGACTTAGTAGCATCAGAGAGAGAGAGAGAGAGAGAGAGAATGGAAGGAATAGTTCATAGGAATGTGGAGGTGAACGGGATAAGGATGCACGTTGCGGAGAAGGGGGAGGGTCCGGTGGTGCTCCTCCTCCACGGATTCCCCGAGCTCTGGTACTCGTGGCGCCGCCAGATCCTCGGACTCGCCGACAGAGGATACCGTGCCGTCGTGCCCGACCTCCGCGGATACGGGGACACCGAGGCCCCTCCCTCCGTCTCGGACTACTCCATCTTCCACATCGTCGGCGACGTCGTCGCGCTCATCGACTCCCTCGGTCAGGACCAGGTCAGTCAGTTGCAATGCAATATAGATAGACAGGGTCAACGAATATGTCCGCACTCTTGCACGTGCCGACAGCCTTTTTATTAGATCTCTTCCGTATCAAATTATGTCAGTACATCGTTTGGTAGGGATCATTATTGAGCCCGAGGTCTATGGACATCCGAAAAGTCCAACCGGCCCTGTGGGCCAAAATCCGAGTCCGATCTGATCCATATTAGTATAGGACAGGACTTAGACTAAGCATACACTGTCCGATCCCGGCCCGAGAAGCATGTATAAGCTCGGCCAAGTTTTGAGTCAAAGTCTCTCTTTCTCTGGATTCTAAAACAGGTTACAGTTGGTTCAATTTTTTCTTTGGAATACAAAGAACCAATTTAATCATTAATTTTACTGACATTTTTTAAATAATACAACAAATCATGACATCATGTCCTTGAAAATGGACTTAGAACACACAATGTTCAGCTGGGCTCTTTGATTTAAGAGCCTTTGATTTAGCTGACAGCTAGCTAGCTAAGCTAGCCTAAGGTTTCGTTTGGTAGGAAGGATGGAAAAATGGAAGTTAAGAAGAAAAAAAAAGATGCATTTTTCTTCCATATAGAAAGAAAACATATTTTTCTTCGTTTGTGTTTGGTAGGAAGGATGAAAAAGATATTCATTTTCTTTTGTTTGGTATGGAAGAAAAAGTGAAGAAAATAAAGTAAAAATATAGGCTTTAGCAATTTTATCCTCAACTAAAAAAGCTTATTTACCATTTGACTTCATGAATAATTTTTAAATAACACAATTAATATGGGGATATAATTGTTAATTAATATAAGCCTCTACTTTTTCTACCATTTTTTTTTCACTTTTGGAGTTATTGAATTTCCTAGGTTAGGAGAGAAAAGTAATCCCTCCACTTTTTCTTTCATACCAAACAAGAAAAAATGAATCATTTCCTCCACTTTTTTCTTCATTTTTCTTCCCCTTACTTTTCTCTCCTACCAAACACCATTAGAAATAATTTTGAAAAATTTTCTTTGAAAGCTACGTGATCCCTAGACCGAGGGGCTCTCTCTTTCTTCCCAAAGGGATATGATATGAACGGTCCTATTGTCCCAAGTTCCCAACGTGTAGTCTATTTGCGGAAAAAGAGGACGGGACACTATCCACTCCCATTGGTAGACATGATGGAATGGCTGACAACCTAACACATTGATATGAATGGTCGGATGAGGATCCTTTTTTTTCAAGATCCAGAGGCAGAAGCTAAATTCTTAAAAATTCTCAGGAAGAAAAGGAGACCTGTAGCCAGAGAATTCATTCTTCAGTCTAGACTTCTAGTTGGAAGATGGAACGGAGAAGACTCTTCGTTTCTAGAGATAAAAGCTGGCCGGGTGGAGCAAATTAATTTATTTGGCTTTCAGACTTCCATGCAATCTCCACATTTTTTTGCTTTTTTTCCACAAAATTTTCAAAATTCTTGGTTCATATTGTTATTTCCTTCGACTCTGCAACTATTGTAGAATTTCGTAGTGTTCTTTGTGTAGCTTTTCTTTGTGTTTTTTTCTGGTCAACTCTACAATAATTTAGTGTACAATTTAAGAATATAGTGTTGAAATAATCTTTAAGACGACTTTAACGATTAGTCTGAGAAGGCTTCTTAGGGATTTTTTATAGAGCTAGTCCGGCCCGACCCGACTTGACCCGAAAAGTCCGACTCTTGTGGGCGGGCATGGACTTCAAATGGTAAATACATGACCAATTTGGGCTCTCGTCTTGTGCGGGTCAGATAAATAACCGATATCGGCGTAGTCGACAAGGCGGACATCATTTCAAGGATCAATAGGATTTTATCTATTCCGAGATGCAAAGGGATAGAATAAGTCCATGTCCGTAGTACCCTTAAGGTAATGTAAGATATCCTTTATGTCATTCCAATAGTGGTGTCTTGGTGTAGTGCTAAATTTAGCCAATAGATTCACAACAAATGAGATATTCACTCATAGTGCATTAAGCTAAGTACAATAATGTGCATATGCGCTTAGATATGGAACTTCATATTCCAATACCTCTTCGTCGTCTTCCTTAGGATGAAATGAATCTCATTTAGCAACTAGAGATCAGACGATCACGGATGTATTCAAAGATTTTGTTTTGTCTATATTAAATCAACGTAGCACCTTATGAGTTAACTTGATTGGCGAACCAAAACACCACCGACACAATGCTCAAGCTGCGTGCTTAAGCCGAATCAAGTTCTTTGAGGTAACTCATGCCCTCCAAATGTTTCAAGAAAATACAGAACTTTTTCATGACCTACTGAAGAAAAGAAAACAAGATAAATAGACTCCTCTCCCATACCTTTAGGCAGAATCAGTGTGGACAGCTTGGTATTGCCAGTTCACACATTATTCAAAAGGAAAGGAAAGTAATTACTGCAAAATCAGTATGGACAGCTTGGTATTGCCAGTTCACACATTACTTAAAAGAATAGGAAAGTGATTACTGCCAACTTCCCTAACAATCTTCCTCATCCGCACCCTTCCATTGAATCAGGACCTTGGTGATAGCACAATTCCCTTGTTGCACGATATGGCGATCTAAGCTCTTCAGTGACTCAACCACCAATAGACCTTCAGCATCAGTCTCTGGCAACTTGGATCCGTAGGTCACTCTGAGATTCGAGCTGCTTATTTAAACAAGATACATGAAACACCAGATGCACCTGGTGTTTCATGTATGGGTGTCCATTGTTGTTGTATGGGTGTCCCAACATTTTGATCTAGCAAGAATTTAAGGGACCGTTGGTCTGTCTTGACTGTGAACCTGCGGCCAAACAAATACGATCTCCACTTACGAACCGCCAAGACTAGAGCAAGCAGCTCCTTCTCATTTGCCAAGTAAAATAAGACCTTTCCTTTTAGTGTCTTGCTAAAGAATGCAATGGGCCTTTTGCCTTGAAATAACACTGCCCCAGTACCTGAATCTGCTGCATCACATTAAATAGTAAACTCTTGGGAGAAATCTGGAAGCGCTAAAACTAGAGGAGATGAAACTGCTACCTTGAGTCTTTTGAAAGCTTGGACAGACTCCTCGGTCCATGTAAATAAATTCTTCTTAAGCTTGTCTGTGAGAGGGCGAGCAAGCTTGCCGTAATCTTGGATGAATCATCTATAATAACCGGTGATACCAAGAAATCCACGTAAGGCTTTTATGTTCTGAGGTTGAGGCCACTCAAGCATAGTTTTGATCTTTTCCGGATCAGCCAATACGCCCTCTCTCGAAATAATATGTCCAAGGTACTCGATGGAAGAGGCACCAAAAACACATTTACTCCTTCTGGCAAAAATAGTATTCTTCCGCAAAAGATCAAGAACGATACGAAGATGTTGCTCGTGCTCCTGCATGGTTAGGCAATAAACCAAGATATCATTAAAAAAAAACTAACACGAACCTACGTAGATGTGGACGGAACACCTCATTCATCAATCCTTGAAAAGAAGATGGAGCATTAGTAAGGCCGAATGGCATTACGAGGAACTCATAGTGCCCTTCATGAGTGCGGAACGTTGTCTTATGGATGTCTTCAGGTCGTATCATGATTTGATGATAACCAGAGGGAAGATCTAGCTTGGAGAAAACACAGGCGTTATGAAGTTCATCTAACAATTCTTCTATCACCGGTATTAAGAAATTTATCTTTGATTGTGATATTATTAAGAGCTCGATAGTCAACACAAAGTCGCCAAGTATCGTCCCCTTTTTAACCAGTAACACTGGAGAAGCAAAAGGACTTTGGCTTGACCGCACCATGCCGTTGTCAAGGAGATCCGACACGAGTTTCTCGAATTCCTCCTTTAGGTAGTGTGGGTACCTGTAGGGCCGCGAGTTACAGGGTTTCGTTGCGGGTTCCAAAGGAATTTTATGGTCCCATGAGCGCTCAGGTGGAAGCCCTGTTGGCTCAGTAAACACATCAACATATTCCTCCAATAAAGGACTCAGTTCAACAGGAGTAATGTGCTTGTTTGAATCTTCTGTTATAGAGTGAATGGATAACAAAAAACATGCGTTCAAGGATGGGACATTCTTGCTAACCTTTCGATCGGCCAAGAACTCTACTCCTTGCACGCCTTTACACTTTAACTTGCACTTCTTACCCATACTTTGGAACTCCAGAATGAGGTTTGCAAAATCACATGTTATGAGGCCAAGACTTCGAAGCCATTGAGCCCCGACTCTCATCCTCCGAGCTCGAGGAGGTAGAAATCGACTAGTAGTGGAACCCCTTGGAGAATAATTTTCACACAATGACACTTTATCTTGACAAGAAATTATGTCTCCATTGGCCACGGCCACCTCAAATCGTGACTCATGTTTTTACCCACAACTCCGCCTTCTTGGCGATATGGGGGTCAAGGAAATTATGGGTGTTGTCAGAGTCGATTAATACGGCCAGAGGAACCTTGTTGATTGTTGCACGGATGCGCATGGTCTGTGGTGAGGTGCTTCTTGTAATGGCGTGGAGAGAGACCTCGAGGGAGTCTTTCAGAGCAATATCTTCTCTGGTTGCTGCCACCTCTTGATCACCGCCATTACTATCATCATCAAGTGACCGATCTCCCTCCATTGCATACAACTTTTGTGGGGGAGGGTTTTCGTCTTGATCGTCTTTCTTGTTGAGGTCATAGAATTACTGTGGGTAGAAGGGGTTGGCCTCATGTTGTTGTTGCGAAGAGGGCGTTTGGTAGAATTCACCTTACGTTCTTATAATGATGCCAAGCTGAGAGCATGACGCAAGGTTGTAGGATTATGCATCAACACCTCATAGCGGAGTTCTTCCTTCAACCCGCATATAATGCAGCTCCTCAAGAATGAACCATCCAGCCCATCAGTACGATTAGCAAGTTCTTCAAATTTGCTCTGGTACTCCTCCACCATGGATTTCTGTTTAAGCTTTGAGAAACTCCCCACTCGATCATCAAACTGATCAGGACCAAATAGGAGCATAAGGCCCTAGTGGAAGTCGGCCCAACTGTTGATACCACCGAGTCGATCCTCGTGGCGAAACCATTGAAGCGCCTTCCCATCCAAATGGAATGCCACAGTGAGGACCTTTTGCGAGTTTGGTGTTCTTTGTTGCAAAAAAAAGAATTGCTCGGCTTGATACAGCCAAGTGTCTGGATCCGTCCCTTCGAACCGTAGAAGCTTGAAACGAGAAGGATAGAAGTGGTCATAACCTCTACACTTCTCTGCCATTTTTGAGCTTTCACCCTTCTTGATTATAGAGGAAGTGAGACTTGCCACCTGACTTCCAAGATCCTGGATCATCTTCATCATTTCCTCGAAACGCCGGTTGTTTCTTTCGTTGCTCTCTTTGAGTTGCGCCTGAAGCTCCATGTTGGTCACCATGGAAAAGCCTTGCTCTGACACCAATCAGGGCCGGTCCTGAATAATTGAAGATCATGTGCGAATCTCAAAATGAGATCCTAAATTTATTTATTCGTATTTTTAAAGGTATTATTCTATATCTTTATTAAAATCTTTGGAGATGTTCTTAATTGTATATTATAACTGAATCTATAAATAGTTACTAAACAAAATAACCATAGCTCCAATTATCTATATTCAAGCACATTACATAGTATAATAAAGATGTTTTAAATAGAAGACGTACTGACCTTTAAATTGTATAAATAAAAGCTAGGCCTGCACATCCAAATTCTTAAATTATATAAATAAAAGAAATATGATCATTATTGTAGAAAATAAAACTCACGTCAGATCTTTATTGTAGAAAATAAATTCAACTAACATTTTAGGGATCTTTAGAAGCAAAATAGCAATTGAACCGCTTAGAGATGATAGACAACACACCGGTCAGAACAAGATCTTTGATTTACCCTAAAAAAATTGTAAGATTATAAATATGAGTCTTAGAGTCGGTAAAGTCGGTAGGGAATAGAGATTGAAGAATTAGAAGTCTTGTGTGAGAGAGTCTAGGGATTGAGGAAAAAATAGGATGACTTAAATTACAAAATTACATAACTGATGTGTGTGTGTGTGTGTGTGTATATATATATATATATATATATATATATATATATATATAATTTTATTTTGAGGCCCCAAAAAATTGGAGGCCCTGTGCGGCCGCATTTTTGGCACGGCCCCAGGGCCGGCCCTGATACTGATGCAACAGACCTGGGTCTGGTACAAAAGATCAAACAATTTTTGGAATGAAGTAAGAAAGGAATTGAGATAAAGAGTTAAAGACTACTCAAGGAGGAGATGGATTCTCCAAACCAAGAGATTCAAATGAGTTCTTTGAGGTAACTCATGCCCTCCAAATGTTTCAAGATAATGCAGAACTTTTTATTGCCCTGCTGAAGAAAAGAAAACAAGATAAATAGACTTCTCTGCCATACATTTAGGCAGAAGCAGTATGGACAGCTTGGTATTGCCAGTTCACACATTATTCAAAAGAAAAGGGAAGTGATTACTGCCAACTTCCTGTGAGCTGCTGGCCTTTGGCAAGAGATTTATTGTGATCATTACCCTTCCCTAACAATCTGCATGAATTTAGGGATAACGTGTATCGTATGATACAATAACTCAAGGAGTTTAGGTCTATGCTTCTAAATCTATAGGAACATGATTTAATGATAATGTTCTCATAAATATTTTTTATTTGTTTCACCTTTACAGGTATTTCTAGTTATAGAATTAGATTAAGTATATATTACATGACTTAAGTAAGAAAAAATCGATACTACCTATCAGCCTATATATATAGTATCGAATCAACTAATACGTGAATAAATTGTAGTGTATTGTAGGATACATTAAAATGTATCATAAGATACTAACATAGGTATTATTATTGTTGGTATAAACTTTCTAGCTAAAATTGAGGTCATTAATTTTGTTTTCATCCATATTCATTAGGTGTATGTTGTTGGACATGATTGGGGGGCTCTGGTGGCATGGAATTTGTGCATGTTCAGGCCAGACAAGGTGAAAGCACTAGTGAACTTGAGTGTCGCATACAGACCTTGGCATCAAACTGCAAATCCTGTGGAATACTTTAGCTCCATTTATGGAGATGATTATTATGTCAGCAGATTCCAGGTTTGCGGATTTTCTTTCTTATATTTTACTTCTTACCAGGATATATTGTCCAATTAAGCCTTTCATTTTACCTATCTAGGAACATGGAGCTATAGAGGCAGTATTTGATCGTGTTGATGTTAACACATTCTTCAAAATGATCTTAACATCTCGTGATCCAGGCCCTTTTATGTTACATAAGGACCAAGATTTCGGTCCGCCGCCCAATATCCAGATCCCATTGCCTTCATGGGTGACCGAAGAGGATATCAGCTATTTCACAAGCAAATATGAGAAGACTGGTTTTACCAACCCAATCAATTATTACCGCAATCTAGAACTGTAAGTTTTTCTTAGAACTCTCGATTTTATCAGAATTGTAGTAGTTTCTATTTAGTAATTACTGGAGATAGCTCAGCAAAAGTAGCAATGTTACTGATCTTGGGTATTAAGTTTTTTTTTTCCTCTCAAATATAATCAATTAGGAATTCCTGGCATTGTTATCGATATTAACTACATATAATTTTTTCCACGACTAAAATGTATTAAAGAGGATTGCATCTTGCTTCCTAACCATCTTTTATGTGTGCTCAATGAAGTGGGTTGCTTAATTATGTGAATGTATGGCTAGGTAAAGGAAGATGATTTTGGAATGACCATATCCATTGATGGAAGTTTTGAATTTGATTTGTGATTATATCGAGTATGAGATAGGGTTGTCTTTTTGAAGTAGGAAGGAGTGGAGGAGATGCAATGGACTTAATGATGGTTGGAGAAGTAGAATGAGAAGCCACCATTAATTTGGAAGACACATGGTCTTATATGCTAGCATTTAGGGAAATTGAAGCCATCACCATGTGCAAATATTTAATCTTGTTCATTTTAAAGAAGTTTTAGGAGCTGTTCTCAATTTGATAAGGAAAAAGGAATGTTTCCCTTGCCATGTTGCTTTGTTTTATCTTAGTTTAGATGTCAAGAAGTTAGGTGTAGGTGTTATGAACTTTTTTTCGTCAAGATGTGTAGAAGAGAATAATAGATTAGTTTTCATTGATAAAAAATGCTACATATCAATAGGAGAGGCTGACCCCTCTCTCTATTATTCTACCCGATGTGGGACTAAAGCCCACTACCTAATATAACGCTTAACACCCTCCCTCAAACTGGAGCATATATATCAATTATGCCCAGCTTGTTACATAAAAATTGTTCCCAGTGACCTAAAAGAGATTTCGTGAAGATATCGGCTATCTGATCACCGGTCCTTACGTGATGGAACTTTATCATTCCCTTTTTATACTCATTACGGACGAAATGGACATCAATTTTAATGTGCTTCGTCCTTTCGTGAAATACAGGATTGGTAGCAATATGCATAGAAGATTGGTTATCACACAACATATCTACTACTTTAGATCTTGCTTCTTCTCCCAGCTCTTGTAGAAGATGCTACAGATATAATACTTCTGCCGTGCCATGAGCAATGACTCGATATTCTGTTTCGAAACTTGATCGTGCGATCACACTCTGCTTCTTACTCTTCCACGATACCAAGTTTCTGCCAATAAATACCGAGTAACCAAACGTAGATCGTCTACCTGTCAGGCTGGCACCCCAGTCAGCATCAGTAGAACACTCAACATTTGTATGTCCCTGGTTCTCCATGCGAATCTTTTTCTAAGATTCTGGACTAAATAGCGTAGAATTCTGAGAACTGCTTGCCAATGTGGAACTCGTAGAGAAAACATAAATCTACTCACAGCATTGACGACAAAAGAAATATATGGACGAGTCATAACTGTCAGGTAGTTGAGTTTTCCAACCACTCGATATTGATCCGGATTCGCCATCAGGACCCCCTCGTCGGGGATTACTTTTCTCCTGGGTCCATTGTCGACGTTGCACCTTTGGCTTGCATCATTCCTGCATCATTTAGTATATTTAGCACATACTTCCTCTGCGACATGACAATGTGCTTATTTTTTCGTACAACTTCAACACCCAATAAGTAGTTTAATGAGCCATATCCTTGGTCTAAAACTGTTCTCCTAGAAACTTCTTCAGTTCCGCAATGCCCTGACTGCTGTCTCCTGCGATCACAATGTCATCAACATAAACACCAAGTAGAATCCTTCATGTCGGTGTTTGTCAATAAAATACTGAGTGATCCTTCTCCGATTGACGTATACCAAACTGAGTGACCACATCTGTAAACCGACCAAATCATGCATGAGGTGATTGTTTGAGACCATACAGGGTCTTCCTCAGATGACACACTTTACCCTCTCTTGCAACGAACCCGGGAGGTTGCACCACATATACCTCTTCATCAAGGTCCCCGTGGAGGAAGACATTCTTAATATCCAGCTGGAGTAGCGGCCAGTCATAGCGAACAGCTAAGGCCAATAGTATAGGTACAGAGGTCATCCTGGCAACAGGGAAGAATGTCTCAAAATAATTCTCACCATAAGTCTGTGAATATCCTTTAGCCACCAGACGAGCCTTTAGTCGATCAAGACTGCCATCTAGTTTCACTTTGATCGTGAACACCCATTTGCATCCGACAGCCTGTTTACCAGACAAAAAATTTACCAAGTCCCGAGTATGGTTCTCTCGAAGCGCATTCATCTCCTCTTCCATAGCAGCACGTCAACCGGGATGTTTGAGACCCTTCTTGGCAGAATTGGGAATATGAATCCCATCAATAATAGCTATTGAAAATTAAGTGTGGCTCACAAGCCCTTTGTAGTTTTCAACATACAAGGGATGATCACGACAGACACGACGAGGTCGAGCTGGTAGAACAGGCGGAGCCGAAGGCGGAGACGAATCAGGCGAGCAAGAGGAGGAGGATGACTTTGTGACCATGGACTTTATCTGCAACGATCGATCGGGCGACGCCGTTGCGGACCGAATCAGTGTCTGCGGACCGTCGGACTGGAGCAATGGCTCGGTAGGGGAGGGCAGCCTAACAGTGGGTTGTTGTGCTTGAACCGGGAACAACAAGAAGTCCTCTTCTGGGTAAACTTGGGGCACTGGTCCTGGAGTTTGTGGAAGTGGAGAAAACTTGGTTTCAACAAAGGTAACATACCGATAGAAAAAATACCTCTTCAAGACTGGAGAAAAACACCGATACCCTTTCTGATCCTTAGGATACCCAAGAAAATACATTGGATAGCCTTTGGATATAATTTAGAAAGAGTTAGTCGGGTATCCCTAACATAACACAAGCAACTAAAGATTCAGAGAGGTAGAGGAAACGGCTCTCGTTTAGGATATAACCGAGAGAAGGGAGTATCACCATTGAGAACAGACGACGGCATGTGATTAATGAGATAGTAAGTCGTAAGAGCGACATCCGACAAAAAAAAATTTGGAGTACGTGCTTGGAACATAAGAGCACGCGTTGTTTCTAAGAGATGACGATTTTTGCGTTCAGCTACACTATTCTGTTGTGCTGTGTAAGGACATGAAGTTTGGTGGATGATGTCATTCCGAGACAAATGGGACACAAACTCATGAGACATATACTCACGACCATTGTCACTTCGAACACATTTAATCAGAACACCAAATTGTGTTCTAATTTTCGCATGAAAATTGCACCAAATGTTAAATAATTCGGAGCAATTTTTCATTAGATAAACAAAAGTGACACGTGAGTAGTCATCAACAAAGGTAATGAAGTACTTGAATCCCATCACAGATTCAACTGGACAAGGTCCCCATATATCGGAATGTACTAACTCGAAGGGAGCGGAAGAAATTTTATTCTGACTAATCGGATAGGAAATCCGGTGATGCTTCGCCAAGCTACATGACTCACAATGAAAAGAAACATCTAAAGATGGGTACATTTTATGGAGTGCTTGGACAGATGGATGTCCTAACCGGCACTATAACTCAAAAGGATCAAGTTGCACACCAACACAGGCAACAGATGAAGTTTCGTCAAACAGGTACAAGCCTCCAACCACATGCCCCCTACCGATAGTCCTTCCAGTCGTTAGGTCCTGAAAAACACAACCATCAGAAAAGAATCTTACCGAGCAGTGCATATCACGAGTAATCCGACTAATTGAGAGTAAGCTAAATGGGTTTCCAGGGATATATAGTACAGAATGTAGTGATAGTCCCGAAGAAAGACGGACAAATCCTTTTCTACGGACTGTCAGCGAACCACCATTGGCGCATGTAATATTAGACATACGACCAACCGGTACATAGTTTCGTATCATACCTGCGTCGCCTGTCAAGTGAGCAGACGCACCAGAATCAAGGACCCACTGCTTCTATTGTACCACACATGCCGTTGAGTACCCTGCGGTGGACGCAGAAGGAGAAGCTTCACCTCGACGTTGAGCTTGAAACTCAACAAACTCTGCATATGCGTCATCAGTCATTTGGACGGATTGGCCGCTAAGATCAGGAGTATATGAGGTAACGTTGGCGGCAGAAGCTTTAGTACATTGCCACTGGAAATGACCATGTAGGCCACAGTTGAAGCATGTGCACAGTCGACCTCCATCACGACTGTCAATGCCTCGTCCACCATCACGGCCACCATTTTGGCCACCACGTCGTCCACCACAACCACCATGAAATACAGTACGAGCGGTACCAAGATCAGATCGATCAGCAGGAGAATCACTTGAAGAGGTCTCGACGACCTTTGCTGCCCGTAGGACACGAAAATGAGCTTCCATTAGAGATGGAACCTCGGCTCCATCAATTATCTGAGAACGAGATGAGTCTGCATCATGACGAAGAGAGGCAAGATATGCTATCACATGAAGCTGCTCACGTTGAGCCCTCGCTTCATTGATATCCGTCTTCAGAGGTAATATACGGTCAATTTCATCGACCATAGCCTTAAAAGTCCGAAAGTGGTCCTTATGAGACTTGTCGTCCTGTTCTGTCCTGTAGACGCCGACCACCGAGTCGTAGATACGAGACAAGTCGCGTTTTTCATCAAACGTCGTCGCTAGAACCTCCCATAGCTCCTTTACTGTGTCCGTGTTTTGAACCATGTCCTCTGCCGATGGTTCCATGGAGTTCATCAACTGTATAAACAGTCGACTATCATCCGTCTTCCACTGCTCAAACGTGGGATCAGTCGTCTCCGGAGGGTTGTCAGTCAGATGCTTGGACAACCGCATACCGCGAAGTGTCTTCTCAACCTTCTTCCGCCATGTTGAGTATCCTTCTGGTCCGTCTAACCGCCGATCAACGAGTAGAATCGAAGAGATCGCCGTGCCAATGCCCGTTGGTCCCGCTAATGCGTTTCCGACACTTGTATTACTGCTAGCCGCCTCAGAGTTTGTCATAATGCTCTTGATTCGACCGTCGCTGAATCTTTCCAATCTCAATAATCACATCAACTTTACCAGTGCGCTATCAACGTGGCCAGAATCAGCACACGCATGGAAATAAAAGATCGTATGGGGATAACACAAGCCAGGACACAGAAGTAACCCGGGTCACTCTCTGTGTAGATCCTGATGCGGATATCGGGGTAGGAAGAAAACAGATCCACGTAAACAATCAACTTGTCTACACTTTGTTAACTCCTGAAGTCGTAATCTAGGTATAGAGGTTGTGCAAACAAATTATTGTCTACCCTATGGTTTCGATATACGCTTTTGAAGTCGTAATCTAGGAACAGAGGTTGTACAAACAAATTATTGTCTATCCTTTGGCTTCGATATACGACCTTTTTTTAGACAAGAAGGAAGGGCGGAGGACGTATGTTAGGGTTAGGGTTTTGGGCTGCTAGGGTTAGTGTTTCTGGCTGCTGGAGGGGGGGTCCTGGGGGGGGGGGGGACAGAAGGGGTGGCCGTGATGGGGGGATAGAGGGGGTGGCCGTGATGGGGGGGGGGGTCGACAGGTGGTGTAGTGTGGCGGGACAGCATGAGGGAGGGCTGGAGCAGGGAGGCCGTGCGGGGGCAGTGGGACAGAGAGGCGGGGCCGTGGGTGGTGGGGCAGGTGGGTGGCGGCGGGGAAGCAGGGGGCAGCGGCGGCTGGGAATCGGGGGGCAGCAGGTGGCGAAGGAAAGGAGGTGGGGGGGGCGAAAGTAGAGTTACGATTTTATTTTTTATTTTTTGAGAGGGGTGGATGGTTATGGCTCTGATACCATGTAGAAGAGAATAATAGATTAGTTATCATTAATGAAAAAGGCTACATATTAATAGGAGAGGCTGACCCCTCTCTCTATTATTCTATCCGATGTGGGACTAAATCCCACTACCTAATATAACGCTTAACAAGATGTAGTCACATAACCATCAGATTATTAAATAATGCATCCTTGAACAGGTAACAATCTTAATCATGATGCCATTATGATGGGAACTGTATCCTAACTTTATGGAATTAGAGGGACATCAATGCATGGCTTGATCTGACTTTCTATCGATCATAATTGGAATTAGTGAATCGAGTGTGGAACTAGGATGCTTCAAAACAAAACTTCGTAAGATGTTGAGCCATTCACCCATGGTTCTGAACAAAATCTTCTGCAGCAGTATTGAAGCGGGTTTCAGGAACTTGGTAGGCAGTGGTAAGAACTTCTAATAATTTTTCCACGATAGAACATTGTTCTATCACCATGTTAATGACCAACTTATCCTTTAAGATCATCGGACCTTTGAGCAGCCTGTGTCATTGTTGACCAAATGCCTATTTCTGATACTGCAGATTTCCGAGTTTGAACCAGTTTGGAGACCTATCTACCCTATTTGGAAGACCTTTTTAGGTTGCTTAATTAAGGGGTCTTTGGGTACCTTTTTTTTTTTTTTGGGCAATGAAAATACACAAATTTGAGAGTTCTATTGGTAAAGATTTTGGTTCACTGAAAATGCAAGAATTCCAGAGTTATATTAGTAAATAATTTGGTAAAGATTTTGGTTCTTCTTTGGGATCTTAGGCTAGCTTTTGGAATGTGTATGTATGAATACCGTATATTTTTGAATTTGTAGGCAAGTCTTCAAATCACAAGGTATATTCTGTTTGATTGAGTTCTTCATTATCTTCTTTCTGATTGAGATTGTTCCTTCCGTTTGTCACAACACTGGTGCTTTTTCATCCTTAGATATATTAGCACAATTGATTTTTCATGAGCTGGGCATGGGTGAGCTTATGCTTCATACATAGGACAATTCACAAAGAGGCAACATTATGTTGATTTGAAATAGATTACCAATTAGACTGATCAATCTCCAGTAACTTTGGTATGAGTACAATCTAGGTTTTGAAACTTGGAAATGTGAGGAAAAACTTGGGTCGAAGCCTGATTATAAATCAAGGTTCGTAGTATCGATATCGGATCCTTTCTAATAGTATCGGTATCGACGGTATCGGCAATATCAGAGTATAGAAGAAAGCAAGTAATTATTAATAAATTTAGAAAAAAAAAAAAATTACACATTTATATATAATGTCAAATATTTTTTGTGTTGTTTCATAATAATTTTGAAATTGAACAAAATAATAGTCACCTTTGTTGGTTGGTTTACCTGTGATATATATAAGTTTTCTTCGAATTGACTGGAAAAGAGACCCCTAGTGTTGGTATCCGTCATGATCGGTATTGGATCGGTATCGGCTGTATCGGATCGGTATCAGCCGATACTACAAACTATGTTATAAGTACAATCTGGTTTTTGTTGTTCATGTCACCTAACTTCTTTCCAATCATATTCCAGAGATTTTAGCAATTCATCGCATGTTTCATGAGGGATGTCTTCAAAGGAAGCATGTGACTGAATTAATTCCTCTGTTCTTCTCTTTTCTTTTTGTTGGTCCAGAAACTGGAAGCTGACAGAACCATGGAGAGGAATCCAGATCAAAGTACCAACTAAATTCATCGTTGGAGACCTGGATCTGACTTATCATTACCCAGATGCCCAGGACTACATCCACAAGGGAGGTTTCAAGAAGGATGTTCCACTCCTTGAGGAAGTAGTTGTAATGCCTGATGTTGCTCACTTCATCAATCAAGAGAAGGCCCACGAAGTGACTGAGCATATCCTTGAATTCATCCAGAAGTTTTAAATTCTGTATCTTGTAATATGACCTTTGGTCTGGGAAACAGAGTATGTTGGTTGATGTGTTCAATCCTAGCTATATTTGTTTGCTTGCAGACACATTTGGTTAATAATAACTTAGTGTCGGGGCACACGCAGTGCGTGTGCAACGCATTTTATATAGATTATATATTAGGACACGTGTGGCGTTTGCAAAATGGCTATACATTCTTTATAAAAGATTTATATATCCTAATATTATCATAATTATAAATTTAAATTTCTTTCGAGATTTAACCACATCCAAATATAACTTCTAAATTTAATATTTGAACAACATTAATCTTATTTGAATATAAAATTCTAGAATTAAAGTTAGCGTCTATCTAAAATCTAAATTTAAATATAATACTTATTAATATAGGTAAGCAAGATATTGTATATTTTTGCATCTGTAACTTTCTAAATTTAATTTTTCAGTGCAACATGGTAAAAAGAGACACCAGTGCTCATAATAATTGCTGAAAAAAATTGATCCAAAACAACCAAGTAGTATATAAAGATTTTAAATCAATTGACATGAAATGGACAGTGCAACTTTGAATCTAAGAATTTCAATGGAGAAACTCAACAAAAACCTTGATTTTGTGAAGTCGCTACGGAATATAGACTAAAACATTTTACTTCAAAGGAAATGAAATTTTGTAGCACTCTTTATTAAAACAATGTAAACTTCAATTAGGTAATAAAACCCTAATTTACTTGACTATTTAAAGTGTACAAATTTTCAGGGTTATTTTGTATGATTGGAAAAAGAAAAATCAAGTGGCCGAGTTGTAAAAATTAAGAACTCATGAGTTCCTTAAGATTTTTGAGATCGTCAGCTAGGTGTCATTTAGGCAAGCCGTTGTGTTATCTTAGCTTTACTTGCAGTAGTGTAGCCAGGATTTGGATGCAGCGGGATAAAAATTGACTATTAAATTTGTAATCCAAAAAAATAATATAAAAATGTAGAAAAAAATTGCATAAATTAGTCACAAAATTCTATTTTATATACCTAATATTGGTCATCTATTCTAGTTTTTTCTATTGTAGCTACTCATTTTTTTCATTCAGTTCAAAATACCATTAACATTAAAGAGCACATTTCTAACCTAATATAATCAGAACCTTAAACTTTAATGTCATTCCAGCCAGGTCATGCAAGGCATTTGTGATCAATTTTGACCATTTAATCGAGGAGATTCAGTGTATCTTAAAACCCATACTTGAATCCTACAATTTTAATCATGAATCTTGTCATCCTAGGGTCTTATGATGATTAAATATTATTTTTTTCCTCAAAGAAAAACAAGATTAAAAATATTTTATTTTCAATCACAATTGATTACATTTCTAACCTATTCTCGCGGCATGAGAGAGTGCAGTATATGGACGCACGGTCGAGAAAGAGTACTTGGCCATGTGTCAGAGCATCCACAGTGAGTACACTCCATACAATACTTCAGAAAAAATTAAAAATTGTGTATTACTATTTTTGGAGTGTTGCCTTGATATTGACACACAATGAAACACTCCAAATAACATATCAAATATATACTCCAAATTAACCTCCTATTGTTCTCTCTTTTTCTCTTTATTTTTCCTTGTTGGTGGACCTAATTGGTTATTATTCACTTGCTAAAGCATGTTTGAAATTTTTTAAATGTGGACAAGAGTCCACTGCAGCTCTCAAATACTAAAAATTTTGACTAAAACAAAAATATAGTAATTGAAACCACTTCCGCTGTAGATGCTCTCATCCTGACAAGCCATGGAGCTATCTTAGCTTTATTTGGCTATTTTTTCATCTAGACAAGCTGTTGTATGTTATGTTATCTTAGCTTTTTTTTGGCTATTTCCTCGTCTAGATAAATTAGGTTTAAAAACCCTAATTTAGGATTTAAGAAAATTTTAAATTAGTCTAGCAATAATTATGACCGTCCAGATTAGATCTCATGGTCATAACTATGTTGACTTTAGGTCTATGTATGAATGGAATCTCGACGGTATACCATTAGTATACCGTAGTGTACTGTGAGACCTACTGGAAAGATTCTGGAACGAAATATCCAAAAACTGATATACCGCTGCTAGTATATACTGCAGCTACGTTTTGGTTGTTTGAGCCTCGGTTTAGCTACCGATCCTCCATCGCCTTTGTCTCAACTCCTGTCGATGCTTTACAAAGTGCAAATTGTTTGTTCTTCCACACATCAGATCAAAATTGGACCTCAATATAGGCATCAACCTTTCATCTTGAAGATGAATGCTTCAAACTTTCTTTTCTGATACGGTGGTTAGAAATTCTGCAACAACACTTTGTAAAGTTGGTCAATAAAATCCGTTGTTAACGACTTCGATTGCTAAAGTGCAGCCTCCTAAATGATTGCCACATATTTCTTGGGGTATGGTCAAATGATCTTCCTAACGAGTCTGTTTTTTCATCCACTAAAACTATGATGAATATTCACCCTTCCACTCAAATGACGTGACACTTAGTCATTTAGATCAAATATCGCAAGTGGAACAATTTTAATAATCTTGTGCATATGAAGTTGGTGAGTTCCGGTACTAAACTGTCATGCGGAGGATATCCGGATACCTCGAGTGTTTACATTCTTTCCTTACTTTATAGCAATTAATTTTAATTTCTATTTAGCATCTATTAATTGTGCTTAAATTTGTTAAACATTATTTATCCCTTCCCCTTTCCGGAGGATTTCCGGATACCTCAACTGTTTACATTCAAAAACTGCCTCCTTCAATGTGATAGGAAAAAGGCCAACATATAAAAGATTCATTTTATTTCTAAAGGTAACATCCTTAAGAAGTTCTCATGTGCTCACTAGGATCTGTCCATGTCACGCTCTAACCTCAAAATATGTGGAAGCCATGTGGCACTGACCAGTTAATACATCTTGCGGAAGGATTTAACATTATTGGTCCACAGAATATTACTCTGCTGTATAAATGTGAACTCTAGTCTACATCGATATTACACAAGATAACGGGTTTCTACATCTCATCTGTACAAAGAATATATAAGAAGGAAATTGAAATGGTTGTTGAAATGTAAACATGGAGAGACTGTCCATAATGCAACTAATAAAAGCATGTGGGAACAAACCCACTAGTATAATTCTGAATGAAAGTACTGAAATAAAATACAGAAAGAAGTGTTGGAAAGCAGTAAGATAATCAGACTCAAGTATTGACTAACTAGATAATGATACTCGAATTCCAAGACGAAAATCCTACCGCTGATGAGGGATGCTCCTCTGGATAGTCTTGTGCGTCCTCGACTGGTGCAAATCCTGGTAGATTCTTGATCCTCACTCCACCGAGTAGGTCTTCTCGCCTATACCTGGAAAAAAAACGAGATCCTTAGAGGTAGACAACAAAATACGTAATAGCATACCAAAAATAATATATATATATATATATATATATATATATATATATATATATATATATAACACTTCACGAGATCAGTACAGCCGAGACTAGCTAAGTGAAATGTAAGTTGAGATCGCATCATCAGCTATTACTGCCAGCTATGTGCACTCCATCGAAGCACTAGCGATCTGACATAGAACACCGTGTATAGCATGTGAGCATCATGAAGACATACAAAGGAGCTCTTGTGCGTAGTAACCGTCCTTCCCACCAGATTGCACGGGTTGCATCCATGGACGTCCAATCGACTAACATCTATCTGTTAATTACAAAGACAGGGTCCAAGAATCCACAAAGAAACACAAAAACAATAATCCATTTCAGAACCTAGAACATGTACACGTTCCCAACGTTAATAGAATTAGGACAACAATTGATCATTGTCGCCTTTAAGCAGTCGATCGCACTCGAGTCTAACGGAAAAGTCAGATTTGTGATCTGACGGTTGGATTTCGAGAAATGAGGGACGAAGTTGCTGACTTGGTTCAGTTCATAACTGACAGAAAATTCATTTCCCTCACTAGTCATGACGGGAACTGAGAAGAAGGTTGATATAGGAGGAGTTTGACATGTCTGGGAACAATGGGGGACATGTCGGAGGTAGTTAGGGGAGGTCGACAAATGCCGGAGAGGTGAGCTTCATTCAAGCTCGGTTGTATTCCTTATGAGTGGTCGGGCTCGAGATAACCGTCAGCTCGGGGTGCAGTCGGTTGCACTCGGGACGACCAACCTGGAGGTTCCAGTGGTTATGGCAAGCTCAATAGAATTGGGCTTTTTTGCCCAGATGCTGGTATAATTTGGACACAAATCCACATATCCAACAGAGTTGAGCTTGGGAGTTGCACTGTTCATTTGCAGATTTTATTGTAGGCAGCATGAATTTGGCAGCAGATAATATGAATCCCAGCACTAATAGATTTTATCTAAACCCCAGCTACCTACAGTACTCTCTCAATCTCTACATCCTTGTACTCCTTCCCATAGAATATAAACCAAAAAAGTCTTAAAACACTTTGCAAAACAATAGGGGAAAAAATTAGTGGCAAAATTTAAGAATGCAAAGGCAAACTAACATAATAAACTTACAAACAAGCAGTTTCCGATTAATACCAATATAAACTACAAACATAAAACTTTCAGATTCCTAAAGAATGAACTTCCTTAAGTGTACAAAATAGAGATCAGATTTTGGAGCAAATGGAAATCCGCACAAAAAATCTCCACCTAAAACTGAAACAAACAAGAGGGGATAAAACTGGTGACGGAAATTGACACTCAATTCCTGAAACCCCTGCTGTTTCTCCTCCCCCTGGCCTTCTCAAATTTCCTTCCCTTGGCACGGACATAAGGCTTTGTGTGGCTGTGTGGCACTCCAGGAGCAGGACCAAAGTGTTTCACAGCTTCCCTAGCATTCTTTGGACCTCTCAAGAGAACCTGTAGAACAATTACAAGGGGCATTAGCAAAAAGCCTACAAGCACCAGATCATTTTGTAATCATGCAATTTTCTGTAACTAGTGGGGCATCAAATTAGTAATGATCAAGTATAGCAAGCAAATAATTTTCACTATCAAGTAGACATCCCTCCTGGGAACAGTAACAGGCAATGGCTGACCACATAAAATATTTGTGCAAAATTATTTTATTTGGTCAAATATTATTTTGTACAAGATGTGGAAATTGACTTTTTCTTTTAATATTGTGTAATTGTATCCTTATAGTTTATAAAATTGCATCTCTAATTGGCTAATTCTTGTGCTTTGGTAAATAAACAATTTTCTATAGAATACACCACAACAGCTCTATACTTTTTGTGAACATTAGGAAAATGCAGGTGTACATATGATGTAAATTGGTTAATATTTTATCAAAATTGAAGAGAAACTATATACTTTTGTATAGCATGCCCAACTAGTTAAAACATATAAAGATATGCTTTAACTACTAGGATACATCATCAACAGAAGGGACTTCATCCATGTTAATCTTGTCAAACTTATAAAAGGAAAGATTTATCTAAAATGTAAAGACTATATTGGTATAATCTCTGTTCTAAAAGGCGGGCGCCTAGGGGCTAGGAGCCCGCCCGATGTCCGCCTAGGTGCCCGCCTCGACTATACATATTTTAGGGTTTTATGGAATTTTTCTGCAATTTTCAGTAGGTTTCTTAGATTTTATTTTATTTTTTTGAACCGCCTAGATCTAAGCGGCCGCCTAGGCAACCGCCTAAGCGGGCTAGCCGCTAGGCAGCGGCTGCCCGCCTGGCGCTTTTCACAACCTTGGGTATAATGGGATATCTTGCATTCACTGTATTGAGTTTACATATATAGGAGAAAGGTAGCCTCCCACACTCATTCCTAAGCAATGTGGGACTCACAGATACCCACACTCATACACAAACATCTCTAACAATTTAAAATCCCAGGGGGTGCGGTTGACCTAGAAACCATTGCTTCAAGCAGTAAACATGTACTTACAGTTAAGTGAAATACACTTCTATATTTTAGTTGGTGGAATGTCATTGCATTCCAGAAGATTAAAAGAGGGGGGAGGGGGGAGGATGGACATATGTGCAAACCGGGACGGTGGAAAAACATTCCCGACAGCAACACTCGTTTCAAACATGTCATTCGAGGCAGCATTTTAAACTGATGGACACACTTCAAGCATGCATGGGAATGGTACTCTTAGTAAACAAATTTCTATTTTTGGTTAGAAATGAACCACATCACATACACAAAAATATTTGTATTATTTGGTTCAAATGTTCCAGAGTTGTTTCTCTAATTACCTAAAGAAATATTAGCTTTTGATGTCACACCCTAGACACTATTTTCAATGATTTCTTCCTAGGCATTCCTAAATCACGACATTATTTGTATACAAGTTAGTCGTAATTTTAGTGGGGTATTTTACAATAGGTGTAGTAGTACATTTTTATAAGAAAATATAATATGTATGAGTAGGAAATCAAAAGTCTATAATAGACTCAGGACATGAAATTCGCTGAACTCCAGAAATTCTAAATTATGTACGAGTAGGAAATCCCAAGTTTTAGAAGCCACTCAGGACATGAAACTCCCTAAATTCCCAGATTTATATATGCCTCTAGAACAAAGCATCAAGAGTTAATATATTCTCTTGAAGCAGAAAGGAGAGGCAAAACTATAATAACAAACATTTGTAAGTTTTTGCAAAAAATTAAGAAAATATAATATGTACAAAGAAATCCTAAGTTTTATAAGCAACTTAGGACATTCAAACCCCCTAAATTCCAAAAAATACATATGCCTCTAGAACGAAGCATCAAGAGAAACCATCGTCTTCTTAAAGCTAGAAAGGAGACGCGGAACTATAACAACAAACGTTTGAACTTCCATTGCAAGAATTCAAGAAAATATAATATGTACAAGAGTGGAAAATCCAAAGTTTTTAACTTTTGCAAGAATTCAACAAGTGTAATATGTCCAAAGAGTAGGAAATCCCAAATTTTATAAGCAACTCAGGACATGTAACTTCCTAAATTCCACAATTTATATATGCCTCTAGAACAAAGCATCAAGAGTTAATAGTTTTCATGAAGCTGAAAGGAGAAGCAAAATTATAATAACAAACATTTGTAACTTCTTTTGTAAGAAATTAAGAAAATATAATTAGGAAATCCCAAATTGTATATGCAAACTAGGGACACGAAACTCCCTATATTCCAAAAAAATATGCCTCTAGAACGAAGCATCAAGAATTAATATTTTTCTTGAAGCTGAAAGGAGAGGCGTTCTATAATTCAAACATTTGTAACTTCTTTTGCAAGATTTAATAAAATATAATATGTATGAGAAAAGGACATCCTAAGTTTTATAAGCAATCCAAATTCATATATGCCTCTAGAACAAAGTATCAAGAGTTCTTGAAGCTGAAAGGAGATGCGGATTATAATAACAAACATTTGTAATATTCTCTTTTACAATTAGACATAACCATGTATGAGAGTAGGGAAATCAGGAGTTCATAACAGAAACTGAGGACATGAAAAGTCCCTAAATTACAAATTTTTATATGCCTCTAGAACAAAGCATCAAGAGTTTATGTTTCCTTTGAAGCTGAAAGGAGATGCACAATTATAATATTAATTCTAGATTGAAAGTAACTTCTAGACTAGAATGCACAAAAAAATGTATTAAGAAGTAATGATTGAATATATTTGCACCAAAATAAGAAAAAGAGAAGTCCCTTATAATAGAATAATGAATAATTATCACAAAAATCAGTATTACAATAGTTGATGAGTTGAGTCGCAGAGATAAAAAGTAACGAAAAATACATAAAGGTACATAATAGTATACTCATCTTAGCTCAGATATTTCATGAATGTTTTCAACTCCCTGATCTTCCAACAAATGGAATATCTCATAATGAGCTGGGTTAAGAATAATATCGTCATAGACATTTCATGATTCCAGTAACATAATACTCAGTCTTAGCTCAGAAATTTCATGTATGTTTTCAATTCCCTGATCTTCCAACAAATGGAATATCTCATAATGAGCTGGGTTAAGAATAATATCATCATTGCTTTGCCACTTAAGATGTAAGAAAAATAATACATTAAGTTGCATAATGCTAGTCTTAGCTCAGATATTTCATGTATGTTTTCAATTCCCTGATCTTCCAACAAACGGAAACTCCCATAATGAGATGGGTTAAGAATAATATCATCATTGATTTGCCACTTAACTTGACATGCACTCAAACACAAACAATAAAAAACTATAACTATAAGAAAGCAAAAAAAGGGAATCAATGAAGTTCCTCAGTTGTCTTAGCTTTAGACATTTCATGATTCCAGTAACATAATACTCATCTTAGACTCTTAGCTCAGATATTCATGTATGTTTTCAATTCCCTGATCTTCCAACAAATGGAATATCTCATAATGAGCTGGGTTAAGAATAATATCATCATTGCTTTTCCACTTAAGATGAAAGAAAAATAATACATTAAGCTCCATAATGCTAGTCTTAGCTCAGATATTTCATGTATGTTTTCAATTCCCTGATCTTCCAACAAATGGAATCTCTCATAATGAGCTGGGTTAAGAATAATATCATCATTGACTTGCCACTTAACTTGACATGCACTTAAACATAAACAATAAAAAACTTGACATGCACTTAAACATAAACAATAAAAAAATTATATAACTAATAAGAAAGCAAAAAAGGGAATCAATGAAGTTCCTCAGTAGTTAGCTCAGACATTTCATGATTTCAGTTCCCTGATCTTCCAACAAATGGAATCTCTCATAATGAGCTGGGATTAAACAGTGTCATCATTGCTCTACCACTTAGATGTGAACTGAAGCAGAAAACATAAAATAAAACAATGACCAATAAAAATATTTCAAGTTAATATTTAGCTAGTAAAGATTAGATAGATGCTGTTGTACAGATAGATGCTGTTGTACTTTGTGCTATTGAGTTTAACGGTGGGTTAAGAATAATATCATCATTGACTTGCCACTTAACTTGACATGCACTTAAACATAAACAATAAAAAAAATTTATAACTACTAAGAAAGCAAAAAAAGGGAATCAATGAAGTTCCTCAGTAGTTAGCTCAGACATTTCATGATTTCAGTTCCCTGATCTTCCAACAAATGGAATCTCTCATAATGAGCTGGGATTAAACAGTGTCATCATTGCTTTACCACTTAGATGTGAACTGAAGCAGAAAACGTAAAATAAAACAATGACCAATAAAAATATTTCAAGTTAATATTTAGCTAGTAAAGATTAGATAGATGTGAACTGAAGCAGAAAACATAAAATAAAACATTGACCAATAGAAATATTTCATGTTAATATTTAGCTAGTAAAGATTAGATAGATGCTGTTGTACTTTGTGCTATTGAAGTTTAACGGCGTCATCATTTCTTTAACACTTTAACTTAGATGTGTGTGAGAAACATAAAAATCATACAGGCCGCATAGAGGTCATGCCCCCCCCCTCAAAAATAAAAACAGGCCGCAGAGGAGCCATATGCGGCCTGAACAACCTAGCCACAGAGGAGCCACATGCGGCCTGATCAACCAAAGAACTGGAAGCCGCATAGTACACCCTATGCGGCCTAAACAACTACAGAACATGGGGGCCGCATAAGACCCCCTTGACACGGCATTCAATGCCTAGCAGACTCTCTGACACATCACTCATCACACTGAGACGCAGACTCGTGAAGACGATGGCTCAGAAAAAGACGAAAAGTCACACCAACTCATTGATGGCATCGTCAGACGTGCCACGTCACGTGCTCACTCATATACGACTACATACCCATGCGATCTCGCCATTATGCGGCCAATGTCCATCCGACCAAGGCTAAACGAGAGCACGTATGCGGCCACAATGTCGTGCGGCTAGAGTGCCCATCCGACCAAGGTCAAGCAAGAGCACATATGCGACCAAGACATTATGCGGCTCTCGACATAAAGGATCTTTATGTTACAACCAAAGAAGATTTCTCGCACGATCAATGCTGACTACGTGTCCAACTGACCAAGTCACGCACACAACGGGTTGAAAACAACCCCGAGATCTCATCAACAACATATCAACCGCATTATGTTGAAGGAGCCCTATGCGGCCACCAAACAGAGACATATGCAGCATCGATAGTCCGTCAGCACGACGACTATAAATAACAGGGTAGCATGCCCACAAGAGGAGGGGGAAAGCTATGTACGTGCACACAAGCTCGATAGAGAGAAAACAGAAGAGAGCATCCCCATTCCCTTGTCAGACTGTCAACAAAGTAAATGAGCCATTGCAGTGCTCGATCTCAATCATCACGACCCAGATAAAAAAATATTATACTTAGATATTCTGTCTAGAATTTTTTCGTACTTTGTTCGTTGTTTAAAAATGTTAATTCAAAACTTGTAATAGCAAACAAGATGGCGACTCTGCTGAGGACGTCCTTCTCCTCTGATGAGAAGGCAGTGACGCAGTCTGATGCGGCCAAATTGGTAATTGTAGTCGCATGCCACGGACAGACTGTCACGTGGGTCTTGGCCGCATATGTTGTTGATGAGATCTTGACGTTGTTTTCAAACCGTTGTGTGCGTGACTTAGTCAACTTGACACGTAGTCAGCACTGATCGTGTGAGAATTCTTCGGTTGTAACGAAAAGATCCTGTAAGTCGAGAGCCGCATAACGTCTTGGCCGCATAGCATTGTGGCCGCATATATGCTCTCGCTTAGCCTTGGTCTGATGGACACTCTGGCCGCATGGCATTGTGGCCGCATACATGCTCTCGTTTGGCCTTGGTCAAATGGACACTCCGGCCGCACAACATTGTGGCCGCATACGTGCTCTCGTTTGGCCTTGGTCGGATAGACACTCCGACCGCATGATGACGAGGCCGCATGGGTATGTAGCCGCATATAAGTGAGCACGTGGCGTGGCACGTCTGACTAGGCCACCAATGAGTTGATATGACTTTTCGTCTTTTTCTGAGTCGTCGTCTTCACGAGTCTCGAAGCGTCTCAGTGTGATAAGAGAGTCTACCAGGCATTGAATATCGTGTCAAGGGTGTCTTATGAGGCCCCCATGCTCTGTAGTTGTTTAAGTCGCATAGGGTGTACTATGCGGCTTCCAGCTCTTTGATTGATCAGGCCGCATGTGGCTCCTCTGCGGCTAGGTTGGTCAGGCAACATGTGGCTCATTTACGGTCTGTTTTCATTTTTGAGGGGAACGTGACCTTTGTGCCGCCTGTATGATTTTCATGCTTCTACAGTTTGAGGTTCGCTCTTGAAGTGGGATTTTGTCTAGGACTGAGGGATAATACACTGATGGTTGGCCAATGAATTCCCACGTTGAAAACTCGTAGAGAAAAAAGGTCCCCATTTCGTTTAGCTATCCTTGACCTTTTATTACTTAAGAAAAATAAGTGCAACTGGCTTGACCCGTTCTCACCTAAGTAATTTAATTCAATGAATAAAAAGACAATACATATTCATCAGTCATGGTATTTGTATTGAAAGAACAATTATAGCTTGAACCCAAAAAATGATCATACATTAAGATTTAGAAACTGACTAAAGTTTTAAGACTATCATACTGTTTAATCCTACTATTAAAAGTTACAAAAGGCTCAAGTCCCAATATAAAACAAGAAAACTTGGCATTTCGAGCTATTTTTACGGCTGTCGTGCATATAATAGTATACAAATGATGGAAAAACAAACAGCTCAAAAAATTTATCCCAAACTATATTCACAGCAACCATAATCCTACAATTCCCACTATTTTTGAATAACCATAACCCTAAAATACTAAAATCAGCAAGCTACAACCGATGTCAGCATCATCATATACTTTCAATTTATATGTAGATTGATCAGCAAAGCAGATTTATAATCATACAAAAGTAGTTAGTTTTATGGAACATTTTGATATACTTCTTACCGTGTTCTGCCCAAGTGGTGCCCTAAGTGCAAGCTGGTCAAAGGTCAAACACTCTCCACCTGCCTTCAGGATTCTTGCCCTTGCCGTCTCTGTGAACCTTAGTGCAGCCACCTTCATTGCAGGGACTTCATAAACCCGTTTGTCGTCAGTTACCGTGCCGACAATGACCGCAATCTTGTCCTCCTACAATCAACACAAAATACTAGAAATAAATTGTTTGATAGAGTTAGACAAATATGGCAATTATATGTAGTATAGAACTATGAGTTTTGGGTTATGAATCACTGTCAAAGTTCATGTAAATGAGCCAACTTTCAGCTGAATTTAATGACATGCTTGTGAAATCGTTGTGACCCAGTATCAACAGTATATAAATTCAAAGCAAGTAAAAGACTTACAAATGTACAATATTTTTTAGATAAAAGTCGGTCGTTAATGACCGTCCCTGTCCTGGACTACTAGTACCAAGACTGTCATTTCACAGTCAAAGTTCATGTAGTCGTTAATGACCCAATACCGACAGCTGAATTTTTAGATATCTAGTATAGAACCATGAGTTTTGGGTTCTGAATTTCACTGTCAAAGTTCCTGTAAATGAGCCAACTTTCAGCTGAATTTTGATGCCATATTTGTGAAATTGTTGCGACCCAGTATCAACAGTATCTAAATTCAACGCAAGTAAAAGACCAACTAATGTACAATAATTTTTATATGAAGTTAGTCAGTCCATGTCCTGGACTACTAGCACCAAGACTCCCTCCAATCAAATTAAGTTTTTTTTTGGGACATGGATTTGAACCCACTGATTTGCAGAGCACTGCAAAATACACTAGATTTTCCCAAATTAGTTGCTGAATCCATGCCGCCGTGTCTGAAATGTATCGTGTCAAATCCATGTCCGTGCAACATAGGCCTCAATGCATTACGGGCACGTCATTAAATTGATATTTTACAGTGTAGTTCCTAGTGTGTCTTGTCCGTGCTTCCTAGTTCATTGATTACTAAGAACTATATTGGTCGGCTCAAAATTGACCAAAATATCATACCTTTTATCGCAAAATTTATGATTCAATTTTGACAATTACTAAGAACCTTGACATTGTCAAATTAACCTTCATACAAAACTCCCAAACTAACATTACATTAGAAAATAGTATCAAAGCACAGAACTTTCTGCTGTTCAAAACCAGCAAACAATTCAAATGGACTCAATCAATCAATTGATCGATACCTTCTCCTTCATGAAGGTAATGAGCCTCTTGAGCGAGATGGGAGGCTTGTTGGTCCTGCTCATGAAGAGCCTCTTCAGTATCACGGAATTGAAGCTGCTCCCGGTCCTCCTCACCAGAAACTTATAAAGCTGCCATTTTTAAGAGAGAACGAATCAAAACCTCAACTTTTCGGAGAATTTCGATGGCGGAAGGTCGGATCAAGAGGTTCTCACCTTTACGAGGAGCTTGAGGTAGACATCGTCAGACCTCGGGGCAGTGCGCTTCGTCCTCTTGCTCCTCCCGCCGGCAACTAGATCGATCCCCTGCCATTGGAAACAGATCGAAGAAATTAGGGTTGGGGTTAGGGTTTGGGAGGAAGAAGAGATTGCTCACCATGGTGGCTTTAGAAAGCTCTGGCGCTTGAGAAAAACTCGGCGGCGTCGATTATATAGAAGAAAGAAAATTCTAGGGTTTTATGATAGAGGTGGTGATGTATGTTGAAGCCGTCGGATGAGAAAGACGGAAGATCGGGACCGTCGTAAAGCAGTGATGTATTTGTGGTGTCTGGTCCAGCCCATGAATTAAATGGGCTGGCTCGTGTTGGGCTGATCTAAAAATATGGGCATAAATAAATTACTTTTGTAGATTGAACTAATTAGTTTACTTTCGTTTTCTTTTTCTAATATTATCTTTATTAATATCTTTCATTTATTTTATTTATGGTTTGTTGAGGATGTAAGGGGGCATTTTTTTTCTCACTTATAAGTGTCACTTATTTCATTTCACTTATAAGTGCACGTATAAAATATGCTCTCTTTTTTTACTTGTAAGTTAATTTTTTTCACTTATAAGTGATTTTGTTGTTTTTTTTTCCACTTATAAATGCTATTTTACCATTATGTCCAAATCATCGTCTATAATTCGGACAACTGATACTAAACTTAATCTGCATAATTAAAGAGTTTGAATTTTGTTAATTAAATTATAGATTCAGAAATGCTACTTCGAGACGATTCCAACAAAATTTGGAAGTGATTCGGACGTCAGAGCTAGGAGATATGGTCTCGCGAGACTTTTTTGGGAACGATTTTTGTGACTGTTTTGGACGGAAAAGAGAGGTTATTCTTGGATGTTAGGAAGATAAAGGGGAGAGGAGGGGGTGATTAGAATTTGGACAAGTGAATGAATTTTTAAGTTTGTATAGGAACATAATAAGCTTTTCGGATACAATAAGTACTTAAGCAACACAATAAGTGAAATTTTTTTATTTATGAATTCAGAGCCACTTATAAGTAAAAATCACTTATAAGTGCAAAAAACGAACGTACTTATTGGAACCAAATTCACTTATAAGTGAGGTCCCATACAGAATAAGTAAAATTCCATTATAAGTGGGGGGAAAATAACATCCCCTTAGTTTTTACTTATGACTAGGCTTGGGTTTTGATTTAGTCTCAAACAATATCACCTAAATGAGTAAATGTTGAGGACCAACCTCTCGAGGTGTGTGGACTAATATATTAGAATGTCATGATAACGATCATGCACAAGAATATTTTTTCTTCAACAAGTTTACTCTCTTTTGATCGCTCCTTTGTATTGTTTTTAAGAGAGAGCAAGTTGAATCCTTGTTTTAAAGCTAACAATTAAGTCACTTCAACAAAATTTGTTATTATCTCTTTTGTTGAACATTTGATGACTCTCACATAATAATCTCTAGCAATTACAGTTTAAGATGAGCAACCAATCACTCAAAATGATGTGTGGGCATCTGCCTTAAATTACTCGTTTTATGAAGCTTCCCACTTTAGGGAATTTGTTTGTACAAAAGTATGTGATATGAACTTCTTTAATGTGGTTTGTAGGCAAGGATATATTCAAAATTTATAGAGGTGTGTAGTTGTAGCTTGATGTTGCTCTATTATGAAATCACTTATAATCGAGTATATTTAAATTTTATTATTTTAAAAATTGACAAATATCACATGTAGTCAAACCAGAATATGGATTCATGGATTTTTGAATTAATAAAATCTTTCGAAATTGGTATAGTAAAAAATGATAATTTTTGAATCTAGCAAAATTGATTATAGTAAAAAATTAGTGGATTTCAAGTTACTTAATTGGGTTGATTTGAGTTTGATTTGGAGGCTTATAATTTTTTTTTAAAAAAGTCAAGCAAAATTTGCAAAATTTCATAATTGACTATTTGCTTAGACGTCCATGTGTTCATTTGATAAAATTATATGCATTGCGTATATTTTTTGAATTTAACACATATATCATATCTAACTTTTTTATCTCTCCCCTCTACTGAGCACTTGCCCATGATTGGTATCTCTCTCGATTTGGTCATGTGCATTGAGGCTCGTCTCATGAGCTTGTTTCTGGCTAGCTTATGCATAAATAATTGCAGCCAATGTATTATTGTCTTTGGCATAACCAATAGGAATACCATGATATATCAAACTTCTTTCTATATCATGAAGTTATGTTTGGTGAGCATGAAGAAGGACGTGATATATATATATATATATATATATATGTAATCACCTGAAATTTTAAGATTTTTTTAAATTTAATTTTCTGAATTTAATTAGCAATTTTCTGTATTTTAAAACCAATAAACTAGGGTATTCTAATTTAAAATGAATTATTAAAAGTTATTAAATAATATTAAAATGTGAGAAAAATTATATTTTCTAGTGTAAAATTAAAAACCGAGCCTGGGGTATTTTTTCTGGAATTTATTGGACCCCGGATGAAATTTTAAAGCCCTAGAAACTAAATAATTGATTAAACCACATTAAACCGGGTTTATTCTAAATAAACCAAACCAAAGTTGAACCAAGCCGGCCGGTCCAACCAATCCGAACCCAACTTAAGCTAGTGGGTCGGATCCGGGTTTAACCCGTGACCCATTAACCCAGTAACCCGACCCGTTTATAATAATTTGTGGATCGGGCCGGATCACTGCCACCCGACCTGACCCGTCATAGATCCGACCCGCCACCTCTTTCTCTTCCAACTGACCGACTGTCCGCATCCTCACCGCCGGAAACGCCTGCCGCCGCCGGCCGTTCGCTGCTCGCGTCGCCTCCGCTCCCGCAACGCTCGCCGCTCCATTTCCCCTTCCCTCACCGGCCACCGATCCCTGTCCCCATCTTCCTATATAAGCCGAACCCTAACCCACTCCTCCGCTGATCTCCTCCGCCCAGCTTTTTCTCTCCGTCGTGCCTGACCGGAATCCTAGCAGCCTCCGGTTCCTCAGCCGCCTACTCCCGAAATCTCCACCCTCCTCCAGTCTCCGCCTCCACCAGCTAGCCTCCGGCCGACTATCTCTTCGGAATCCTCCGCCTCCAGTACCCCCAGCCGAACCCGGCAACACCAGAGCTTCGAAACCCTGCTGCAGCGCCGGCGAAGCCGCCTCCGTCCGGCGAGTCGTCCCAGCACCCCCTGCGAGCCTCGACACAGTAGACACGGACACGATCCAGAACGCAAGTACAGAGCCAGGACACTGCTTGGACACGGATCCAGGACGCGGGGAATCGAGTTTGACACGCGTAATCGGACTTTTAGAACCCTGTTCAGGTAACCACAACTTTCTGCTCGTAGCTCGGTTTCCTATTCCGTCAGTTTTATCGCGAAGCCTGTGTGACCCCCTCGATGCCCGTGCAAACCGCTCGGGGCATCGCGTCCTGAGGTGATCGCAAACCGCGATCCAAAACAGGAAAAATTAACGCCCTATTTCACCTCGAAACTGGGTACGCCCCGCCAAACGGGACGACTTGGTCACGTGCGGTCTTCACCGACACGTGAGCATCATAGATACGGACGTACGGGCTTTCGCAGAAGCTGATTCGGATGTGCGTGCACACCTGAATCAGTGCGTATCCGCGGACACCGCCCCGTATCCGAGTTTTCTGAATCTCGCTGTAACTTAGTGTAAACACGTCGGATCGAGACGAAACTTGCGCCATCGGACTCGTAGCAATACGCTGGTCCTGTGGGTCAAGTTTGGCTCGATTCTGAGAACATTGAAAAATTGCGTGTCGTGGGCCCCACAGGCTCCACCAGACAGGCGATTTTGAGAACGGCTCATCGGAATCCAATTCTGGAAGTTCCGTTGGGTTCGTATCAACGTTCCTGACTTGTTGACACTAAGTTGGACTGATTTGGAGATTTTTGACCCTGACCCGATTTTCGGTACAAAGCGACCTACACATGGACCCGCTTTGGCCCAGAAATGTCATTTTTGTCCTTGTGTCCAAACTGGACTTAAGGACAGCCATTTCTAATTATTTCCTATGTTCTGAGACTGTTGGTAATGTTCATTTCAGCTTTTGGAGGAGTTATTGCTGAACCCACTGTTAGTAGGACCGCTGCTGGTATTCCAATCCCAGGCAAGTGTACCTTGCCATAAATTACAGTTTAATAGTTATTTTGTTCTCTTGCTCTATTTACTGTGACTAGTGTACATGATATAACCTAGGACCGTATGACATACTTAGCGTCCGATCACAGTCGGGTGCCAACCCCGTACGCGGAGTTGTGTATGTCATTAGTGATGGACATTCGAGACCCTTTATATTCTCGTGCTTGTTTATCAAGTACACTATAACCTAGGACACTTGACACCATACATTGACAGAATCCTTCTGAGACGCTCAAGGTGATTCTGTGTAGGATACAGGATGGACATAGTTATTATACTCTTAGATTATGACTGTTGCATTAGCATTGATCTCACGTGACATGGACATGCGACGTGTGGTTACATTGGGAGGGGAGAGACACACAGGCTACAGGCTATTCTATATTTATATACTACTATTGTGAGGTTGTAGACTCTCGAGCAGAGCTAGACCACTACTAGATATTACTGCTACCGGCTCCCCGACACAGAGCTTGTAGCAGTCTCAGCCTGGGTACTAGTGTTGCTATCAGTTGCATTTACACTTAGATGGTTATATAGTCACCCTGCTTATTTCATTTACTATCTTATTGCATTTATTTTTGGCTTGTATTATTTGTACCTTGCTATGTCCCCTGAGGACCTGGAATGGATGATGTCCCCAGGTTTAGCAGAAGAGCATTATCCCGAGGTTTACGGGACATGAGCTGAAGTTGTACCAGGAGCTATTGCTGAAGGAGAACCTAACATAGAAGCAGAGGTAATGGCAGAGGATTTTACTTGAGATTATGATATTTGTACTCTTCAGATACTCTATTTTTGGACTCTTTTGTTCTGGTCTGATGAACCAGTATTTTAGACTCTTATCGGGTTGTTCCTGACATACTCTGTTGAGACTGGACTTTGATGTACTTTCTTTATTTTCTGATATTCTTATTATTCTGTGTGTGGATGAGATTAGATTTTGACTTATTGTTGTAGACCTATATTACAGCTTAAGTATGCCGATGGATCCATTAAATTGGGTTTGTCCATCGTTGCATGCTGCTGGCCATAGCCACGTGTCCAGTCCCTCGACATTTTGGGACTGGGGCGTGACATGGTTTTTGTGGTGGCCCATGCAGGTCTACGACAAATCGTTTGGTCTCAACTTAGGGACCAAACAAACCTGTAAAAGGATAGGATAGGTGATAGGATCTCATCCATATGTTGAAACGTTTTTGAAACTCTATATCGCATTCAAATTAAGTACTTGGTTATGCATCCTGCTTGATTCTACTAAACGTTCTCATAAAGTTCATTTTAGATACAGAAAGATGGATCCAAGAAGTGGAGATGAAATTCCTTTTACACCACAAGATGCTGTGGTTACCTATGGAGATGGAGTTACACCAGAGAACAGAGGTCAATCCTCTCAAAGTGGACAAGCTGAGCAGCATAACTCAAGGTTCAGGCGTGATGATATCCCACCTCCACCACAGTTCACTCCACAGATGCCTGCCTTTCCACCAGGACAAGCAATGGATGGGCAGCAAATGTTTCAGATGTTCTATTCAATGATGCAAGCTCAACAACAAGTTCAACAGGAGGCGCAGCGTCAGGAGGCAGAGAACTTGAGAAACAGCCTAGTAAATGCATTGGAGCAGGCAAACCCGCAAGCTAGGCGACCAGCGACGGGATCTATCACTGATTTCCGTCAACTCAAGCCCCGTACCTTTTCGGGCAAGGAAGGACCAACTGAAGTGCATGAGTGGCTCACCAATACACAGCATCAGTTGGAAGCAGCTGAACTTCCTCGGGAGAGATGGATGACTGCTGTCCGAATGCAACTGACGGACAACGCGCACCACTGGTGGCTAGCTGAAGAGAGGAGGCTCGGACATGACCGAGTCACTTGGGAGGAGTTCTCCAGACTCTTCCAAGAGATGTATATCCCAGCCGTTGCTAGATCAGAACTCCGAGATAAGTTCAATCGCCTCATCCAGGGCAACATGACGGTGGAGGAGTATAATGCCGAATTCATTCGCCTGAGTCGTTTCGCCCCTTCTCTAATTCCTACCGAAGAAGAGAAGGCGGAGAAATTCTTTGACGGACTCAGGTTCGAGCTTCAGAAGTTGATTGGATCTGTTGCCCCTACATCGTACAACGACGTCCTTGCTGCAGCACGACGCATGGAGCGCGTCACCAGGAGGGAGTCAAGCCTGAAGCGACCATTTTCCTCAGCACCATCCAAGGCAGCCCAAGGGGATTCTGCAAAGCGACTCCAAAGGAATCTACCGCAGAGAGCAGCACCAAGAACCCTGCCTACTTGTCATTTCTGCGGCAAGTTGGGTCACATTGAAAAGGAGTGCAGACGCAAATTGGGACTGTGCCTGGTATGCGGCTCCAACCAGCATCTATCCAGGGACTGCACAGCACGCCGAGAGGGAGAACCACGACTAGCTCTACCTGCACCGAGGCCAGATTATCCAGCAGTGGGAGCACAGCAGACGGGAGTTGGAGGAGTCAGACCACCCGCTCCAGGAGGATATCAGCCAAGACCTCCATTGCCACCTCAAGCAGCACTATTCCAACAGGCTCGTCAGCAGAGGGGACCAGCACAGGGACGAGGTCAGGCTTTTGCATTAGCTGTTCAGGAAGAAGCTATTGCTGGAGAAGTTATAGCAGGTACCATCTTAGTAGCTTCATTACCTGCTGTAGCTTTATTTGATTCTGGGGCATCACACTCATTTATAGCTGCTAGCTTCGTAGCCACCCATAGAGTAGCTCCTGCACCCCTTCCGAAGACTAAGAGAATTCTTACGGGAGGTGAAATTATACCTGTTAGTGATATCTGTAGATCATGTTCAGTAGTAGTCTGCGGAAGAGAAATGCGAGCCCAATTTCTGATCTTTTCTATGCCTGATTATGATGTTGTACTTGGTATGGACTGGTTAAGTCAGTATCATGCTACTCTTGATTGTCGGCTTGGAAAAGTTATATTCAGACCACCTGGACACTCAGAGTTTGAATTTCTTCGAGGAGCTGTAGAACAAGGTGTTCAGCCAACTCTTAGGGTATTAACTGTAGAAGGGGAGTCAAGTTACCCAAGAGTTATATCAGAGTTTGTGGATGTATTTTCCGATGATCTTCCAGGTCTACCACCTGATCGGGAAATAGAATTCACCATAGACTTAACTCTAGGAGCAGAACCTATCACTTCAACAGTTTATAGACTAGCACCTAAGGAGTTAGTAGAGTTGAAGAAGCAAGTTGATGAACTTCTGGAGAAAGGTTTCATCCGGCCCAGTGTTTCACCTTGGGGAGCACCTATACTGTTTGTACCTAAGAAGGATGGAACAGTTCGCCTGTGCATTGATTACAGGGCATTAAACGCTGTGACCATTAAGAACCGGTATCCCTTGCCTCGTATTGATGACTTGTTTGATCAGTTGAGTGGAGCTAGGGTATTTTCGAAGATTGACCTAAGATCCGGTTATCACCAGATTAGAGTGAGGAGGGAAGATATCCCGAAGACAGCCTTTAGAACCAAGTATGGACACTATGAGTTCTTAGTAATGCCGTTTGGTTTAACCAACGCGCCTGCTGTGTTCATGAGCTTGATGAACCGAGTTTTCCATCAATACTTGGATAAATTCATGGTGGTATTTATCGATGACATTCTGGTATATTCCAAAAGCCACGAAGAGCACGAAGAATATCTCAGAATCGTGCTAGAGACGTTGAGGCAGGAGAAGCTTTATGCTAAGCTCAGTAAATGTGAATTTTGCATGGATAAGGTGCCATTCTTGGGGCATATTATCTCAGGAGAAGGGCTGTCAGTTGATCCAGAGAAGGTTGCTGCCATTGAGACTTGGCCTACACCAACATCAGTTGCTGAAGTGAGGAGTTTTCTAGGACTTGCTGGATATTACAGAAGGTTCGTAAAAAATTTCTCAAGGATTGCAGAACCAATGACGAAGTTGACACGGAAAGATCAGGACTTTGCATGGACAGAAGAATGTCAGTTGGCCTTTGAAGAATTGAAGAGGCGTCTAACAACAGCACCAGTCTTGACTCTTCCTTCAGGGTCAGGCGGTTTTGTTGTTTATAGTGATGCGTCAGGTAGTGGCCTGGGATGTGTTTTGATGCAACACGGCAAAGTTATTGCTTATGCATCGAGACAGTTGAAGGTCCATGAGAAGAACTACCCAACGCATGATTTGGAGTTAGCTGCTGTAATATTTGCCCTGAAGATTTGGAGGCATTATCTTTATGGTGAGAAGGTGGAGATTTTCACTGATCACAAAAGTCTGAAGTATGTATATACTCAGAAGGATCTTAATATGAGGCAAAGACGCTGGCTTGAGTTAATGGTGGACTTTGATATAGATCTGCAATACCACCCAGGGAAGGCGAATGTAGTAGCAGATGCACTTAGCAGGAAGCCTACAGCTTATTTCTTGACAATGCAGCCTGAGCTATTGAAAGATCTACAGGAGCTTCAGATAGAGGTTATTCTACCAAGACAGAGTGGCTTGCTGGCTAATCTGGAAGTGAAGTCGTCGCTCGTGAAAAGAATTAAAGAAGCTTTGCCTACTGATGCAAGATTTCGAAGACTCAAAGAGAAGACAGAAGCAGGCTTGCAGACGGGACTTCACATACATGAGGATGGTACATTAAGGTGCGAAAATCGTCTATATGTTCCAAATGGAGAACTAAGACAGGAGCTAATGACTGAAGCCCATAGCTCCATATACTCTGTTCATCCAGGAGGAACAAAGATGTATCGAGATCTAAGGCAATATTATTGGTGGCATGGAATGAA
Organism: Iris macrosiphon; assembly: GCA_036927795.1. Taxonomy (NCBI): domain Eukaryota; kingdom Viridiplantae; phylum Streptophyta; class Magnoliopsida; order Asparagales; family Iridaceae; genus Iris; species Iris macrosiphon. Next base: position 139,498,049 of record JAYESA010000018.1, on the reverse strand, counting down.
GAGAGAAATTGCCAGATTTGTAGCTAAATGCTTAGTCTGCCAACAAGTGAAAGCTGAACATCAGAGGACTGCCGGAATGCTGCAGCCGCTTCCCATACCAGAATGGAAGTGGGAACATATCACCATGGACTTCGTCACAGGATTCCCAAGGAGCCCCAGTGGAAAAGATGTTGTATGGGTTATCGTGGATCGACTCACTAAGTCTGCGCACTTCTTGCCATTTAGAGTTGGGCAGTCCACAGAGATACTAGCCGACATGTATATGAGATAAATAGTAAGATTGCATGGAGTGCCGATTAGTATTGTATCTGATCGAGATTCGAGATTTACCTCTCATTTCTGGTGAAGTATGCAAGAGAGTCTTGGCACCAGACTAAAATTCAGTACTGCCTATCATCCCCAGACAGATGGTCAATCAGAACGTACAATCCAGATCTTGGAGAATATGCTGAGATCCTGTATGTTAGACTTTGGAGGGTCTTGGGAAGATCATTTGCATTTGGTTGAGTTCTCATATAACAACAGTTACCAGGCAAGCATCAAGATGGCACCTTTTGAGGCGTTATACGATAGGAAGTGCAGATCGCCAATATGCTGGAGTGACGTCGGAGAGCGTCAAATCTTGGGACCAGAGTTGGTGATGCAAACTGTGGAGAAGGTTAAACAAATCCAGAATTATCTTCGGGCTGCTCAAGACAGGCAGAAGCATTGGGCTGATACACACCGACGTCCACTGGAGTTCAAGGAAGGAGAACATGTATTCCTGAGGCAAGTTGAGTCCAAGGTATATTGGGCCCTTTGATATTCTGGAGCGCATTGGTGAGGTGGCCTATCGTCTTGCATTACCTCCATCTTTAGAGGGAGTGCATGATGTATTCCATGTCTCACAGTTGAGAAGATATGTAACTGACCCAAGTCACATAGTGGACCACTCTGAGATCGCCGTAGGTCCAAGCCTGAGATATGAAGAACAACCGGTGGGTATACTCGGAACCAGTGAGAAGACACTGCGAGGGCAGACAATTAAACTGGTTCGTGTGGCGTGGAAGCAACACTCTCCTGGTGAATCTACTTGGGAGAGAGAAGATATCATGCGCCAGAAATACCCCCACTTATTCGAGGATGCAGGTATATTTTAAGTAATTTTTATTTCTGTAGTTCTGTGCTACTAGTAGTTTAATCTTTAATTGCGAGGACGCAATTTTCTTAAGGGGGGTAGATTGTAATCACCTGAAATTTTAAGATTTTTTTAAATTTAATTTTCTGAATTTAATTAGCAATTTTCTGTATTTTAAAACCAATAAACTAGGGTATTCTAATTTAAAATGAATTATTAAAAGTTATTAAATAATATTAAAATGTGAGGAAAATTATATTTTCTAGTGTAAAATTAAAAACCGAGCCTGGGGTATTTTTTCGGGAATTTATTGGACCCCGGATGAAATTTTAAAGCCCTAGAAACTAAATAATTGATTAAACCACATTAAACCGGGTTTATTCTAAATAAACCAAACCAAAGTTGAACCAAGCCGGCCGGTCCAACCAATCCGAACCCAACTTAAGCTAGTGGGTCGGATCCGGGTTTAACCCGTGACCCATTAACCCAGTAACCCGACCCGTTTCTAATAATTTGTGGATCGGGCTGGATCACTGCCACCTGACCCGACCCGTCATAGATCCGACCCGCCACCTCTTTCTCTTCCAACTGACCGACTGTCCGCATCCTCACCGCCGGAAACGCCCGCCGCCGCCGGCCGTTCGCTGCTCGCGTCGCCTCCGCTCCCGCAACGCTCGCCGCTCCGTTTCCCCTTCCCTCACCGGCCACCGATCCCTGTCCCCATCTTCCTATATAAGCCGAACCCTAACCCACTCCTCCGCTGATCTCCTCCGCCCAGCTTTTCCTCTCCGCCGCGCCTGACCGAAAACCTAGCAGCCTCCGGTTCCTCAGCCGCCTACTCCCGAAATCTCCACCCTCCTCCAGTCTCCGCCTCCACCAGCTAGCCTCCGGCCGACTATCTCTTCGGAATCCTCCGCCTCCAGTACCCCCAGCCGAACCCGGCAGCACCAGAGCTTCGAAACCCTGCTGCAACGCCGGCGAAGCCGCCTCCGTCCGGCGAGTCGTCCCAGCACCCCCTGCGAGCCTCGACACAGTGGACACGGACACGATCCAGAACGCAAGTACAGAGCCAGGACACGGCTTGGACACGGATCCAGGACGCGGGGAATCGAGTTTGACACGCGTAATCGGACTTTTAGAACCCTGTTCAGGTAACCACAACTTTCTGCTCGTAGCTCGGTTTCCTATTCCGTCAGTTTTATCGCGAAGCCTGTGTGACCCCCTCGATGCCCGTGCAAACCGCTCGGGGCATCGCGTCCTGAGGTGATCGCAAACCGCGATCCAAAACAGGAAAAATTAACGCCCTATTTCACCTCGGAACTGGGTACGCCCCGCCAAACGGGATGACTTGGTCACGTGCGGTCTTCACCGACACGTGAGCATCGTAGATACGGACGTGCGGGCTTTCGCAGAAGCTGATTCGGATGTGCGTGCACACCGGAATCAGTGCGTATCCGCGGACACCGCCCCGTATCCGAGTTTTCTGAATCTCGCTGTAACTTAGTATAAACACGTCGGATCGAGACGAAACTTGCGCCATCGGACTCGTAGCAATACGCTGGTCCTGTGGGTCAAGTTTGGCTCGATTCTGAGAACATTGGAAAATTGCGTGTCGTGGGTCCCACAGGCTCCACCAGACAGGCGATTTTGAGAACGGCTCATCGGAATCCAATTCTGGAAGTTCCGTTGGGTTCGTATCAACGTTCCTGACTTGTTGACACTAAGTTGGACTGATTTGGAGATTTTTGACCCTGACCCGGTTTTCGGTACAAAGCGACCTACACATGGACCCGCTTTGGCCCAGAAATATCATTTTTGCCCTTGTGTCCAAACTGGACTTAAGGACAGTCGTTTCTAATTATTTCCTATGTTCTGAGACTGTTGGTAATGTTTATTTCAGCTTTTGGAGGAGTTATTGCTGAACCCACTGTTAGTAGGACCGCTGCTGGTATTCCAATCCCAGGCAAGTGTACCTTGCCATAAATTACAGTTTAATAGTTATTTTGTTCTCTTGCTCTATTTACTGTGACTAGTGTACATGATATAACCTAGGACCGTATGACATACTTAGCGTCCGATCACAGTCGGGTGCCAACCCCGTACGCGGAGTTGTGTATGTCATTAGTGATGGACATTCGAGACCCTTTATATTCTCGTGCTTGTTTATCAAGTACACTATAACCTAGGACACTTGACACCATACATTGACAGAATCCTCCTGAGACGCTCAAGGTGATTCTGTGTAGGATACAGGATGGACATAGTTATTATACTCTTAGATTATGACTGTTGCATTAGCATTGATCTCACGTGACATGGACATGCGACGTGTGGTTACATTGGGAGGGGAGAGACACACAGGCTACAGGCTGTTCTATATTTATATACTACTATTGTGAGGTTGTAGACTCTCGAGCAGAGCTAGACCACTACTAGATATTACTGCTACCGGCTCCCCGACACAGAGCTTGTAGCAGTCTCAGCCTGGGTACTAGTGTTGCTCTCAGTTGCATTTACACTTAGATGGTTATATAGTCACCCTGCTTATTTCATTTACTATCTTATTGCATTTATTTTTGGCTTGTATTATTTGTACCTTGCTATGTCCCCTGAGGACCTGGAATGGATGATGTCCCCAGGTTTAGCAGAAGAGCATTATCCCGAGGTTTACGGGACAGGAGCTGAAGTTGTACCAGGAGCTATTGCTGAAGGAGAACCTAACATAGAAGCAGAGGTGATGGCAGAGGATTTTACTTGAGATTATGATATTTGTACTCTTCAGATACTCTATTTTTGGACTCTTTTGTTCTGGTCTGATGAACCAGTGTTTTAGACTCTTATCGGGTTGTTCCTGACATACTCTGTTGAGACTGGACTTTGATGTACTTTCTTTATTTTTTGATGTTCTTATTATTCTGTGTGTGGATGAGATTAGATTTTGACTTATTGTTGTAGACCTATATTACAGCTTAAGTATGCCGATAGATCCATTAAATTGGGTTTGTCCATCGTTGCATGCTGCTGGCCATAGCCACGTGTCCAGTCCCTCGACATTTTGGGACTGGGGCGTGACAATATATATATATATGATGTCAATAGCATAACCATCATCCTTGTCTCTTTGGTGGATTTGGAAGTTGTGTTGGTGGCAAGAATATGCTAAGTTAAACATGTGAATATATATTTGAAATAAAAACAAATATTTTTTTTAGGATTTAAATCTTGACCACTAGAAAAAATTCTACCATACCAATAACTTGAGCTAATACTTGTGAACATTTTATTTATCACTCTCATATATGAAAATGCACAAATATCTTTAAACATGATAGATAAAGCCTTAGCTTTGCATGAAATATATATCAACATTTATGCATAAGAGACTTATTATCACTACACTCACATTAATAAAGATGAAGTAAAATCAACTTCAAACTCGCATTAATGTTAAAGAACATATATATTCCGGGTGCGGGTCGAGAATATATATATATATATATATATATATATATATATATATATATATATATATATATATATATATATATATATATTCACGATCTGTACCCGAAATGAGGGTACGAGTACGTGGGTACGTCCAGTCTACGTCGCAGTATCGGCGGTAGAACGTTGTCTAGGTCAACAATACTATCTAAATATCTCACACAATATATATAATGTACATGTCATGATATCTCAACTCCAAATGGAGGACAAGATGATAATATGATAATCGATACTCAATCATAATATAAAACAAAAGGAAGATAATGGCACGATATGGGGAAAAAAAGAAATCACAAGTCACAATACAACTCATATCCAAGTCTAACAGACTAGCACAATAGTCTCAAATATAATGTGCATGCCAAAATGTCTAAATTGAGACATATACTATATAATAATGGAATTAGCTTAGTCTCCTCAGTAGTTGGCACTAGATCCTCATGCTCTACGGGAGCAACCTCAAATGGCTCGTCATCTCATGGCCCATAGTAAGTGGGACATAAATCCTCTAACCAATCATCTGGAAAAAAATATTCAGTCAGTATTGGAACGAAGTACAACCCAATAGCAATTCCAATTAATTGACAAAGACTATGAAACTGTAAATAGTGATAAAATACTAGCTGAGCAGATAATAAAGAAGCATGGTACAAAATAGAGTCAACAAATAAATATGGAAACACTGAAAAGCAAGAAGAAGAACTGATAAGTATGTAAAGACGGACATATATGTGAACCAGTAAACCTGTCAATGTAAATATGCAACCAACAAGCACAGAGTAATCTAGAAGACAATATCTAAACTAGTATTTTAAAATACCAAGTTGACATGTGAACGATTATGGGATAATATCTGGCAAACCACACATGTCATGTGTAGCTGCTATTATTCCAGTAAGACCATAGGATAGAAATGGTATGTTCACACGTCTCCTAGGTATTTTTTTCGTCTGACTAGTACTCATGGATCCAGGTTTCGATACGAAAAATCTCAATAGTCCAAAATAGATCATTAGGCCCAAAAATACATTAGTCCAAAAAGTCAATAGGCCTGAAACCACGTATGTCAAGACAATGAATCCATACAATACCAATCCGTGTATCTAGCGTGTCAGGAATCAGGTAAAGCAATACTATCAAACATAAATTATAGTAAATATCAAATAAAGGAAACTATCAGAGAATGTACTCGCCTATGGTTCTGAGCAAAAGATGTGTAACGGTGTCTGAACTGGTGTTATACAGACCTATATATAAAATTTTATGTCATTTGGTGTTTTATAGTCAATAATATATTTGAATAACTCAAAATTATGTTTCTAGGTCAAGACTAAGTCAAAATAGTCAAACTAGGTCGACACAGTCAAACTAGGTCATTTCCTAGTTTCTAGGTTCAAACTAGTCTTATCTTGTTATTATCTAAGGTATATTAGTTAACACTAGTAATTACAAGCTAATACTAAGTATACTAGATAATATCTTATACTATATCTCATAATATATATAGACTCCATATAACCAATACTTAGTATCTTAATTAAATTACCATAATATACTAAATTACTCTAACCTATACTAGTTATTAGCTTACTATTTATATAAACTTACCTTGTGTATGTTAGTACTTGACCTTACCTCAATCTAACCAATATAACATTCCATTTCTAACATTTACCTTTATATTACCCTAGTCCGGTATTCTAATCCAAAACCTCACTATCTGACTTAATATCCTGACTTCACACTATGATACCATCCAATACCGTAACTCCCTTTGGTACCCAACTAGTATATCACACTAACACTTAAATACTAATACCCCTTCTAAACTGCCTTGCTAAATGCACCTGCTAAATCCTAACAGACACTCAAACATGACTGATCCTCATTACCTCACTACTTCCATCCCAACACATAAGTCTACCCACTACCTCAAAAAAAATTTCATATTTCTTAGTATAGAGAGCTTAATTGATACTCTAGGTATCAGTCCCTCTCATATCTCCATAACCCAGCCTACTGTACCTATCCAAGCCCCAATTATTACTAACAGTTACTCACTTGACTGATATATTTCTAGTATCAGAACACCCCATCTTCCACAGAGCACTGCAGAACCTCCCCCCACAATCTAGATAAAACCCTACTGCACAGTCCATCATTCTACACCCTAACCATTTCATCACACTTCCCCACCTAAAGTCTACCTGCAAGTCAACACTCAGACTTGCACTGTCTACCACCTTACCCCCTTATGCTTACAATTCGAGCTCTAACTGACTTCTCACATAAGCAACTACTACACTTAGTAGCTCATGCAGATGGACATCAAGGAATCTCTACAATTGCCACATGCACCTCTTCTAGAGAGCAAACACAGATCATATTTCTAGGGTGAAACACTCCCAATCACCCCTGGTAGTGGTCTAGGACTGAAATCAATCACCCAATGCTAGCCTACAGACACTCCCAGGTCCTACAGTGCTTCCATTTGGAAGCACACACTAACTAAGAACCCAACTACACTTGTATGTCCAATTCTCATCCATATTTCTGTTTCTCAACATTACTTGCACTCTAATGCTTAATTTGAACACCAATCCTAATACCCATAGGCCACATATACCCATATATAATCACCACCCTGTTGCAGACTAAGTTGATACACTAAAACGTGCTCAGAACACAGATATACTATCCTTATACACAGGTGCCCTCTGAGTAGTGCTCAAGTTTGTAGCTAAAACCAAAGTTGATGCTTGCATTCCAAATTTTTGCACGGTCACAAACTCACCTCTGAACTGAATCCTCCTTGGCTGCCAACTAAACCAACCCCCAATATACACTCAAACACACATGTATAGGTATATCATAGACTTCAATATCAATGCACATGCACACACACAAGCAATTTAACAAATACCTATATGAATGCCTATGATACCAAGTTCAACAACTCACCAAGTACACTCTTCCTCACTAAACAAGCACTAGACACTCAACAATACATGAACATGCTTATGACATACAATACCCACATACACAATATGTCACTCATCACTCTCCATCACAAATACCCGAGCCTGCATCCTTCCCTCACATCTCACAGGAACACACACTCATGCCAATCACTAAATCCTATGATACACTCTAGGACACAATGTTCAACTTACATAAAACATATACTATATAGTTACATATACACCATCCATATATATATATATATATATATATATATATATATATATATATATATATATATATATATATATAACACTGTATATATCTATAGACATAACTAACACCAACAACTACTAACTCTACCAATAATCAAACACACGGTGTGCACACTAGTGACACGCCATGATACTCTATGATACACCTCTCTCATAGCCATGAATCACTACATATACATGAATTATAATATCCAAATAATTATACCAACTAAGTATAGTGCAATAAAATGGAGAATTAAACAATTGAACACAAACACACAAAATATCCAATTCCACCACCCCGTATCATGATACGGCATACTCGTACCCGATTGTGGACACAAAAATACCATCACACAACTAAATTAGTATCAATTTAGTCTAAATGACCAATTGACAAACACCTGGTGCACCAATCTCGAATTTCTCTTAAATTGGACACAAAACTCAACGTAACTATCAAAATAAAGCCTATTAGGACATAATTCATCTTTCTATTGGTAGTCCTTAGCCATGTGTCACGCCCCAGTCACAAAATATCGAGGAACTAGACACGTGGCAATGGCCAGCAACACACACTGATGGACAAACCCAATTTAATGGATCCATCAGGACGTACTTAAGCTGTAAAATAAAGTCTACGACAACATGGCACAACTAATCTCATCCATATAAGATAAAATATGATCCACATATATAAGAAATGTAAATCATCAACCAGTCTCAACAAAGTGCTTCGGGGAACATGTAAACTTCCTCGACCAGATTTCAGTAATTTAGGATTATTTTTAACTAATTAGAATTATTACAACTTTTTAAAATTTATTTTGCTTACATATCCTATTGATTTATGCACCTGTCCATTACCAAATTATTTAGAGCATTACACTAGCTGTTATCCCCAAACAAAGTTCACATACCTGTCCTAGACATGTTAGTCTATTTTCCTGCACTTTGTGCAACTCCCAGATACTCTACTTTGAGCCTCGTTTTAGTCGCACAAATATTGTTACAAACGTCCGTATTTATTTTCTATTTAATTTTCTGCTCTGTACCCATCTCTGTACCCCTAGAGATTTGAGGCCCAACATGCACCTATTTTGCCCAAACAAAAATAAGTTAATATTCTACTTTGAATATACTACAATTAGTATATTGACACCGTATTAAATTTATGGCCCTACCTGCCTCTAAATAATTAGAGAACACCGTGCGCAGTATTTATTAATTAATAAATACGGTGACCCGTATCACCCAAAGAACCAGGCCCAGCCGCTGCCCAAGCTCACCCCCACCCCCTCAGGACCCTCCTACAGCTTTGCCCTTCAATTCTGTGAATTTTAGTACTTTTAGGAATCATGTGTTTTTCCCAGACAAATTGCGTAATTACGCAAATTCCCAATTTTAGGACCTATATGCAATTTATAAAATTGTAGGGGTTTTTCTGCAAATTTCCAGTGTGAGGTGTCAACACCTCATTGGCCGGTGAACGTACACTGTCCATTTGGACGTGGGACCCACCCAAAATATCAGAAAAATATCCCAAGATATTTAATAAATCAAATTACCTAAATACCCTTGAACTTCACCCTATTTACACAAATTGCCATTGACCTAAACCCTATAAATACCCGACCCTCCCCTCTTCCAAACCCCACACCGCCTAACTCCGGCCACCACCTCCGACGAAACTCCGTCGAACCCTTCGCCACCTCCCCAGCTCCCTTCGGGTCAACTCCCACCGTCTCCGGCCGCCGCAATCGCCGTCGGCAGCCGCTGCAACCCCAACTCCCCACCCTGCACCACAACACCACCACCACTCCCGACCGCCCCTCACCGCCACCTCCGGCCGTCGTGGACCACCGCCACCACCCCCAACCGCTCCGCCCCGACCCCCTCCGTCGAACCACCCCGCTTCCACCGCCCCACGACCACCACCCCGGCCGCCATCACCCCCGCAGCACCTCCTCCCTCACCGACACCAGCACCGCCTCCCCCATCCCGACCGCCTCCAACCACCACCACCGCCACCCCTGACCTCCGCCACCACCACAGAACTCCTCGCCACCCTCCCCTCCGTCGACCCAACCGCCTGCACCGCCGCCCTCGCCACCGCCCTGGGCGCTGCAGCCGCTGCAAGCTGCCGCTGTCACTGCTAGCGGCCATTGCTGCTGTGGCTGCCGTCCCGGCCAGCCACCGCCCGCTCCGCCGCCGTCCTCCCGCCGGCGACAAGCCGTGGGCCCCCCTTGCTGACCTGTCAGGTATATTACTATAATAATACGTAAATACGTATAATTATGTATATGTATGTATATATGTCTATATATATGTATATATATGTATATATTTATATATATATTAATATATATATTATTTGTATTTATTTATATATTATATATTAATATTATAAATACAGTATATACAATAAATATATTATATTAATATATATGTATTTTTGTGCTTTTATATATATATATATATATATATATATATATATATATATATATATATATATATGAATATATAATTATCTATATATTATTATTATATATATATATTATTATACTGTAAATATACAGTATATGTATATACTAATATAAATATGTATGTATATATATATATATATTCTATTTTTATTTTATTTTTTTCCTTTTATATATATATATATATATATATATATATATATATATGTAAATATATATATATATCTATATATGTAATTATATAAATATATATTTATCTATATATTATTATATATATAATATATATTATTATACTGAATATATATAGTATATATATATATATATATATATATATATATATATATATATATATATATATATATATATATATATATATATATATATATATATATATATATATATATATATATATATATATATATATATATATACTATTAGTATATATAATATATATGTATGTATATAAATATATTTTCTGTATTTTTCCTTTTACATATATATATGTATATATGATTATATATCTATATATATGTATTTATATAAATATATATCTATCTATATATTATTATATATACATAATATATTATATTACAGTATATACTATATGCTTTTTATGTTTATATATATATATATATATATATATATATATATATATATATATATATATATATATATATATATATATATATATATATATATATATATATATATATATGTTGCATTATATTATATATATATATAAACTATGTATATATGTACACTTATATATATATATGACTTTTTCTTATTATTTCATATATTATGTGTATATACTCTCTCTCTCTCTCTATATATATATATGTTTGTGTACCCTATATATATATATATATATATATTTAAATATATATACACATATGTTTTAATACTTCTTATCATATGCTATATAAATATCTATATATATTTATGTTATGTATATAAATATTATATCTATATGTATATATATATGACTATATATATATTATGCCTTCTATATATATTTACATAAGTATATACCTGCTATATATAGTATATGCTATAACTATATTATATATGTACTAATTATATATATATATATATATATATATATATATATATATATATATATATATATATATATATATATATATATATATATATATATATTATGTCTTCACATAAGTATAAAAATACTATGCTATCTATATATTACTTTATTATACACTTATTTAATTATATATTCACGAACCTTGTACGTCTTAAATAGAGTACATCTTCAGCACAGTCAGTGACCCCCTGTCACAGGACCCCCCAGACTTGACTGCAAGTACAGATTTTCGACACACTCAGGAAGTAGGCAAGTATACCTTGCCAAGTTTACTGTTTAAATATTAAATGTTGTTATATGCTAATTCTCCTGAACTTCATATGACTGTGTGTATCTGAGATTGCCTCGGGTATCGTCAACAAGTACGTTGACACGTAGTGTAAATAACTTAGTCCTTACAGACTTACCAACAACTGTGAGGGTATCCTAATATCCTCCTAAACCCTGACACGGGAACATGCAACAAGGTTACAATACATATTGGGATGCGAGCTGCGTACTCGATTAGCTACCGGTGCGTGTGACGTGCATCACGGCTTAGCATAAAATCAGGAAAACTCAGGAAAAGTTACGACTTGGCATTAGTTACATTGGGCGAGAAAGATAACTAGTAGACGTATGGGACACCCCCCTCCTTGAGTTTTATACCTTCGTACCATGCTCCTCGGAGATGGTCGATTGCAGAGCTACCCATGTGTCTGGGGGCATATGACACATATACTAGCCAGTCAACATGATTGGTGAATTAAGTCAGCATATGTCAAGCCTACACTTTCCCATGCGTACTACAAGGTCTTTACTTGCATTCACTTAGATGGTTAGCACCCTGTATTTATTTATTCAGTATTTACATATATGGCATGTTTTTATGTATCTTGTTATGTCCCACTGAGGATCTGGTTCCCTTCTAGATTTAGATGAGGCCTTCTACCCCACGGTGTATGGTCCAAGACAGGAGACTAGGTATGCCACCGAGGAGGAGTTAGAGGAGCCACCATCAGAATCTGCCTAGAAGCTTGTTCACCTGGAGATGGAGCTATTTCCCTAGATAGACGATACTCTAGTCTATCTTATTTTCTGTCACGCCCCAGTCCCAAAATGCCGAGGGACTGAGCACGTGGGCAATGGCCAGCAGCACGCACCGATGGACAACCCAATTTAATGGATCCATCAGGGCATGCTTAAGCTGTAGTCTAGCAGTAAAATGTTACAAGTCTCAGGTATTTCTAATCTCAACCACAAAATAAACACAGATTAATTGCCAGAAATAACGCAATAGAAATAAATAAGCAATAAATAAGATTATCTCGGAAAATGATCCGAGAATTAGTCTGTTACATTCAGAGGAAAATAGACAGGAAATAAATGCTGCAAATGGAAATACTGCGTAGATGAAGCCGGTGCTCAGGAGAAATCTTTGGCCAATATCTCGTTCTCTGTTCCGGGTTCTGCTCCAAGGAGTGCTCCTGTACCGTACACCTCGGGGTAGTTCTCCTCAGCTATACCTGGGGACATAGTCCATTCCAGGTCCTCAGGGGACATAACAAGGTACAGAAAATACAAGCCAAAATATATGCAGTGCAGCAATAATAAAACAGCAGGGTAAATATGTAAACCAGCTAAGTGATATGCAAGTGAGAGTTTTAGTCATACTCAGGCTGAGACTACTACAGGATCAGTGTCGAAGAAACCATAGCAGTATTTTCTCGACAGGGCCAGTAAGGTACCAAAGCTCTGTATCAGAGTCTAAGGCACCGCCAAATAACAGTATTTATATTATAATATATTCAGCCTTGATATGATAATACTCTCCCCACCCCATGTAATCTCACGTCACAGTTCCAGAAAATATCAGGTACAAGTCACGCAAGTTTGAACTAACGCAATGAGTCAGGATAGAATCTAAGCATGTAAACTGTATATGTCATGAAACTGTAACCTATACGGAATCACCAGGTATATCTCAGGCAATTTTGTCACATAAATAGTGTCAGGTGTCCTGGGTTGAGCAGTTAAACAAGTTTACATATGAATCTAAGTAAAATAACATAACCAAAAATATCTGAGAATTGGCAAGCTTTACTTGCCCACTGATGTATAACTAAGTCCAGGAAATAGGTAGCAAAGTTGCAAGTTTTGGCGAGGTACACTTGCCCACTGATGTATAAACAAGTCAAGGAAAATAAGTAGCAAGCTGCAGGGTTTGGCAAGGTACACTTGCCTGTGGTTCCGGCTCTGATTTCGGCTCTGACTTAGTTGGATTTGCAGGCGGTACTCCGGTTGCTGAAACAAACATCACCATCAGATCCAGAAAATATCAATCATCTAGAAATGCCTGTCCTTGAGTCCAATTTGGAGACAAGGGCAAAAACGGCAATTTCGGGTCAGAACGGGGTCCACAGGTGGGCCCGCTTTGCACCGAAAAACATGTCAGGGTCAAAGGTCCCCAAATTCATCAAACTTAGTGTCAACAGGTCAGGAACGATGATACGAACCCAACGGAACTTCCAGAATTGGATTCCGATGAGCCGATCACAAAATCGTCCGTCGAGCGGGGCTTGTGGGGCCCACGACACGCGATTTCGTCAACGTTCTCAGAATCGAACCAAACTTGACCCACAGGACCAGCGTATTGCTACGAGTCCGATGGCGCAAGTTTCGTCTCGATCCGACGTGTGTACACAAAGTTAGAGCGCATTCCAAAAAGTACGGATACAGGACGGTGTCCGTGGATACGCGTTGATTCCGGTGTGCACGCACACCCGAATCAGCTTTCGCAAAATCCCACACGTCCGTATCGACGACGCGCAAGAATCTGTGAAGACCGCACACGACCAAGTCATCCCGTTTGGCGGGGCGCACTCGGTTCCGGGGTAAAACAGGGTCTGGTTTTTCCTGTTTTTGGATCGCGGTGTGCGATCACCACAGGATGCGATGCCCCGAACGGTTTGTCCGGGCACCGAGAGGGTCATACAGGCTTCGCAACGCAATTTACGGAATCGAAATCCGAGCTACGAGCAAGAAGATACACGTACCTAAACGGGCCCGAAAATCGGGGTTCGAATTGTGTCCGACACGTGTCCGGACACAGGGAATTAAATTAGGGTTAGGGTTTGGGGATTTCCGGTGACTCAGGGCGGAGACGGCGGCTGGGCTGGCTGGGCTGTGGCGGAGGGGGCCAGGGGCAGCGCGGTGGCGTGCGGCGCGGTGGCTGGAGACTCGCCGGCGGCCGGAGGCGCGCTGTGCGGCGCTGGAGGCTGTTGCTGTAGGAGAAGAGGAGGAGGAAGAAGAAGGAGTTGCGGGCGGCGGCGTACTGCGGGATGGGCAGCGGTGGCGGCGGCACTGGGCAGCGGTGGCGGCGGCGCTGTGGGACGGTAGCGGAGCCGGTGGTGGCGGGGTAGGCTAGGGCGGCCGGGCTTAGGGTTTTATAGGCGGGGAGAGAGAGGGGGTCGGCCGAGCGGGGCGGCGGGGATGGCGGAGAAGGCGGGGGTCGTGGGGCGGTCGAGGCGGAGGGTGGCGGAGCTGCCGACGGGAGAAGCGAGGACGTGGGTGAGCGGGTGAGCGGGTGAGCGGGTGGGCGGTGGGCAGACCCGACCCGACCCGGTAGGGGAGCGGGCTGGGCCGGCCTGCGGGCCTGGGTAATGGGTTTTGGGCCGGGCTGGGAATTATAAAAAATAATAATAATCCATAATATTAATAAATAAATAATCAGTAAATATTTAATAAATAAATAATTAAATAAATAAATTTAGGTATTTTAAAAATAGGTCCGGGGTCCGATAAATTCCAGAAAAATTGCCCTAAGTCCAGTTTTTCATTTTACATCCAAAAATATTATTTTTATAATATTTTAATACTGTTTATTATCATTTAAAAATCCTTGAATAATTAAAACCCTATTTTTAAATTACAGAAAATTCCCAGAAAATTCCAGAAAATTGTAAAAAATCCAGTTTTGAAAATTTTGAAAAATCAGGGGGTTTACAATCTACCCCCCTTAAGAGGATTGCGTCCTCACAATCAAAGAATAACCGATCAACAGAGATGACGCGGTCGCAAGCATCGTTCGAAACACATCACAGGATACTTAGGAAAATACCGTTTCCCTAAAAATGAAAGTTATACACTTTCCAGAAAAACTAGTTAAAGTAAAAGTGCTACAACTTTTATGAAAACCAGGTTATTATTAACAAGTTGTAAATTACTAGGTTGGGGCTGAGGTCACGAACCAAGAGGCACGAGCTACACAACACTAAAAACGGATAACTACGAATCACTTACTCGCATCAGCATCCTGCACAGTCATCGCGTAAGCTTGCCCTCGTCCTTGAGGTAGATTCCTCTGCTACTGAGCCTGCTGGAAGAGTAGTTCCTGGGGTATCAAGGGTGGCCTCGGCTGATACCCTCCTGGAGCTGGTGGTAGGACTTCTTGAACTTTCGTTTGCGGTGCTTCCAATGCTGGAAAAACTGACTCTGGTAACGCTTGCTGGTTACCCTTTGGTGCTCTGTCTCGACGCTCAGGACATTCCTTTAATAAATGCTGACTGGATCCGCAAGCTAAGCATACTTTCTTCTTTCGTCTGCACTCATCTTCTATATGACCTCGCCTGCGATAATATGGACAGACAGGTATTGCCGGTGGAGATGCTTCCGGTGGCTGGTGTATGTGAGACTCCCTTGCAGTTCCTGCCGGTGGTGCTCCAGCTGGTGCTGATGTGGCTGGTTAAAGATTCGTCAATGCTTTCTCTTGATGCTGAGGACAATCCTTGGCCAAGTGTTGATTGGTTCCGCAAATTAAGCATAATCCTAACTTGCGTCTGCACTCCTTATTAATATGGCCTATCTTGCCACAGTGGTAACAAGTAGGAAGGAATTAAGCTCTTGATGCTGCTCTCGGTGGTGGATTCATCTGTGGTCGCTTTGCAGCTCTTTTCTGTTGTGCTTGGTCTGGTGCTGACTCATACGACCGCTTCTGGCTGGACTCGATCCTTGTGGTGCACTCCACAGGTCGTACTGCAGTAAGAACGTCCTCGTCGAAGGTAGTTGCATTTGAACTGATTGGCCTCCGTGACTCCGAGCTAGTTCTGTCGATGAAGTTCTTCGCTTGGTTTTGCTGAGCTTCTTGTTGAACCTTCTGATAGGCTCGCATCATCACGTAGAACATGCGAAACATTTGCTGTTCGTCCATAGGCTGTCCCAGTGAGAAGGAAGGCATCGGTGAAGTAGGCTGCGTCGAGGGTAGAACGTCATCTTGATGGATTATTGAGGCAGGCTGACTTGCTTGACTGCCTTGTGATGATTGGCCTTCACCCACTGGTGTCACATCGTCTTCGTGGGTAACCACAACGGCTTGTGGTATTTCTGCATGAGCCTCGTTGCTGGCTTGTGGGTCCATTTCCCTGCATCCAAAATAACCGATAAGAGGCGCACAGGAATCAAGGCAAGATGCAAGTTCAAATTAGTTCGAGTACGATACAGATATCAAGAACGATTCAAGCAAGTGGATGAGATCCTAGAAACTTATTCTATTCTTTATTGCAGGCCTGTTCGGTCCCTAAGTTGAAACCGAACAATTTAGTCGTTGACCTGCATGGGCCACCATAAAAACCATGTCATGCCCCAGTCCCAAAATGCCGAGGGACTGAGCACGTGGGCAATGGCCAGCAGCACGCACCGATGGACAACCCAATTTAATGGATCCATCAGGGCATGCTTAAGCTATAGTCTAGCAGTAAAATGTTACAAGTCTCAGGTATTTCTAATCTCAACCACAGAATAAACACAGATTAATTGCCAGAAATAATGCAATGGAAATAAATAAGCAATAAATAAGATTATCTCGGGAAACGATCCGAGAATTAGTCTGTTACATTCAGAGGAAAATAGACAGAAAATAAATACTGCAAATGGAAATACTGCGTAGATGAAGCCGGTGCTCAGGAGAAATCTTCGGCCAATATCTCGTTCTCTGTTCCGGGTTCTGCTCCAAGGAGTGCTCCTGTACCGTACACCTCGGGGTAGTTCTCCTCAGCTATACCTGGGGACATAGTCCATTCCAGGTCCTCAGGGGACATAACAAGGTACAGAAAATACAAGCCAAAATATATGCAGTACAGCAATAATGAAACAGCTGGGTAAATATGTAAACCAGCTAAGTGATATGCAAGTGAGAGTTTTAGTCATACTCAGGCTGAGACTACTACAGGATCAGTGTCGAAGAAACCATAGCAGTATTTTCTCGACAGGGCCAGTAAGGTACCAAAGCTCTGTATCAGAGTCTAAGGCACCGCCAAATAACAGTATTTATATTATAATATATTCAGCCTTGATATGATAATACTCTCCCCACCCCATGTAATCTCACGTCACAGTTCCAGAAAATATCAGGTACAAGTCACGCAAGTTTGAACTAACGCAATGGGTCAGGATAGAATCTAAGCATGTAAACTGTATATGTCATGAAACTGTAACCTATACGGAATCACCAGGTATATCTCAGGCAATTTTGTCACATGAATAGTGTCAGGTGTCCTGGGTTGAGCAGTTAAACAAGTTTACATATGAATCTAAGTAAAATAACATAATCAGAAATATCTGAGAATTGGCAAGCTTTACTTGCCCACTGATGTATAACTAAGTCCAGGAAATAGGTAGCAAAGCTGCAAGTTTTGGCGAGGTACACTTGCCCACTGATGTATAAACAAGTCAAGGAAAATAAGTAGCAAGCTGCAGGGTTTGGCAAGGTACACTTGCCTGTGGTTCCGGCTCTGATTTCGGCTCTGACTTCAGTTGGATTTGCAGGCGGTACTCCGATTGCTGAAACAAACATCACCATCAGATCCAAAAAATATCAATCAGCTAGAAACGCCTGTCCTTGAGTCCAATTTGGAGACAAGGGCAAAAACGATAATTTCGGGTCAGAACGGGGTCCACAAGTGGGCCCGCTTTGCACCAAAAAACGTGTCAGGGTCAAAGGTCCCCAAATTCACCAAACTTAGTGTCAACAGGTCAGAAACGATGATACGAACCCAACGGAACTTCCAGAATTAGATTTCGATGAGCCGATCACAAAATCGCCCGTCGAACGGGGCCTGTGGGGCCCACGACACGCGATTTCGTCAACGTTCTCAGAATCGAACCAAACTTGACCCACAGGACCAGCGTATTTCTACGAGTCCGATGGCACAACTTTCGTCTCGATCCGACGTGTGTACACAAAGTTAGGGCGCATTCCAGAAAGTACGGATACGGGACGGTGTCCGCGGATACGCATTGATTCCGGTGTGCACGCACACCCGAATCAGCTTCCGCGAAATCTCACACGTCCGTATCGACGACACGCACGAATTTGTGAAGACCGCACGCGACCAAGTCGTCCCGTTTGGCGGGGCGCACTCGGTTCCGGGGTAAAACGGGGTCTGGTTTTTTCTGTTTTTGGATCGCGGTGTGCGATCACCACAGGACGCGATACCCCGAACGGTTTGTCAGGGCACCGAGAGGGTCATACAGGCTTCGCAACGTAATTTACGGAATCGAAATCCGAGTTACGAGCAAGAAGATACACGCACCTGAACGGGGCCCGAAAATCGGGGTTCGAATTGTGTCCGACACGTGTCCGGACACAGGGAATTAAATTAGGGTTAGGGTTTGGGGATTTTCGGTGACTCAGGGCGGAGACGGTGGCTGGGCTGGCTAGGCTGCGACGGAGGGGGCCGGGGGCAGCGCGGCGGCGTGCGGCGCGGTGGCTGGGGACTCGCCGGCGGCCGGAGGCGCGCTGTGCGGCGCTGGAGGCTGCTGCTGTAGGAGAAGAGGAGGAGGAAGAAGGAGCTGCGGGCGGCGGCGTACTGCGGGATGGGCAGCGGTGGCGGCGGCGCTGGGCAGCGGTGGCGACGGCGCTGTGGGACGGTAGCGGAGCCGGTGGTGGCGGGGTAGGCTAGGGCGGCCGGGCTTAGGGTTTTATAGGCGGGGAGAGAGAGGGGGTCGGCCGAGCGGGGCGGCGGGGATGGCGGAGAAGGCGGGGGTCGTGGGGCGGCCGAGGCGGAGGGTGGCGGAGCTGCCGGCGGGAGAAGCGGGGACGTGGGTGAGCGGGTGGGCGGTGGGCAGACCCGACCCGACCCGGTAGGGGAGCGGGCTGGGCCGGCCTGCGGGCCTGGGTAATGGGTTTTGGGCCGGGCTGGGAATTATAAAAATAACAATAATCCATAATATTAATAAATAAAT
This sequence comes from Iris macrosiphon, assembly GCA_036927795.1. Lineage (NCBI taxonomy): Eukaryota > Viridiplantae > Streptophyta > Magnoliopsida > Asparagales > Iridaceae > Iris > Iris macrosiphon. Next base: position 139,478,405 of record JAYESA010000018.1, on the reverse strand, counting down.
AATCAGTAAATATTTAATAAATAAATAATTAAATAAATAAATTTAGGTGTTTTAAAAATAGGTCCGGGGTCCGATAAATTCTAGAAAAATTGCCCTAAGTCCAGTTTTTCATTTTACATCCAAAAATATTATTTTTATAATATTTTAATACTGTTTATTATCATTTAAAAATCCTTGAATAATTAAAACCCTGTTTTTAAATTACAAAAAAATTTCCAGAAAATTCCAGAAAATTGTGAAAAATCCAGTTTTGAAAATTTTGAAAAATCAGGAGGTTTACATTTTCTGCACTATTATTATCTTTTTGTAGTGGGTTTGTTCCCACCAGATGTGTACTATGACATTCAGACTTAGCATTATATATATTTCATCACTTATTCCCATATTCATTGATATTTCTGTGGATGAGATTATATTTACCTGTATTATTATACTTATAGTATTTTAGGACAGCGTAGCACGTTTCTTTGGGTCCATTAAATTGGATTAAAACCCTTAGTAACGTGTCAGCTGGCCAATGCCACGTGGCCTAGTTCCTTACATTTTGGGACTGGGGCGTGAAAGAACAACCCGATAAAAATCTGATACAATAGTTCAACAGACCAAAATATAAATGACTGAATAAAGTAAATACTGAACATGAAACATAGATGCTCAGGAAAAGTCTTCAGCTAACACCTCGTCCTCGGATGTCGGTACAACTCCTGTATCAGCTCCTGCTGCTGTCCCGTATGCCTCGGGATAGGTCTCGTCTGCAAATCCTGGGGACATAATCCGGATCCAGGTCCTCAGGGGACATAGTAAGGTAGAGATAATACAAGCCAAAATAAATGCAGTGTAGCAAATAATGAAATAAATAGGGTAAGTATGTAACCATCTATGTGAAATGCAAGTGAGAGCATCACTAGTACTCAGGCTGAGCCACTACAAGCTCTGTGTCGGGGAGCCGGTAGCAGTAATAATGAGTAATGGGCCAAGCTCGAGTTTATAGTCTTGAGCCTCACAATAATAGGGGTTTTATATATATGATCAGCATGTAGCCTGTGTGTCTCTCCCCACCCAATGTAACTACACGTCTCATGTCCACAACGTCTCATGTACATGTCACGCAAGATCATAGCTAATGCAGCAAGTCATATAGTATCCATAAATATAATGTCTATGTCATAAACCTGTATCCTATACAGAATCACCATGAATATCTCAGAAAGATTCTGTCTCATAAATAGTGTCAAGTGTCCTGGGTTATAGTGTACTTGATAAGATAAGTACGAGAATGTAAAGGGTCACGAATGTCCATCTCTAGATGACAATACACAACATCGCGTACGGTGTTGGCACCCGACTATAATCGGACGCTAAGTAAGTCACACGGTCCTAGGTCAAGCATGCACAACAATATAAATGAAGTAAGGAAAATATGTAACAAGACTGCAAAGTTTGGCAAGGTACACTTGCTTGGGGTTTGAATACCAACAACTGTCCCTGTATTAGTGGATCCTGTAGGTACCCCTCCAAAAGCTGAAATAAACATCACCAACAGTCTCAGAAAATATCAAATAGCTAGAAATGCATGTCCTTAAGTCCAGTTTGGACACAGGGGCAAAAATGACAGTTCTGGGTCAAAGCGGGGTCTACATGTAGGCCACTTTGCACCAAAAAATGTGTCAGGATCAAAGGTCTCCAAATTCGTCAAACTTAGTGTCAACTAGTCCAGAACGATGATACGAACCCAACGGAACTTCCAGAATTGGATTCCGATGAGCCGATCACAAAATCGCCCGTCAAGTGGAGCCTATGGGGCCCACGATACGCAATTTTGTCAACATTCTCAGAATCAAACCAAACTTGGGTCACAGGACCAGTGTATTGCTACGAGTCCGATGGCGCAAGTTTCGTCTCGATCCGATGTGTGTACACAAAGTTACAACGTGTTCCAGAATAGGCGAATACGGGGCGTTGTCGGCGGATACGCGTTGATTCCGGTGTGCACGCACATCCAAATCAACTTCTGTGAAATCCTGCACATCTGTATCAACGGTGTGCACATTTCGGTGAAGATCGTGTGTGACCAAGTCGTTCCGTTTGGCGGAGCACACTCAGTTCCGGGGAAAAATAGGGCGTTGGTTTTCCTGTTTTTGGATCGCGGTTTGCGATTACCACAACGCACCGAGCGGGTTGCATGGGCATCGAGAGGGTTACATAGTCTACGCGACACAACTGACGGAACGGAAAATGAAATAACGAGAAGAGAGAACGGGTTACATGAACAAGGCTTCGTGTGACGAGAATTTCTCGTGTCCGGGATGCTGTTTCGTGTCCTGGTCACCGTGTCCGGGTCTGAGAGCTGCTGTATCCGTGTCCGCTGCTAGGGCTATGCTGGTCGGCTGGGAGTGGCCGTTCTGGTCGGCGGCCGGGCTAGGGTGTGGGGGCTGCGAGTCGGCGGGGTCGAGCGGGGCTGGGCGAAGCGGAGGTCGGTCGGCTTTGGGGAGGATGAAGTCGGGGGGATGGTGCTAGTGTCACGACCCGTACCCGGTGTAAGGGTACCAGTCGGAAATAATGCCCAGCCTACGCCGCAGAATCGGCGGTAGAACACTGTCTAGATAATCTATCTAACAATATAATGAACCACCAATAATGATAGTATACTCAATCACAGAACTAAGATAGAAATGAGCACGAATCAGATAAGAATAGAATAGTCACAATACAACTCATGAGTCTAAAATAATACATCAATGAGTTTGAAGAAATACAAAAATAAGCTGGAGACAAATTCAGTGCAAAAGAATACTACGAGGCTACAACTCCAGGGTCAACTGTCTCAGTTGGGATAAGTCCCTCTTGAGCCAGGGTCTCAGAATCTAAACCCACAACATCCTGGGGTCCATAATATGTAGGGTACCACTCCTCAGTGTCATCTGAAAAAATATATCCAGTCAGGACAGGAGCAGAGTACATCTCTAACAGCAGTTCTAATTAATAATAAAAACTATGTAGCAGTAAATAGCTGTGGATAAACAAGATGCACAATAGATACAAGAGATATATATACAATAAGGAAATACTGGAAATAGATACAATAATGAACAATATGTCAATGAAACAATAATACTAAATGACTAAGTGTGTGAGTACTAGCTTAACATGTGATCGGCTTGGGCAAGATGCAATGCGGCCTGGCTAATCATACGTGCGGTGCATGATCAACACTATTATGTAATCTATACTTTATTCAATAGGTATATTGATCACATATCTATACTAATACTCCCCACCCCCGACTGGTATAATAGATCCAACCACGGTATGCTATGGCACTAGATTCCCCAAGAAGAGAGCGACTCCTCCCAAAAATCGGTGTCTGTACATGTACAAGATAACCAATGAAATAATACTTGCACCATATACACCATATACCAAGGAATAACATCTCATGACGAGATCCGGATATACCAATCCGTGTAACCATAGTGTCAAGAGAACATGGATATCTACACTAGATACAGTGAACATAGAGGATATCATAAATGAGAAACTATCAGAGAATGTACTCGCCTGAAGTCCAATGAACAGTCTCACAGATGTCTGACTCGGTGCCTCAAAGACCTAGATATGGAATACAACATCAATATAAGATCCCAAAAAGAGAATAAGTTAAACTAGTCAACTTCTAGGTCAATAAGTCAATTCTAAGTCAAAAGTCAACTATGGTCAACTCTAAAGTCAACTAAAGTCAACTATGGTCAAACCAAGGTCAACCATCTATTTCTAGGTTGCACAAGTCTAGCACCAAAATCTTGGATCAAAATACTAAGATCTAAGTCATAAGACTACATCCTTAAATATTAGGATACCGTATCTTCGGATACGTGAATCCAAGGTAAACCTCACAATACCTATATATCAATCAATAAAGTATATAATATAGAATATTAAATACAACAATTATGAATCATGGTTTTGAACCAACTTGGTATCCACACAAAGTAATGCTCAAGATACATAGATATAGTATTTACTCTTATACATAATATATTATATATAAACTAATATATTATACAATTAAAATTATAACAATACTAGTATTATATCTCACAATAAATACATATATATACATATATATATATATAAATATAATATATAAAATATAAACTAAAACTGCCTAACTGTCACTGAAAACAGTGTGTTAAAACACTGATTTTCAATAAACAGACCCTATAGTGACAGTTCCAACTGTCACTGCAAAACCGTCGCCAAAAACCGCTGTATAAAAATCCACTGTCACTACAAAGCGGGGTCCACATGTAGGCCACTTTGCACCAAAAAATGTGTCAGGGTCAAATGTCTCCAAATTCGTCAAACTTAGTGTCAACTAGTCCAGAATGATGATACAAACCCAACAAAACTTCCAGAATTGGATTCCGATGAGCCGATCACAAAATCGCCCGTCAAGTGGAGCCTATGGGGCCCACGATACGCAATTTTGTCAACGTTCTCAGAATCGAACCAAACTTGGGTCACAGGACCAGCGTATTGCTACGAGTCTGATAGCGCAAGTTTCGTCTCGATCCGACGTGTGTACACAAAGTTACAACGTGTTCCAGAATAGGCGAATACGGGGCGTTGTCGGCGGATACGCGTTGATTCCGGTGTGCACGCACATCCAAATCAACTTCTGTGAAATCCCGCACGTCCGTATCAACGGCGCGCACATTTCGGTGAAGACCGCGTGTGACCAAGTCGTTCCGTTTGGCGGAGCACACTCTGTTCCGGGGTAAAATAGGGCGTTGGTTTTCCTGTTTTTGGATCGCGGTTTGCGATCACCACAGGATGCAACGCACCGAGAGGGTTGCATGGGCATCGAGAGGGTTACATAGTCTATGCGACACAACTGACGGAACGGAAAACGGAATAACGAGGAGAGTGAACGGGTTACCTGAACAAGGTTTCGTGTGACGAGAATTTCTCGTGTCCGGGATGCTGTTTCGTGTCCTGGTCACCGTGTCCGTGTCTGAGAGCTGCTGTGTCCGTGTCCGCTACTAGGGCTACGCTGGTCGGCTGGGAGTGGCCGTTCTGGTCGGCGGCCGGGCTAGGGTATGGGGGCTGCGAGTCGGCGGGGTCGAGCGGGGCTGGGCGAAGCGGAGGTCGGTCGGCTTTGGGGAGGATGAGGTCGGGGGGATGGTGATGGTGCTGGGCTGTGCTTGAGGCGGAGGTTAGGGCGGTGATGGTGGAGGGACGGCGAGGGGGTTCGATGGGGGAGCGGCGGAGTCGTGGTGGAGATGGAGAGGTGGTTGTGGAGGCGGTGATCGGTCGGCTGAGAGTTCAGACGAGGCGAAGGTCGGGGGAGTTTCTGAGGAAGAAGACGACGGGTGAGTTAGGGTTCAGGTGAGGGGAGTAGCACTGCAGGCGGTGGAGAGAAGTATGGAGGGTTTTGCGGCGGCGGCGGGTACAGAAGTCGAGGCTATATATAGGCCGGAACAGTGAATCCGGGGAAATCCGATTTAGGGTTCGGTTAGGGTTTCGGGTCCGGGTCGGGTTTGATTCGGATCCGACCCGACCCGACCCGTTAAGTCTGGGTTGGTCTGGTTCGGTTTGAGTCGGTTTGGTTTAATTCCAATTAAACCGGGTTCAGTCAGGGTTTAATTAGGTTTAATTCTACATTGGTTTTTAGGGCTTTAAAACTGTTTCCGGAGTCCAATAAATTCACAGAAAATTACTCTATGTCCGGTTTTCCATTTTATACCATAAAATATTATTTTTATAATATTTTAATATTAATTAACATTATTTAAAAATCTTTTAATCACAAAATATCTTAGTTTTAATTCCAGAAAATTACAAAAAAACTAGGAAATATATTTTAAATTTTTTAGAAAAATCAGGGTGTTTACACCATACGAGGTCCCTATATGTTTATTACACTATTTAGAATAGAAATAACTAGGAAAATAGGGATTTTACCTATTGGAAGATGGATTCCCAATGAATTGCTCAATTGGATACAATAGAATGGATGGACACCTCCTTTTAGCTAGCTCCACACCAAGCTTCCCGCCACAAGCTCCTTCTAGCAACACCAAGCTCATTAGTCTCCTTAGAAATGGAATGAGATAAGATTTGGAGTTTTGCTCTCAAGTTTGGGGATAAACTAATGGGAATAAATGGAGGCTATTATGAACAAAAGAATACTTATACTACCTCTATAGTGGGTATGCCCCTACTATTAAGGTTAGGGTTAGGGTTAGGTCTTTTTGGTTTGACCAAAAAGTCCCTCTTAATCTCTCATGAATATGATCTCTTAGTCCTTAGGAAAGAATATTCCATTCTTGAGTCTAAATAGGTTTAATGGACATAATCTAGTCATGACTAATAATTACTTAAATCATTGGGTCATGGGTCATATCAAGTCTAGTTGTGTTCATTTAGGCTCACTAACATTAAGTATAACTAATGGATCACAATTAATCATCAACTATATTTAAATATATGGATATAAATATAACAATATAATTATTATGAAATGAAAAAAATACTCCTCTCCAGGAAAGTGGTAGTTACAATCCTACCCTCCTTAGAAAAATTTCGTCTTCGAAATTTAAGATGGTCGTACCCCTTTCTAGGTCAAATCCTTAGTCCAATCTAAAGCATACAAGCATGCAAATTAAAGAAGTCACTAATTATTGTCAACATGCATGGTGTTGGTCTTCGTCTTTCATGTTATTGCAATCTCTGTCATGGGTATACTAATAATTATACTAACTATATAACACAAGGCAACTACAAGGTACCAAAAAATCAATCAAATCAAATAGATGGAAAATGACAGGAAGAAGGAACATAACTTGCTAACCCATCACCTGTAGCGTTGGCCTCCTCGACCATCATCGCAAATTCCCCGTCCTGTCGGGGTGGCTCCCTCTGCGGGTGCTAAGCAATCTGCAGTGCCACGGGTGGCCTAGCTCTATCTCTCTAATCTCGTGATCCACCAAATAGAGGGGCGGCGGGACAGTCTCGCATCTGATATGCAGCTGACCCATAAAACATGCACACCTTTAGCCTCTTCTTGCAGATATCCCAAGAATGACCAGTCTTCTTGCAATAGTTGCACAGAAAAGCCCGTTGCATCTGCCTCTGGGGCTGCTGCTGAACTGGAGCACGAATCGACGCCTGACTCTGCTGTTATTGGATATGGGGTCATTTAGCTGAACCCGCACTACTGGTAGCTTATTCCAATACATCTCTCCCCTATTGGACTTGAGCTCCAAGTCATCCTCCGTCCTCTGGGCATCCGCCAAAATTTTCTCGAATATTGCAATACGGTGACCCCTGGTGTACAATTTGATCTCCCTGTTCAAACTCTTCCGAAACTTTCTCGCTCTCCCTAGGGGGTTCTGCCCCTCCATAAATCTGCCTAATCTATAAAACTCAGCAACGTACTTTTCCACCGTCATAGTCTCCTGGACGAGATCCTAAAATTGGCTATCCAGGGCACTCAGAGCCACATCTGGAAAAAAACTTTTCCTTGAAGTGTCACGTCCCAGTCCCAAAATACATAGGACTAGGTCACGTAAGCATGCCAACCGCATGGATATGGCATCTCCAATATATGGAAACCATAATCCACACGTACGCTGTAATATGAATATCAAATCCATAAGTGGTATAAAATGTATCACAAGTCACAAGGTATAATCTAAATCTCATCCACAGAAAATCAATATAAATGAATAACCAGCATCTATATAACTAGATCTCAACATAAGTATCTAAGGATGATAGTTGGATGGAAACAAATCCACTACCAACTCGAATGAAAAAGTACAACACAATAAATACAATATAGGAATACCAGCTAACAATCATAGGGATCGGAGAGAAGATATCCACGAAACATATATAACGATCCAAATCTGCGCTCCTGTAAATACTCAAGAACAGATACACCTGGCAGGGGACCAGGTCCTCAGAGGGACGTAACAAGATACAAAACAGCAAGCCAATTTGAATACAGTAAACATGCATAATAGGTAGAAAATATGTAAGTACGCTGTACAAGACAATCTATATGAATGCAAATGAGGACAACTTTTCAACGTATAGGCAAGGGTAGGCTACTCGATCTAATCCTCACAACTCATACACTCGTCAGTGGACATCATCAGCCGACATACCTCAGGGGTAGCGACCCTCGGACTCCATCAATCGACATATCTCGGGGGTAGCGACCATCGGACACGACCACTATAGTGCGTGCTAGTGACTACGGTTTACCAGAGGGGTTAAAAGCCCATACGTCTAATGATTGTCCTCTATGATACTAAGTGTCAAGTGTGTGTCAACATATCTAATATATAGTAATGACTGAAAGGAACTACACATACAATAAATAGAAATGCAATAAATATACAGAAATATACTAAGCATACAAAATACTGTAAGCAATTTGGCAAGGTATCTGGCAAGAAAGCTGCAAAATATAGTGTCCCGATGTCAACACCAAGAGTCAGAAGCTACGGCCTCAAAATGAACGTCTACGGATGCTGAAATAAACATCACCAACATTCCCAGAATAAGGAAAATAGCTAGAAAGTACTTCCCTTTCGTCCAATTTGGACACAGGAGCAAAACGGTAATTTTGGGTCAAAGCGGGGTCCACGTGTGGTCCACTTTGCACCAAAGAATGTGCCAAGGGTAACAGTCTCTAAATGAGACAAATAATAGGTCAAATAACTCTAAATGTCAATACGAACCCAACGGTATGTCCAAAGGTGGATTTCGATGGGCCGAACACAAATTCGCCCAAAAAGTCAACCGTGGGGCCCGCCAATTGGCGACTTGGTCAACTGTCTCAGAATTGCGTGAAAATTGGGTCACAGGACCAGCACGTTACCTTGAGTCCAGTGGCACAAGTTTTGTCGCAATCTGACGAGCGTACAGAAAGTGCGCGCGACTTCCACACAAGTTGCGATACGGGGTGTGTCCGCGGATACGGGCTGATTTCGGCCCGCACACGCGTCCGAATCAGTTTCTACGAATTTTTACGTGTTCGGTTACGCTGCGCGCACCGTTTGGTACACTTGGTACACGACGGGGCGGTCCCGTTTGGCGGGGCGCGCTCTGTTTCACAACTTTTGAAAATCTGGAAAAAGTGGATTAGCGGAATTTTTCAACGAATTTAATTCTGTCTACAGCAGTTAATAATTTTGGATTATTTAACAGAAATTAAACTAGGTCAAGTGGTCTACACATACCAAAAAGAATTATTGAATTCAGATCTCTGTGGTGGGAGATACGAACTCTGAAACATGGGTGGTAACCGCAGTTTTCTGCGTTCCCATAATTTGGTCTATTTTCGCCAACTTTGGCGCTATTTTCGCCTATGGTTATGTGTTGTTCGAGGTCTACTATCACACATAAATGGGAGAGGGTTAAGGGGTGAGCATACCGGTGAAGACAGGGTGGCGTTTGGTTGAGCGAGACGACGGAAAATAATTCCGGAACACATGTACCTCGCTGTGGGAATCTGCAGTGCGCGGGGTCGCGGTCGTCGGGATTGGTTTGGACGGCCTGGCGGGGTTCTCCGGCTGCGGTGGCGGCGCTCTCTAGGTCTAGATGGGAAGATGAAGGGTCTAGATAATTTAGGTTTAGGATTTTAGATGAATTAATGACATATATGTAGATATATATGAGAGGAGAGAAGGGGGGTTCGGTCAACGGGTGTCATTGGGTTGGTTTGTTGCTGTTTGCAATAGTGGGTGATTATTTGCTAGCAAAAAGGGCTTGGCTTCTATGGCTTACGCGGGTTGGCTGTGAATGCTAAGGAGATAGGTTCTAAGTTGGTAGGTAGAAGTGGTAATGGTTTTAGTAGTAATGGAATTAATAGTTTATATAGTTATTAGTTTAGTTTATTTTATTTTATTTTATTTTATTTTATTTTATTTTCTTTTCTCTTCCTTTTTATAATACTTTTTCGATTAATATATATATATATGCATATATATATATATATATATATATATATATATATATATATATATATATATATATATATATATATATATATATATATATATACACTCATAAGAAAAATTCTAGATTATAATTATGCACACCGTTAAGCTAGCAACTGCTCAAGGGGTCTCCTACATGAAATAAATTCTGAAAAAATCCTAATGGTCCCATAAATCCTCTAAGTGCACCAGCACCTAAACTAAAAATTAATAAAATCTATTTCTCCTAATTAGCCACTCATTACTACAATTAAATTAATAAAAAAATGGTATATACGATTTCTAGGAATAGGGGTTTTACATGAAGAGATCTTTAATACAACTCATATCCAAGTCTAACAAACTAGCACAATAGTCTCAAATATAATATACATGCCAAAATATGTAAACTGAGACATATATAATATAATAATAGAATTAGCTAAGTCTCCTCAGTAGCTGGCATTATATCTTCATGCACTACGGGAGCAACCTCAAATGGCTTGCCATCCTGTGGCCCATAGTAAGTGGGACATAAATCCTCTAACCAATCATCTGAAAAAATATATCCAATCAGGATTGGAGCAAAGTACAACCCAATAATAATTTTAATTAATTGACAAAGACTATAAAACTGTAAAGAGTGATAAAATACTAGATGAGCAGATAATAAAGAAGAAGGGTACAAAATAGGCTCAGCAGATAAATATGAAAATACTGAAAAGCAAGAAGAAGAACTGATAAGTATGTAAAGACAGACATATATGTGAACCACTAAACCTGTCAATGTAAATATGCAACCAGCAAGAACATAGTAATCTAGAAGACAATATATAAACTAGTATTTTGAATACCAAATTGACATATGAATGACTAGGGGATAATATCCGACAAACCACACGTGCCATGTGTTGCTGCTATTATTACAGTAAGAACATAGGATATACAGAGTATGTTCACACGTCTCCTAAATATTTCTCCGTCCGACTAGTACTCATGGATCCAGGTCCCAACAAGAAGAATCTCAATAGTCCAGAATAGATCATTAGGCGTGAAAATACATTAGTCCAGTAATACATTAGTCCAGAAAGTCAATAGGTATGAAACCACGTATCTCAAGACAATGTATCCATACAATACCAATCTGTGTATCCAGCGTATTAGGAATAAGCTAAAGCAATACTATAAAACATGAATCATAGTAAATATCAAATAAAAGAAACTATTATATAATGTACTCGCATGTGGTCCTGAGCAAAAGATGTGAAACGATGTCTAAACTGGTGTTACACAGACCTATATATAAAATTCTATGTCATGTGGTGTTTTATAGTCAATAATATATTTAAATAACTCAAAACTATGTTTCTAGGTCAATACTAAGTCAAAATAGTCAAACTAGGTCGACACAGTCAAATTAGGTCATTTCCTAGTTTCTAGGTTCAAACTAGTCTCACCTTGGTATTATCTAAGGTATATTAGTTAACACTAGTAATTACAAGCTAATACTAAGTGTACTAGATAATACCTTATACTATATCTCATAATATATATATAGACTTCATATAACCATTACTTAAAGTATCTTAATTAAATTACCATAATCTACTAAATTACTCTAACTTATACTAGTTATTAGCTTACTATTTATAGAAACTTACCTTAGTGTATGTTAGTACTTAACCTTACCTCAACCTACCCAATATAACATTTCCTTTCTAATACTTACCTTCATATTACCCTAGTATGGTATTATAGTCCAAAACCTCACTATCTGGCTTAATATCCTGACTTCACACTATGATACCATCCAATACCTTAACTCTCTTTGGTACCCAACTAGTATATCACAATAATACTAAAATACTAATACCCCTTTTAAGATGCCTTGCTAAATGCACCTGCTAAATCCTAATAGACACTCAAACATGACTGATCCTTATTACCTCACTACTTCCATCCCAACACATAAGTCTACCCACTACCTCACAATAACTTTTTATTCCTTGGTATAGAGAGCTTAACTGATACTCTAGGTATCAGTCCCTCTCACATCTCCACAACCCGAGCCTACAGTACCTATCCAAGCCCCAATTATTACTAATAATTACTCACTTGACTGACACAGTTCAAGTATCAGAATACCCCATCTTCCACAGAGCACTGCAGAACCTTCCCCCCAAAATCTGGACAAAACCCTACTGCACAGTCCATCATTCTACACCCTAACCATTTCATCACACTTCCCCACCTAAATTCTACTTGCAAGCCAACACTCAGACTTGCACTGTCTACCACCTTACCCCCTTATGCTCACAATTCGAGCTCTAACTGACTTTTCACAGGAGCAACTACTGCACTTGGTAGTTCCTGTAGATGGACATCAAGGAATCTCTGCAATTGCTACCTACGCCTACTATAGAGAGCAAACACATATCCTATTTCTAGGGTGAAACACTCTTAATCACCCCTGGTACTACTTGTGGTCTAGGACTGAAATCAAGCACCCAATGCTACCCTACAGACACTCACAGGTCCTACAGTGCTTCCATTTGGAGGCACACTCTAACTAAATACCCAACTGCACCTGTATGTCCAATTCTTACCCATATTTCTGTTTCTCAACATTACTTGCACTCTAATGCTTAATTTGCATACCAATCCTGATACCCATAGGCCACATATACCCATGTATAATCACCACCCTGTTGCACACTAAGTTGATACACCCAACCGTGCTCAGAACACATATACACTATCCTCATACACAAGTGCCCTCTGAGAAGTGCTCAAGTCTGCAGCTAAAACTAAAGTTGTTGCTTGAATTCCATATTCCTGCATAGTCACAAACTTACCTCTGAACTAAATCCTCCTTGGCTGTCAACTGAACCAACCCCCAATACACACTCAAACACACATGTACAACTATATCATAGACTTCAATATCAATGCACATGCACACACACAAGCAATTTAACAAATACCTATATGAATGCCTATGATAGTATCATGTCCCAGAACTAGAATACTGGAGAGCGGGGACATATATAGCCAGCTACGTATACCAGAGTACTCTTTATCCCGATATACCGTCACGGCTGTCTAGACATGTGAGGGTTTACTCTACAATCCATCAGGCAATCCTAGGTCAAGAATCATAGGTGTCTCAATCTCAAGCAAGCAACAAGTTTACAAGATGTATGATCACCAACATATAATAGTAAGGTGTCCCAAACTATACATATCCAGATGATCATGAATCTAGTACCAAAATGAAATACTAGCAGAGTATAATTTTACATGATCATCTCTAGCTATAGTCTAGAATATGCTTTACATGTATGTCCGTATGCTAGAATGTCAAGTCCCAAAATATGAGCTAAATATGTGCTCGGTGGCTAAATGTCTCAAAAAATAATGTACAAGATCAAGGGAGTGAGGAAGAAGAAACCCACTCATTGTCCCGGGTGCTCATAGTGTTCACCATCTTGAGACGGAAAGTACGGGAGATCCTGTGGTACTTCTCCAAAATCTGGCCAATACAAAACCAATGGGGTCAGAACCCAAAACAGTAAGTACCACAAGGGAGCCAAACTTCTAACGTATAAGAATATGTTGGCGTATAAGATTCTGTAATAACTGCAGCGCATAAGACGTATCTGAATGTATGCACATATTACTGTCTATCCGACATGTGTCATACATTACAACGGTTCAAAATCATATATTAATACAATGCATGTTATTTGAAATGTATGAGCCTTAAATGCTAATTGAAATATATGCGCATTAAATGCGCATAATCTCCTCAACTTCGTAACCATTCTGCCGCATAGTCACTGCTATACCGCATAAGTTTTAAATAGAGAGAAAATTGCAAAGATTTGTATGCGCTTTCTGGCTCAGGCGAATATGTTCTCGTCATATAGTGCCACGTGGAGAATCTCAGCTGTATACAAATAAACGCAACTATTACACTGATGTCAACAATGACTTTTTATGCGTAAAAGCGACACAGCTTTTAATGCTGTGCCAAACTAACTTATACGGCTGGATAGTATGCGCCTAAGGCCCTTGCCGCATAGACTTTTCGAATAATCATTGTTCTTGTCGCAAAGGCACTGGTAGACTTATGCCGCATAGACGATGGACGCATAGTCAACTTTACTAGTTTCATCATATGCTTCTGGACTTCTCGGCGCATAGCCTTTATGCGCATCCACTTTTTTCTTGCTTCTACATAAGGGCCAGTATGGTGTGCTCTCCCCTTCTCTTGTAGAGAACTTGACTTATTTTGTAGCAAGTCTTCCACCTTCTCCAGAAAATATTTTCTTCATCTGGACTCCCATAGTAGATTGGAAATCTTGGTAGACTTGACCCAGAAACAAGATTAATGCCATGTTGGGTATTATACATAGGTGGTAGCCTTCCAGGAAACTCTTTCAAAAGAATATTGTGATACTCGTTGATGACCAGTCGTCCCTTCTCTGTAATCGCTTCTCCCTCTATCGACTCTACGGTCTCTGTGTTTCCCGTCATTTTTGAGTATTGCACATCACAAGTCTCCTTGAATCTCGCCATGCTTCCTTCATGGAGATTTCCAAAAACAAAGAAGCATTCCCCTCCTCTTGTAAATATTCAACTCGAATAATTTTCTCAAAGGTGTAAGTCTATATCTTGCCCCATCCTTCACCAGTCAATACGTGTTGTCATGCCCTTCAAGCTTCATATGCACCTTAGATTTCCATGATATACTTAACAATATATAATAAATGTCGAGACCATCTATCACATCATAGAAAATCTCATCTTTGTAGGAGTAGATGGAGAAAAGAACTTGGCACCGCATGGTCACCTTGACGCTCAACACTTTTCGATCCCTCCCATTGGAGTACGGGTCTACATCAACTTTACAACTTCGTCCACCTGTCGGTTGATGAGGTTTTCTTGTATGCAATTGTCGATCAAGACCCCAAATCTTCTAACATTGATGGTACAATAAATTTAGAACAATTTATCCTTGTGTATGAAATCTTCATGTTTCACTGTTGATACAATCTTCGTTGTAATGCATGGAATGCCCCTTCCTTCTTTGATTCCTCCCTTCAACCTCCATATTTATAAGTGTCGTCGTCTATTGAACCCGATCTTTGATGCACCAATCACTGGAGAGTCCTTCTTCCCATTGTTGCCATAGCAACCGCGTCCGCCAATGTCGTCCAAATCATGGTAGCTACCTTGGTTAGTCGGCATGTCACCACCACGATCGTCATCATGATCCCTCATGACAAGATCAACATAACCCTTTTTATCTGCGCTAGACAAATCCATACAAGCCCTTTGAACATAATTATCTTATGTCGATGCATGGACCCTCTCTCGGGTGTTTGTGGGCCTTGCTCACCCATAAAGCCATTTTTGCTATTGAATAGGTTTTCTCAATGAATCTTGGAAGCTTATCATCCGCTCTACTCATCGGACCCGTAGTTTCAATCATCGCAAAGAGACTTTCATATGTCAGATCATCGTAAAGAGACCTTCAACCCCCTGCTCTTTGTGAAAGAGTTTTTGGTTTTCGTCATCATCATCAGTTCCTATCATACCCCGCGATACATCGAAGCTATGATACCACATAACGTAACACGTAAATTCTAAACATTGAGAGCCAATTACCCAAGATACCAATGAGTACTAGACCTTTGGGATTCTCAAACACGATAATCAAAGAAATAAATAAAAAATATTAAATTTTATTAAACAACGACCCATATGGAAACTCAAATATTAAATTTTATTTATCAAACTTACATCTCCTTTCTACAAAGTTCATATATTTATAAAAAAGTTATCTAACTTAAGCCCTAAAAATTAAATCTAAACAAAATAAGGAAAGAAATAAAAAAAAATTATGAAACTTAAATACAAAGTCTCCTAAGCCTAACCAAACTATAAAAGAAATAAAATAAAATAAAATAAAATCCTAATAAAACATTTTGATGAAATCTTCCAAAATCTGTATTGAATATATGCTAACTCACTATGGATCGTGGTTCCCTGAAAATAATTTGGATCAAAATGCCCCTTCGCTTCTTCCCTCCCTTCTCTCTCCGGCTGTGGGCAGGACGGACACGGATGGCCGACGGGCCGGCAGCGGGCGACGGGCGCGCATGCAAGCTGTGCGCGCGGGCGCAGGGACTCGTGGGGCCGAGCGAGTGCATACTGGGTCGCGACCTAGTGCGCGCGGTGGCGCGCTGGGGCGCGCGCGGGGACGCGAGGGGACGAGTGGGGACGCACTGTCGCGCAGCGTGCACGGTGACGTGCGGTGGCGTGCCCGGGGGTGAGCGGGGGCGCGCACGAGGGGGGGTCGTCGGGGCCGAGTGCGGGTAGGGAAGTGGTCGTTGGGGGTGAGGGGTGGTGTGACCGTCGGCGGAGAAGCAGGGGTGTGGTGGATGGATGGTGGAGGGTAGTTATACAATAAATTTTGTATATGAAATTGAAAATATTAGTTTAAATAGGATATTAAGTTAGTACTTATTAAAGTTGAATATTATCAATAGTTGAGAGTATTAAATTACAATTAAATCCAAAAAAATATAGATATTGGATAGGACTTGTTTTTCTAAGATATAGATATATTTATTTTTTAAGGGAGATATTAAAAAAAAAATTAAAAAATTTGGAATGAAATATATTCCTACTTTCATAAGTTTTCTATAAAGTGAATCGCATCAACACTCTCCCGTATAAAGAGATTTTGAAAAAAAAAATCCACTCTCTTTATTGTCTTTTATTCGTAAAGAGGAATTTTTGTTTCTCTCTTGTTGCTATATTTTTTTTGTAAAAATTTATTCTGAATCGTTGTTTAAATTCAATCTAATGATAAAATTAAAATGATAATGGATGGACAAAATAGAGGGAGTGGCTGGGGTCGATGATATTCTTCCTGTCACGAGAAAACGTTAACCACTCATTATTGTGATTTAATATTTTTAAATATAGACTTGTGTGAATATCTAAAGATGAAGCTAATCCACTGACATAATGTAGAATTACTATTTCAAATATATATATATATATATATATATATATATATATATATATATATATATATATATATATATATATATGTGTGTGTGTGTGTGTGTGTGTGTGTGTGTGTGTGTGTGTGTGTGTGTGTGTGGACTCAGAATGGTCTTGTTTAATCCAGTATATACGTACATATACTGTATACTAGTGGAAGAAGTCAGCTTCCAACATAGCCTCCACTTTGTTTGATTCACGTGCATCTTTGTCACTTGTGGCTGAGTGCTATCTTGTTAATTAGTACTCAATGAGATGAGAATTCTCGGACAGGAAAGTTCTTTAATTAAGTTTGAACCCTAAGCTACCTAAATATCACTTCCAAAACCTACATGCATATATGCGTCTGACACCTTCCAACACCTTCCAACTTGTTCTTGTTAGTCAAGCATGCATGTTCGAAATGATGCTTAATTACCTTTAATCCTACCATGTCAAGAATCATATCTTTTATTTGTACACCTAGGACCGACCTTGGAATAAGTCGGACAAGCATCCGGTTTGGACAATCTTCCTTGACAAAACAACCCTTCCAGACTAGGACTGAGCATAAAACGGATATGAACCAAAAACCAGACAGATCAGACCCGAATAAGGGATTAAGGTCGGGTCTGAAAAAATTTGGATCAGTTTTGGTTGTGGAAAACCCACTAAACGGTATTCGGTTTTGGTTTCGGTTTAAAATCAAAAACTGGTTAAGACATATATAATTACGTAAATACCCCTATGTAATTTTACTCTCCATATAAAAACTATCCTAACCCTAACATTCTCTCTCCCTCTCCTCCTCACTCCACTCCCGAATCTTCTCCTCTCCTCTATTGAGTCCTAACATTACCAGCGACATTTAGCGACGTAGGTATTTTTTTAAAGTTAGCGACGTATAGCGACGTAGATATTAGACGTCGCTAATGTGTTTCATATAGGGATTCAAATTTTTATTTCCTCCCACAGTTTAACCCCAAAATTTTTATTTTTCCCCGATCTTCATCTCGATCCCCCCACCCTGACCCCAGCGCCCCCCCGACTCTGGCGGCCCCTTGACTCAGGCGCCCTCTTCGCCCCCGCGACCCCCCGACCCCCCGACCCAGGCAACCTCCCGACTCCTGCTACCCCTACTCCCCGTTGACCTCCCGACCCGGTGACCCCAACAACCCGGCGATCCCATGACCCGGCGATCCTGTGCCCTCTCCGACCGCGCCCCCATGCACCCCTTCTCTCTACGGTCGGCCAAGGTAAACCCTAACCCTATCTCTCCCCCCCCCACGCACACACACTCAGACACGACACAGACACATACTATCTCTCCCATACACAGACATATACACACACACAAATACGACATAGACACAGACTCATGCTACGGACACGACACTGACAAAGACATCGACACAGACACATGTGATACCCTAGATTAAAAAAATCTTGATACGTTAATATAGGTTATGTTATATAAGATCTTATTTTTATGTGTGAATATAAATTATGATATTATCTCTAAATTTTAGGAATAATTCTATGAACATCTAGTTTAAGAATTATAGGACTTAGTCACTAGTGATACCCTAGATTTCAATTGGAATCCTTGTGTATATGATTTTAATTTTCCAAGTTGATGACACCCTTTCATATTTTGAAATATAAACGATAACCTCAAATATAACTTGCTGGGGTTCTCCTATATAGCATGTGTTGTCAAACTACCACATATTGAGATTTACCAAACTAATTTTTGACCATATAATTGCTCTCCAGAGATTGAATTAGATTTAACTAAATACTTTTAGTACATAATTGTGTATATAATTTTTTACCAAACGTTATAGAAGTAGGTATAAATATGTGTATATGTTTGAGTGAGGGATGAATGAGCTAGTGGGGGTTAATAATCTATATAGATAGATAGATACATATATAAGGGTGTAAAAATATACAGTTATAGAAGTAGGTATAAATATGTGTTGATTGTCAAGAGTGAGTGGCCTAGAGTGTATGTTGGTACCAAGATACTAAGTGTCAAGTATAGTTAGTGTCATGGGTATTTGAACTGTATCATAGTGTCAAGATACAAGAGAGTATCAATGTGATATTGTGTACCATGGTATATAAATATACAGTTATAGAAGTAGGTATAAATGATATGTCTATTTGATGAACAAAATTGTTACTTTAATGTATACTCATGAATCATGATATGGATACTCACGCATCACAATTCGTATACTCACGCATCAATAAGAGTTGTTACTTTGATGAACATGTGTATCCATCTTTGCATCCATTTGGATAATATACTTGAATGATGTATATTCATCTTTTCAGAAATATCTAGAAATAGATATGAATTACTATATGCGTCATCGTTCGTGGATGTACAACCATCAACCTGATGACATGTGCGGTATGCGGGATAAATTCATACAGGGGGTGGAACAGTTCTTGTAGTTTGCCAAGATGTTCCCTCAGTACATGGACGATACCAAAATTAAGTATCCATGTATGAGATGTCGTAACTTAAAATATCACTCAGAAGTGGATGTGACATATCATTTATACTCAAAGAATTTTATACCGAATTACTATCAGTGGACTTCACACGGAGAACTTGTGTCTTTAGCATCGGAGCCAGAGCCTTATGTGGCCGTATATGGGTGTCTACGACCATACTGATTACGACAACGGGTGCATGAACATGGTTTTCAACGCTGCTGGGCCTAGTTTCGATCCAGACAATCATGATGCAGCTGATGAGGCACTGAATGTTGATGCTGCAAAATTCATGGAGTTACTGGAGAATGCAAGAACTCCATTATATCTTGGTTGTGAGGATCATTCACCATTGGAGGTGGTTACAAGACTGTTGAGCATCAAGTCTGATTTTAATATGTCACAAGAATGCTACAACCGACTAATGGAGTTGATTATAGAGATCTTGCCGGCGGGTGCTAAGTTACCTAAAGACTTCTACCAGTCTAAGAGGATGGTGAGATCGCTCTGGATGGGATACGAGAAAATTGATGTATGTCGCAATGGGTGCATTATGTACTACAAAGACGACAAGGATAAAGATGTGTGCAGATTTTATGGTGCTGATCGTTATAAGGCAACTGGTACAGGAAGATTTATCGGTGCAAGAAAGCCGACCGATTCGATGCACTACTTGCCTTTAATGCCGCGGTTGCAGAGGTTGTTTATGGTGAAAGAGACTGCCAAAAATATGAGTTGGCACAGATGAGAACAAATTGAAGGAGTGTTGGATCACCCATCCGATGGAGAAGCATGGAAGCACTTCGATCGAGAGTATCCAGATTTTTCTTTGAATCTGCATAATGTAAGATTGGGGGTCTCCTCTGACAGTTTTACCCCATTCAGACTTTCGGGCTCTCAGTATTCGTGTTGGCAGATGATTGTCACCCTGTATAACCTACCGCCTTCGGTGTGCACGAAGACTCCGATTATATTCTTAACCGTTATTATTCTAGGTCCGAATAATCCGAAGAGGAACATCGATGTGTACTTGCAACCTTTGATAGATGAGTTGAATCAGTTGTGGGAAGTAGGCGCCAACACGTACGATATTTCAAAAAAGTTTGAATTTTCAGATGAGGGTAGTACTTATGTGGACCATCAACGACTTTCTGGCTTATGGCATATTATCAGGATGGAGCACTCATGGTCGTCTCTCATGTCCATATTGTATGGACCGAATTAAGGCTTTTCGTTTGAAACACGGAGAAAAATGATGCTTTTTTGATTGTCATTGATAATTTCTACCGTCGGATCATCTGTTCCGGAGGAACAAGAATGCATTTCGTGCCGGCGTTATGAATAAGGCAAATTCACCTCCAAGGTGGCTCGGAGACACGATATAGAAGAAGGTTAAAGATTTACCAAGTGCTATCGAAGAGCCTACTAAGGGGTAAAAGTGCAATAGATTTGGTCACACTCATAACTGGACGAAGAGGAGCATATTCTGGGATCTGCCTTATTGGAGCACTAATCTGATCAGACATAACCTTGATGTCATGCATATTGAGAAGAATGTGTTTGACAACATAATTAATACTGTGATGGACATAAAGGGAAAGACGAAAGACAATCCCAAGGCCAGGTTGGACTTGGAAGAAATATACAAACGTCCTGCATTGCATTTAATAGAGGAAGGAAATAGAAATCATAAGTAGCCTAAAATAATTTTTTCACTGAACAAGGAGGATAAAGGGAGACTTTGTAGGTGGATTCATGGGCTAAAATTTTCAGACGGGTATGTGTCGAATATGAGAAGATGCTTTGACCCAAAAGAGAATAAACTGACGGGTATGAAGATCCACGACTGTCACGTATTCATGGAGAGGTTAATTCCAATTATATTTCAAGAATTCTTACCGCAGGTAGTTTAGGATCCATTGACTGAGCTTAGCATATTCTTCAAGGATCTTTGTTCTACAAAGTTGATCGTCGATCGTCTAGAAAAGCAAGAGAAGAATATTGCGGTAATACTGTATAAGCTTGAAAGAGTGTTCCCTCCTTGATTTTTTGACTCCATGAAGCATTTGCCAATTCACTTTTCTTACGAGGCAGGTGTTGGTGGGCCTATCGGTTATCGATAGATGTACCTATTCGAGCGTCAACTGAACCACCTAAAGTGAAATGTAAAAAATAAGGCATGGGTCGAGGATTCTATTTGTGAAGCATATGTTCTTGAGGAGATTACAAACTTTTTCTCGATATATTTCAAGCCGCATGTTGCTACTAACAGAACAAGAGTTCCCAGAAACGACGACGGATATCAGGAATCTATTGATGCAATACTAAAAATATTCAATGCTTTCGGTAAGCCTTCGGGCAAAATAAATAAGAGATATCTGAATGACGACGAGCTAAGGGCTGGTCAGTTGTATATATTACTTAACAGCGACGAGGATGAAATGGAGAAGCTAGAGGGGTAAGTAATTAATACGTCAACGTTTAAGTCATCTTAATGTAATAGTATACGCTAATATTGTTATACTAATCGGGCAATATTTTATTGTGTTTAGCACATTTAATGATGAGATGAGGTCGATGAGACCATACATAACAGATGAAGAAGTATAACAGAAAATAATATTTCATTTTTTTTCTTGGTTGAGTGCATATGTAAGGATCATTTTGTGTATGCACTATGCAAAATAATTAACATAATATTGAATTTAATATTGTTTCCTTGGTATTTAGGTCAATCGTCCCCACACAACACTCGAGAATGAGTCTATTAGAACTCTAGCCAATGGACCAATTTATGCCGTCAAAATTTGGCCAAGCTCCTGTGTGAATTGGTTTAGGTTTAAGTCAATAAAAGCCCCGATAAGAGAGCTTCTTGGATCTTGATTCTAAGAAAAATAATTGTTTGTGTATCAGATCTTCAAGCTACAAAGATATTGATCTAGGCAATAATTTCTATAATGTCTTACGGGAGATTATGGAGTTGGAAAATAATTATGGAACATAGACTACTAAGATCGTATTATTCAAGTGTGATTGGTTCGATTCGATCCAAGATCAAGGTTGGAAAATAGACAAGCATGGTCTTGTGGATATAAACTATCGGCGTCAATATCAAGGCTATGAACCATTTATCCTATCAAGTCAGGCTCAACTCGTGTACTCCACAACTTATCCTAAACAGGGAACAATGAGGTCGGACTAGTGGGCAATATGCAAGACAAAAGCTAGAAATACCTGTGACGTTAACGAAATACCTTATCAGGAGGATGAGCGCTACCTATTGTAACAAATATTGTAGATGTGGACTCAACGAAAGTTTCTCATTATACGTCTAATTGTGTGGAAGTGGTAGAATTATCTGAAAAAAAAGACGAAGTAGATGAAAGTGAAGATGAGAAGGAAGAGGAAGAGGAAGAGGAGGACGAGAAAAACGAAGAAGATAAATTTTCAGAAGGGGATTAAAAATAAAATAAAATCCATTTAGAACTCTAGCCATATACTGTATTTTTAATATGGAATATAAAATTTATTTTAACTTTATGGATACTTTTATATTGTGCTTATTGTGTGACTGTGATACTTTTATTTTGTGTTAATTGTGTGACTGTGATATTTCATATACTGTTATAAGTCTGTGTATTTGTTTTATCATCAGGTATGATAGGACGACGAGAATCATACGGAGGTAGATTCTCTAGATTGAGTGCTCCTCCGGTACCGGGCTACTTGTTTCGATCCTCATCATGGAGTAATCCAGTGTACCGGCCAGTCACATCTCCGACTCCATCGACGGTACCTGGGACCAACAGTTCTATGCCTGAGACTACTCCCTTGTCCAGCCTCCCTTCTGCTGACAGAACCATGGAGATAGAGGAACAGATGGAGGAGGTCGAGCCGACTCCGTCTACGCATGATCAGAGCGATCCTCCATGTGCGCCTCCCGGCGAAACGAGGATAGAGATTTGGTGGGACGGTGGGACGGGCCTAGCAAGTAAGTACAACAGTTAACATTTTCCAAATGATTATATCTATATATTCATGAATTTAATTATCATTGTATATATATCGTTCCTCGGTGGTACAAAGAGCATTGGGGTATTTTATGAGGCAGAACTATGGTGGGCATTGGATCAACTACTCAGATGCTCCTGAAGATAGGAATGCATTTTGGTATACCCACTTCAAGGTAAAAATATTTTTACTTTTAATATCAATAATTATTTATGCATATTATGTAACTCTTTATTTACTTCTTGTAGAAAATCTATTTCTATCCACCACACCGGGCTCAGAAGATCGAGGAGCAATTTTCTACCATCGCCGCCAAGCTGATACGTGATGTGATCAACGACCAGAAGGCTCTTAATCACTCCGGATAACCGATCCACGGTTGGATCATGCCTGAGTAGTGGACTGCAATGACGACGAGATTTGACGAACACAAGTACAAGGAACGGTCGGAGAAGGCAAAAGCGGATAAGTCGAAGGCAGAAAAGTGGCGTGGTGGCTTGATTCCATGACGAAACATTTTCGTCGTCTGGTATATATTCTATTGATTATATATATTATTTTAACGCAAGTAGGATAAGATGTATAATTTTAATAACAAACAATATAATTTTTAACTGGTATAGAGGGGTGAGGACGCCAACATGGTGACAGTCTTACTAGCCACCCATCGGAAGGGCGGAAAGCTTATCGATGACAAGGCCACGCAAAGCTATGCATATTTTCCTACTATGTGTTAGTTTTAATGTAACTTAGAAAATATGCAAATAGATATCTATATAGTTAGTAATAAGTAGCTTAGACGTTCGCAACCATTTTTCTAGGACGAGTATCTTAAACTACGTGAGCGGGTGACAACTAGTGCACCTATAGAAGGAGGGGCTGGTACTTTCTCGCAGCCCTCTACAGCTCTGGGGAAAGACGAGCTCTGGATAACCGTCGTTGGTGGTCTTCAGAGGGGTACGTACTACGGTACGGGTGTCAAGCCCCGATCCCGTGGAATCGTTAGTCGTCCCCCGGGCGTGACCGCCGTGCGGGCCTAGGTTGCGCACCGCACAAGGCTAAGTATTTTTGTTTCGCATAGCGAGCACATATTCAGAGTACGCAGATAATTGAAACACATATTAAAACATGGAAAAGTTCTCTTTTTATTGATAATATGAACATCTATTACAAACTCCTTGAACTGAGTCATAAGGATTGCCTCTATGGGCTTACAAAAGTGTTGACACAAAATGAGATAGCAGTCCTGTACATTACATCCTTACTAAACTCAAAATATAAGACCTTGCGTCGGAACGACTGCTTTGCCACGAAGTTGCATGGTTGCTTGGTGGCTAGCTTCTAACTTCAAAATGCTTCTTCTTCTTCAAAATGCTTCAAAGGTTGGAACGGTCGAGGCGTGCCTACAGCTGGACTGGATTGGGGTTTTGTCTCCTGCTCCTCGCTCGGCTCTCCTTAGCGCGGGGAACCTGTTTCAACGAGGGTCAGTATATCGAAACGTACTGGTGAAGGCAAGCTATCCCAACTATACCAATCAACACGTTGTTTTAATGAAGCATGCATATTTGTGGGTTTCTATCTTGCCTTAGTTCATTTTACAGCAAGACATATATATAGAATCATTGAAATAACTCGCCACCGTTCGGTGACATTTACCTGCCCGTCTGAACCACCTGCATAATACTTACCTTGCCTTCCCTGCCAAGAAGACACAAGTTAGTAGCAACATGTTTAAATATACAAGGGGGATCACTGGCACGTTGCCATAATGGACGGGCTAGTCTCAGTACGGAGTGCCATGCGACGCATAGATCAGGACGTCCCAAGGTATTCCGTCCTATAGTAGGCGACTATCATGAGTTCCGTCCGGATCGGATCGGTGCCAGTGCCCCAGCGACCGTCCGCAGGAACTAAGACCTTGTGCACAAGTTGTCCGTGATCAACGCAGTACACTAAGTTAGCATTGAGGCAAATCAGGGCGTATCAGGAGCATGGCAGTAACAGGCAAGATTTATTTTAGCATAGTCTTCCTGTTGGGTTATTGCTTTGAAAATGAGTTCTATACATAGCACAGTTTTAAGAAGAAATATACATTCTAACTTATATTTATGCATATGATGAACATTCCAAACGAGCAAGCATATAAGTAAGTAACCGTTCACAGGTTTCGTTGACAAGCAATATTTTCCAAGTCTATTCCCTTATTATCTTGATATTCTTTTAGTTATTTACTTGGTATCGTTTGATCGGGCAAAGCACGAACACAAGATTTAGATGTGAAGACTAGCAAGTAGGGCTAGCTAATCGGGTTGGTAGCCACTCACTTTAGTAGTTGGAAGAAAAAGGAAAGAAGTGCTTTAGGAGTCCGCTCGAGCAACGCCTACAGCTGGTTCACCTGTATTGACACGAACAGCTGATCAGTACTTCTTCCTCTCTTTCCCTTATCGGAATTGAAGTGCAGTCCTAAGAACGAAAGCAATAAAATCCATCAAAACCGTTCAAGAAAATCCAAGCAAATCCGAAAACCAACTCAAGGCACGAAAGCAACAAGCGACAGCGAAAACTAGGCAACAAAGAATACAGCGGAGAGGTCCCTCCTGACTCTGCCGCTAAGTCGATCCTTGGGGCACGGTCCACTGAATATGGGAATCGATTCCGAAGAGACAAATCCATAACGAGGATGAGTTCTTGATTCAATCTATCCCGATCGAACGATACCGTCTAGTATTTCTTAGCCGCGCTCCCCGAATAGGGGGAACGGGGCACCACATCCTACCCAACTAATTGGAAGTTTCGTCCCGAAACTTAAGGAATAAAACCTACCACTAGGAAATAATGAGGGGAACCGTTCCCTCATATCGGATTCGAGCTCCCAAGTAGATTCTTCGACAGAGTGATTCCGCCAAAGCACGTGCACTCGAGGAACCGAACGGGTCCGAAGCAGCTTTTCTTTTCTATCCAAAATTTGTACCGGCTGTTCTACATACGTCAAGTCGGGCTGAAGGTTCAGTTGTCCCAGGTCTACCACGTGGCTTGGATCGTACACATATTTTCTAAGTTGGAAAACATGGAATATATCATGTACGTCAGCTAGGGATGGTGGTAGAGCGATCTGATAAGCAACTGAAGCAACTCGCTTTAGTATTTCGAACGGGCCGACAAATCGTGGACTTAGCTTTCCCTTCGCTCCGAACCTGCTGACCCCTCGCATGGGCGAGACCTTGAGGAATACCCGGTCACCTACTTGAAACTCTAGCGGTCTCCGATGAACATCCGCATAGCTCTTCTGACGACTTTGAGCTATCTTTAATCTGTCCCGAATCAGCCGAACCTTCTGGACGGTCTGCTCCACGAGCTCAGGGCCAAGTACTTGCCGCTCCCCTACTTCGTCCCAACAGATAGGAGATCTACACTTCCGCCCGTATAACGCCTCATACGGCTCCATTTGAATGCTTGATTGATAACTATTGTTGTAAGCAAATTCGGCTAGAGGTAGATGAAGGTCCCAACTAGTCTTCATGTCCAAGGCGTAGAGTCGCAGCATGTCTTCGAGGATCTGGTTGACGCGCTCTGTTTGGCCATCGGTCTGTGGATGGTAGGCGGAGCTGAATTTCAACTTCGTCCCCATTGCTGACTGCAGGCTTCCCCAGAAACGTGATATGAATCGACCATCTCGATCGGAGACTATGGTTACAGGCACGCCGTGAAGTCGGACGATTTCGTTGAGATATATCTGAGCCAGGCGGTCGGCACTCCAAGTAGATTTGATAGGCAGAAAGTGAGCTAACTTGGTGAGTCGATCGACGATAACCCAGACTGCATCATGTCCCCGTTGCGTCCTCCGCAAGCCAACAATAAAGTCCATCGTTATATCATCCCATTTCCACTCCGGAATAGCAAGGTTCTGAAGCTCTCCGCCTGGTTTCTGGTGTTCGGCCTTTACTCGTTGACAAGCCATGCAATGCGACACAAACTGTGCCACATCCCGTTTCAAGCCGTGCCACCAAAATGTCGTACGAAGATCCTGATACATCTTTGTGCTACCCGGATGAGAAGTATAACTAGCATAGTGAGCTTCCGTGAGTATCTCTTGTTTGAGGGCCGCGTCGTTCGGAACACATAGTCTTCCTTTTACTCGAAGCATCCCATCTGTGCTTACCGCAAAGTCGGACGCCTTTCCTGCCAAGATGAGGGCATGAATCTTCTGCAGGAACGGGTCGTCCTTCTGAGCGGCCTTCACTTTGTGTAACAAGTCGGGCTCGAGGCGCAGTTGAGCTACTTGCGCCCACTTCTTATATCTTATTTTCAGTGTAATACCCAGTGATTCAAGATCTCGGTGCAGCCTATCATCAATAACCAAACTCCCTACAAACACTCGACTCAACGCGTCAGCTACTACGTTTCCCTTTCCAGGCGTGTATCTGATCGTGAGATCAAAGTCGCTCAGGAGTTCAAGCCATCGCCGCTGTCGAAGATTCAAATCCTTTTGAGTGTACAAGTATTTCAAGCTTTTATGGTCCGTATAGATTTCACACGGTACACCATAAAGATAGTGACGCCACAGCTTCAATGCAAACACTACCGCGGCAAGTTCGAGATCATGCGTTGGGTAGTTCTACTCATGAGGCTTTAGCTGTCTAGACGCGTAGGCTATCACCTTATCGCGCTGCATCAGGACACATCCTAGACCCTTTCCTGAGGCATCACTATATATTTTAAAGTCATCCGGTCCGTTCGGCTGAGTAAGAATTGGGGCAGAGATGAGGTGCTGCTTTAACTCCGTAAATGAAGCTTCACAGTCCTCTGTCCAAGTAAACTTAGCACCCTTTCGTGTCAACTGAGTCAAGGGTGAAGCGATTCTAGCAAAATTTTATATAAATCTCCGGTAGTACCCTGCCAGACCAAGGAAACTTCGGATGTCGCTAGCTGACTCCGGTCGTTTCCACTGCGTGATTGCTTCTATCTTCTTCGGATCAACTGAGATGCCTTCCGAGGAGATGATATGCCCCAAAAACGAGATACTGTCCAGCCAAAATTCTGATTTGCTTAATTTGGCATACAACTTGTGGTCTCGAAGGGTTTGCAGCACCATCCGCAGGTGTCCTGCGTGCTCATCCCTAGTCTTCGAGTACACTAAGATGTCATCGATAAACACCACCACGAATTTATCGATGAAGGGCCTAAAGACACGGTTCATCATATCCATGAATGCAGCAGGGGCATTCATCAGTCCAAATGGCATCACGAAAAACTCGTAATGGCCGTAGCGGGTTCTGAAAGCAGTCTTGGGCACGTCTTCTGGCTTAATCTTCAGCTGGTGGTAGCCCGAGCGAAGATCAATTTTAGAAAACACCGTTGCCCCTT
This sequence comes from Iris macrosiphon, assembly GCA_036927795.1. Lineage (NCBI taxonomy): Eukaryota > Viridiplantae > Streptophyta > Magnoliopsida > Asparagales > Iridaceae > Iris > Iris macrosiphon. The sequence goes on along the minus strand of JAYESA010000018.1, from coordinate 139,449,471 downwards.
GTAACTGATCAAACAAGTCATCTATCCGTGGCAGAGGATATTTGTTCCTGATTGTGACTTTGTTTAATTCCCTATAGTCTATGCAGAGGCGTAGAGTTCCGTCTTTTTTCTTCACAAAGAGCACGGGAGCGCCCCAAGGAGACACGCTCGGACGGATGAACCCGCGATCAAGTAATTCCTGGAGTTGGCGCTTTAATTCATTCAGCTCTGCAGGTGCCATTCTGTACGGAGGCTTGGAAATTGGCTGGGTATTTGGAAATGTGTCGATAGTGAATTCAATCTCTCGGTCTGGCGGCATACCGGGTAGTTCGCTCGGGAACACATCGGGGAACTCTGCCTCAACGGAAGTTGACTCGACGTTTGCGTAGTCCTGCCGTGTGTCCCGAACCAATGCTAGGAATCCCTCGCAGCCTGTGTAGAGCATTCGCCGAGCAGATTTTGCGAAATCACCATGCAGGCCCTGGTCGCATTGTTCGCTGGACTACTGGCGTAACAGAACACGGCTTCTCCGGGCAGACGGAAAATGACTCGCTTCTCTGCACACTCAATAGTTTCTGCGCACGCGCCTAGCCAGTCCATTCCCAAAATGATATCATAGTCCCGTACATCAAGAACTAAAACATCAAGTGACAGCTTTCTCTCCCCAATACAGATATAACCGCCTAGGCATGCTGAACAGACAGGAATTTTTGTACCAGATGGGGTGCTAACGCTTAAATCTAAATACAACGGAGTCATTTTTATATTGTTCTCCGTGGCAAAGTTTGTAGAAATAAAGCTATGGGTTGCACCTGAATCAAATAGAACGCGAGCAGGTATATTATTGAAAAGTAAGGTACCTGACACGACGGTATCCGAAGCTAAAGCTTCTTCCCGTGTCATGGTGTAGACTCGGCCTTGAGCTTGATTACGCCCTGGCTGCGGCGCCGCTCGATTTGCCTGAGGAGCCGGAGTCTGATCTGGTTGTTGCGGTGGACGACGCGGACAGCTGCTAATCTGATGGCCTGGATCGCCGCAACGGAGGCAAGTCCCAAGCTTGCGACGACAATCTTTTTCGATATGCCCTGGCTTCCTGCAAAAGTTGCAGGTCTTGCTGGTGTCTCCACGCTGTTTACCGCCGTTATTTGGACGCTTTGCAGCGTTGTTTCCTCTATCATTGCCTTGGCGTTTGTGATTGGAAGTTTGCACAGCGCCGGCAGCAATGTGACGATACTGCGGTTCCAGGGAGAGGGCATGGTTTAAGACTTCCCTCATCGTCTGATACTGCGGAACGGCTATGTGCCCGTGAATGCCAGGACGTAGCCCCCCTTCGAATCGTCTGGCACGACTCGCTGCATCCGGTAGATAAGCGGTAGCAAATTTGGCCAGTTTATTGAATTCTGCCGAGTATTGCTTCACCGTCATGCTGCCCTACCGGAGTTGAACGAAATCGTTTTCCCGTTGACGTCGTAGTGGTGGGGGTATAAACTCCTCCTCGAACGCGGTACGAAAAGTCGTCCACGCGATCGCCTCCTCTCCATGTCCAAGTTGAAGAGATCGTCGATGCACGTCCCACCAGTCGTGCGCGTTGAGGCGAAGCAATAGTTGGGCACATGTGACACGCTTGTCTTCCGGCACTTCTAGGAGAGAAAATGATCTTCAAGCTCGGCGAGCCAATCTAGGGCCACGATCGGGTCCTCAGTCCCATTAAACGGCGTGTTGCAGACCTTCTTGAAGTTGCCAAAGGGGAAGGCAGTCACTTCCCTCGTCCTTGGCGCTAGCGGTGGTTCGACTTCAAGCACTGGCTGCTCCACTGGTGTAGCTGTCGTTGCGGCAGAATGGTTGGAGGCCAGGGTCTGAACAAGCTGCTGCAGGGTATCTACCTGCTTTTGTTGGACTGAGAGCCGGGCCTCTAGGTTGCTCTCAAACTTGGCTTGGCGGGCATCATCCCTCTGTCGTTGCTCCGTGAACATTTGCATCACCTGCTGAAGGGAATCTGATCGAGACATGCCCCGTTGGCTCCGAGAGCTTCCTGAAGTTCCGGAACTGCTCTCCTGAGTCCTTGTCTTGCCTGGCGCCAGCGCTGATGGTTGCGCTTGCGTCGTTCCTTGAAAGGAAGGTAAATTACATCAGGATCATAATGTATTATGGACTTATTGTATGAACGTATCTCATTTTGGCCTTAACGAGTTCAGGAGTTCGCACAGGGATTTATCGTTAAGGGAACTTTTCCAGTTCAAGTCAAAGGAACTTTGAAGCTGTGCTCTGATACCAACATGTCACGCCCCGATCCCGTGGAATCGTTAGTCGTCCCCCGGGCGTGATCGCCGTGCGGGCCTAGGTTGCGCACCGCACAAGGCTAAGTATTTTTGTTTCGCATAGCGAGCACATATTCAGAGTACGCAGATAATTGAAACACATATTGAAACATGGAAAAGTTCTCTTTTTATTGATAATATGAACATCTATTACAAACTCCTTGAACTGAGTCATAAGGATTGCCTCTATGGGCTTACAAAAGTGTTGACACAAAATGAGATAGCAGTCCTGTACATTACATCCTTACTAAACTCAAAATATAAGACCTTGCGTCGGAACGACTGCTTTGCCACGAAGTTGCATGGTTGCTTGGTGGCTAGCTTCTAACTTCAAAATGCTTCTTCTTCTTCAAAATGCTTCAAAGGTTGGCACGGTCGAGGCGTGCCTACAGCTGGACTGGATTGGGGTTTTGTCTCCTGCTCCTCGCTCGGCTCTCCTTAGCGCGGGGAACCTGTTTCAACGAGGGTCAGTACATCGAAACGTACTGGTGAAGGCAAGCTATCCCAACTATACCAATCAACACGTTATTTTAATGAAGCATGCATATTTATGGGTTTCTATCTTGCCTTAGTTCATTTTACAGCAAGACATATATATAGAATCATTGAAATAACTCGCCACCGTTCGGTGACATTTACCTGCCCGTCTGAACCACCTGCATAATACTTACCTTGCCTTCCCTGCCAAGAAGACACAAGTTAGTAGCAACATGTTTAAATATACAAGGGGGATCACTGGCACGTTGCCATAATGGACGGGCTAGTCTCAGTACGGAGTGCCGTGCGACGCATAGATCAGGACGTCCCAAGGCATTCCGTCCTATAGCAGACGACTATCATGAGTTCCGTCCGGATCGGATCGGTGCCAGTGCCCCAGTGACCGTCCGCAGGAACTAAGACCTTGTGCACAAGTTGTCCGTGATCAACGCAGTACACTAAGTTAGCATCGAGGCAAATCAGGGCGTATCAGGAGCATGGCAGTAACAGGCAAGATTTATTTTAGCATAGTCTTCCTGTTGGGTTATTGCTTTGAAAATGAGTTCTATACATAGCACAGTTTTAAGAAGAAATATACATTCTAACTTATATTTATGCATATGATGAACATTCCAAACGAGCAAGCATATAAGTAAGTAACCGTTCACAGGTTTCGTTGACAAGCAATATTTCCCAAGTCTATTCCCTTATTATCTTGATATTCTTTTAGTTATTTACTTGGTATCGTTTGATCGGGCAAAGCACGAACACAAGATTTAGATGTGAAGACTAGCAAGTAGGGCTAGCTAATCGGTTTGGTAGTCACTCACTTTAGTAGTTGGAAGGAAAAGGAAAGAAGTGCTTTAGGAGTCCGCTCGAGCAACGCCTACAGCTGGTTCACCTGTATTGACACGAACAGCTGATCAGTACTTCTTCCTCTCTTTCCCTTATCGGAATTGAAGTGCAGTCCTAAGAACGAAAGCAATGAAATCCATCGAAACCGTTCAAGAAAACCCAAGCAAATCCGAAAACCAACTCAAGGCACGAAAGCAACAAGCGACAGCGAAAACTAGGCAACAAAGAATGCAGCGGAGAGGTCCCTCCTGACTCTGCCGCTAAGTCGATCCTTGGGACACGGTCCACTGAATATGAGAATCGATTCCGAAGAGACAAATTCATAACGAGGATGAGTTCTTGATTCAATCTATCCCGATCGAACGATACCGTCTAGTATTTCTTAGCCGCGCTCCCCGAATAGGAGGAACGGGGCACCACAACATTTTTGTTGTCAGCGATGATTAACGACATTTTTGTTGTCAGCGACCATGTAATACGCAACGTCGTAAAAACGTCGCTAATTACGTCGCCAAATCATTTTAGCGACGTCGTTTTACATATTAGTTACGTTTTTTGGCGTCGCTAATATCTGTTATTTTGGTAGTGTCCGGACCGGAGAAACCCCCCACTCGGCCACTCTCACGAATCTTGACTAGCCCCCCTCTCTCAAAGCCCTCTACTCGGCCACTCTCGAGCCTCCTCTCCCAAACTCCCCTCTCCTCTGTCAAAACCCTAGTTCAGATCTACCTTAAAAATCATGATCTGAATTCAGATCTACCATTTGGGGACTACTTGTGGACCAGATCTACATCTACATATACATTTTAGATCTGTAAATATTTTTTTTATATTTCCGATTTGATTTATACCATAAGTTCCAATTTTTGCATCTATATTTGAGACTTTTTATGTTCAGAGAATCAGATCTATATTTTTACATGTTAATTTTATACTTTTATGCAGTTTAGTTTATAATGTCCAATTTAAAATCTATATTTTTTTCATGTCAGATCTATATATTTGTTAGTAATTTATTTTAGACTGTAAGTTTACTCTCAACAAAATATATGTTTACAACATTTATTTTCATGTCAGCAATTTTAGACTTTATGTTTACTCTCAACAAAAATTAAAAAGTAGAATTATACTGTCCAATTTATGTCAGTAATATATTTTATACTGTCTAATTTACTCTCACCAAAATATATTTTAGACATTTATTTTCATGTCAGTAATATTTGTGACTTTTTATGTTCAGATCTACATTTTTACATGTTAATTTTATACTTTTATGTTTAATTTATACTGTCCAATTTAAGATCTGTATTTTTTCATGTCATATCTATATTTTAGACTGGAAGTAATTTTTTTCATGTCAGATCTATATTTTTTTATTTCAGATCTATATTTTAGACTGTAAGTTATTTATTTTCATGTCAGATCTATATATTTTTCATGTTAGTAATTTAAGATCTACCATATTTTCATGTCAGTAATTTTAGACTTTAAGTTTACTCTCAACAAAAATTAAAAAGTAGATTAAGTCAACTTCTTTTTCCAGAACTACCATATTTCTTTTCATGTCAGTAAATTTTTTTTATGTCAGTCAACTTCTTTTTCCGGATCTATCAAAAATTGCATGTCAGTAATTTTTACATGTTGGTAATTTTTTTTCATGTCAATAGTTCAGATCTACCATATTTGTAAATATTAATGTTTATGTTCACATTTGTTAATTATGCAGATATTTGGGTGTTGGATCCTTTACTTGGTTCTTGGATTATTGAAATCATTTACTTCAGCTCATTCATCAGTGACATTTTTCTTGAATCGCTGTAAGCATCACTCTATTTTTCTTGAATCGTTGTATGCAGTAGTAGTCAACTATCCAAGTTTTTATATCGATTATCCAAGTTTGCAAGATTCATGAATGCAAGAAGTTTTCTTTACTTGTACAGTTTCAGACTCAAAAGAAAGTTCCAACCTTTTTTTTCATATATAGTTTTTGTTATTCTAGTTATTCTCTAAACTACAATGCATCCGAATTAACAAATCTGAAGAGAGGAAAATGATGAGATGGCATTATCTAGGAGTGGACAGCTACTACGCTGCATCTATTGATACACAACATGCCTATCTGAGCCTTCAAAGACTCCAAACAATAGTTTTTCTTGCTCCATCATGCAGATGAAATAAAGAGGATTAATGTGGAAGCTTCAATTCAAACTATGTTTGATATAGCTCAGGTTATTTCTAAACTTTTCTATGTTTCTAAATCTTTTGCTTTACAGTAATATATTGTGACCTTATTTATGTGAATTGGACTGTTAATCTCCATGTTCAAATTGTGTTTAAATGCCCAGATGTTTACTACAGTTTTTGGTAGTTTCAGGCTCAAAAGAAAGTCCCAATCTTGTTTGTATATAGATTATCCAAGTGCTAATATGCAGAATTACCTCCCTCCAAGTTGTGTAAGTTTGCAAGATGCAAGAATGCAAGAAGTGTTCTTTACTTGTACAGTTTCAGGCTCAAAAGAAGTCCCAATCTTTTTTTTTTTTTTCTTATACAGTTTTTGTTCTTTTCTATTTCTTCTGCTGGACAATGAACAATGTTTCTGTCAATTTATAATTTTTGTTTAATTCTTTTGGTTTATCAGCACTTTGTCAAATTTTGTATGTATAAAAACTTGTAGTCTTTTAATCTTGTAACTCTTGTATCAGTACTTGTCAAATTTTTTTGTATAGGTAGAGAGAAGAAACTTGTAATCTTGTAATTCTTGTAAGCCTAGATGATCTTGTGATACATTTGTTAGTAGTTTTATTGTTAAAATTTGTAATGATACTAGTTTTATTGTCATCAATGGATGATTTGTGATTTTTATGTATATTACTATATTGTACTACTATGTTCTTTGTAAATTTTCAGCATTGTAAAAAATGCAGAGCTTTTCCAGCATATAGTTTACTGTTTGCTATTTATTATTTGTTAAAATTGACTCAAGAAAAAAAAGCCCAGTAACAAAAACAGACCCAATTCGATAAATCCGGCCCATAACAAAAAATGGGCCCAATCGAACTAAACCGAATAAACCGGTTATACTGGAAAAAAGAAAATTCGTTTAGGTTTATATCGGTTATTGGTATGTTCGATTTGGTTTCGGTTTGTTTAAAAATAAACTTGGTTTAATCGGTTTTTCATACTTCGGTTCAGTTATAACCTAATAAATCGAATACTCACCCCTATTTCAGACTCCTAAGTTCCCACATCTCCGTCAATAGAGTCTCCGCAGTCCACCCAAACTCCTCCATGTTAGTCGAACTAGCAATCCATCAGGTACATATTTTGAGTTCCCATCCGAAATATCTCGAGTAGTTCAAGAAGAGGAACTCGGAATACGAGTTCAACGACGTCGTCATAATCAGAGGCTTTGACGTCGCTGCCAACCGCATCAATTTTTTTTAATATTTTTTCTTTTTTGGAATTAATGACAAGAAACAACCAATTTAGTTTCGATTAAGATAACTCAACCCCTTAGCCGGCCCTGAGAGTACCATAGCTAGCTTGAGGTTTACTTTTCATAGGTAGATAGAGCTATACTATTTGCATGCAATCATATATTCATGCGTGCCATGCAAGAATTCATATACCTAGCAATAAGTGGTTGATGGTAATTTCGATCAATAATTATTAGAAGCTTTGGTCAAAGTATATGACTTTAAGTGTGACACTAGTTTTCATATATTTTTGGTCTTTTAGACTCGATTTAGTTAACGATTTAGCCTGTATTTATAAACTAATTCAGAGTATACTTTCCATATTGAATTTTCATGAAAATAAATATTCTGTCTAATAGTGAATAAGTATGTGAATGGCCTTAGGTATGTTTGGTTATCACTAAGAAAGGAAAGTACATCCTCTGACTTTTAACATAAACTAACAGTCAACTATTTTAACGCTTAATTTTTGATCAAAATATTTCTTTTTTCCAGTCCTCCCTCCACTATCGTGTACGAAAGTGGAATATTTTTGTCCAAAACTTTTGATCAAAGAAATTGACCTTTAGTTGGAGGCAATTTTCGTCAAAAGTGGTAGGTGTTATACATTATGGTAATCGTGTGAGATACACATTGAATATGGATAGATAAAATAGGATGTAACTAAAATTTTCTCTAAAAAAAAATATTTATTTTTTTATTTTTTCATGAACATAAAAAATTATAATTTTTATCAGTTTTTCTTGCTACGTTTTAAAAGATCAAGATTATGACCAAGAATATAATCAGAATACATGCAGAAAAATGGAAAGAAAAAGTGAATCTTAAGCTGGATGAGGATCAGGACCAGCCTTAGGATAAGTTTGAAAAGCCATCAGATTTGGACAACCCTCCGGTTAGGACAACCCCCAGGCCCCTAAGTCTCCACCTTTCCGTCAATTTTTTTCCGGTCAATCCCAACTCATCTCTGTCAGTTGAGCTAGCAATCCACCAGACCCATATTTTGAGTTCCCCCTGAAAAGATCTCGAGTAGGTCAAGAAGAGGAACTCGAAATCCGAATTCCACGCCTCAGTCAGAATCGGAGACTTCGGCGCTGCTGCCAACTCCACTCGCCATCTAGAACAACCCAATTTCCTGGACCGACCCTGATAAGGATGGCCATTTTCTTTTCTGTTTGAAACCATTTTTCTTTTGCTGACAGAAAATTAGGTTTTTCTTTCTTTCTTTCTTTTAAGATTCTGATTTCGCTAACCAAACGTGGCCTTAGAGTCGACCTCGAAACGCTGAATGGCCTTAGAGCCGATCTCGGAATGACTATGAACATGCAACAATAAAAATGGTTAGTCGACACAAGCCTTTCCGAGAGAGATCGACATGCATGCATCGAACTGTCGCGTATTATAAACTTGTGTGTGTGTGTGTGCGCGCATGAGAAGCTGGTGGTAACATGGCATGTGGGATCAGTGTAGGCATGGAGAGGAGGATGGACATAGCTTTCCCCAGGAATGGACTAGTAACTACTCAAACACATGAGCGAGGATGATCAGGCTTTAGCAATACTTGGTAAGAAAAGTGAGGCTGGCATCAAGCGAGCTCAACATGCATGTATGTCCCTGTGCTAACCATGTGTGCATGCATGGGGGATGTTTAGCCAAAGGCTAACCTTTTCTCTCATCCTCCTTCCCATCACCACCTCCGTTGTCCAACGTCACGTCAAGGATGGAATCAGAAATTTGAACTTAGATGAACGGAAGCCAGCGACAAAATTAGCATCAAAAATTAGGAATGATTGAACTTTAGGTATAGATTGAACGGCACGAGAATACTAAAAACGTACCGTACGTCTAAAATATATATATATATTTTTTTAGAATTTATTTATTACTTAATTGTTGCATACTTCAAATCCAAAATAATAGAATAAAACATAACTAAAAAATATATTTTAAAACAATCCAAATTTTGGGTCGGACTGCAACCAAGTTGTGTCCTTCTATAGCTCTGCCTCTAGCTGGAGCTAGCGGACTTGGATGGACTTTGTATAGACCTATTGATATGAAGAAAATTTTGATTTTTTTTTTTTTTTTTTTTTTTTTTTTAGGCTAGAGCCCAATTCGGTTCCTACATGGTTCGAATAAAACTTTGATACATGGTTCGAGTAAAACTTTGATACATATGACTGTATCAAAAATTTGATGCAGCCACTATATAACATGTGGGCCATCTTTATATGTATGCTTTACGAAGAGAGAGAATGGCCCATCTGTCATACAATAGCTATATCAAAATTTTGATACAACCATCTGTATTTAAGTTTTACTCACATGGTTCCGCCATTGGTTACCAGTCTTCTTCTACAACAGAAGAAATGTCTCTGCTTCACACGACAGTTAGTCCAAGTCTAGTTCTCTCGACACTCCATATGTCCCAACCGAAGTCGCAGGCAAAAAACAGATGATTCCTAGATTCGTTCGTCTTATCACATAAACAACACTTTGTATCCTTGCAGGAGATCCCAAACTCGTGTGTGTGTGTGTATATATATATATATATATATATATATATATATATATATATATATATATGAAGGATCGGCATCTCCGCAAATAGTGCATCCCCATCCATCCCCATGATAACGTTCGTTGGATGTTGTTTAAGTCATCTAATCTTAACCGTTGAGTTGAACCATTCAACTCGACGGTTAAGATTAGATGACTTAAACAACATCAAACAGCTCCTATTTCGGAGATGGACGGGGATGCAAAGATAGTGGGGATATCTATCTTTCCTCATATATATATATATATATATATATATATATATATATATATATGTGAGAAGGGATCCACATCCCCTCCTATTATGCATATCCAAGCATCCCTATGTTTAATACCGTTTGATTTTATTTAAGTCATCTAATATTAACCGTTGATTTGAACCATTATGACTTATGGTTCAAATCAACGGTTAAGATTAGATGACTTAAAATGGTTCAAATCAACGGTTGATAATATGATATTGCTTGGAGATGCAACAAATCGAAGATGTGAATCCCTCATATATATATATATATATATATATATATATATATATATATATATATATATATATTTTCGAAGAAGATAAAATTTTTAGGTCCCTTCGAGAGGCTACAACTCAGTCCGAAGGCTTACAACCAATCCAGTCCGAAGGCCTATATATACAAACACTAGCCCGAAGGTCCCACCCAGCCCGAAGACTTACATCCCGGTCCGAAGGCACCACCAACCCAGTCCGAAGGTTCCATCCGGCCCGAAGGACTCACGCAGCTGTAGCCGCACAGTACCGCACCAGATCTACCAGCACCGCACCCATCCTCCGCTCCATCATTTAATTCTTCCAAGAAAAAATTAAATGGCATCGCGGGGTCTCGATCTCGATACTTTCTAGTCCAAGTGTATCAGTCCGAAGACCTATATATATAAAACATGTTATTAGATATTAACCCATGTTCAATATCTTCGGCGTACCCTTTAGCCAAGATAGAACTTGCACCTATACATATTTTTTTTCTTCTTCACAAAAGTGCAGTGGGAGACTTTAAGAAATCCGAGCTTAGAAAAATTTTAATTGCTAGCAAAGTTTCTGGGCAAGATCTCCGATCATGATGCATATCCAGATTCTAAAGAGCTATGATGGTTTAGACCACTAACCCCTCTTACCAAATAACATGGGAGAAGGAGATGTTGGTGGTTGTGGGTCATCTGGGGGTGACAATCTCTATTGGAGTTTTCGAATAATATTAAAATTTTTATTTTCGTTTTCATCTTTGTTCGGATTTAATTTTTTATTTTTATTTTCGTCTCCGTTAAACAATAAATTCTTCATTTCTGTTTCCGTCCCGTTATTATTTTCAGGACTGGATTTTTCTGTCCCTATTTTTTGTCTTGTTAACAATTTTTTTTGTACATTATAAGCTTAAAAAACTGTCTTCATTCCAAAAAACTATACGTAAAACAAATATACTACTAGATAGAAAAAATTATACAATGGTATAAGATTCTGGCTGGATGTCTCTTGTGCTTACAGAACTCGAGTGGCTCTTGTGGTTACCGAGGAGAGGTATAAGACCATAGTTGGGTGGCAGAAGATCAGTGGATCGAGCCACGGGGGCGTATTATTTCTTCCATTTATAAATGGTGGAATTTGGGAGGCAGTGGGCTCAAAGGCATGTAATGCAGTGTGCACAAAGTCCCGAGCGTTACGTCGGACCCCGAACGTTATGCCGGTAATTCAAAAAAAAAAAAGATAGAGAAAATTATACAACAAGAAGAGATTATTAATCCAAGAAAAATATACAAGTATTAAATAAAAGTCTGTAATACGAAACAACAAAGCTCGAATATGTTAATCTCACAAAACATATTCCAAATAGAGGTCTACATTAACATACAACAAAAACATATAGGTACAAGTAATCGGGATGAGAGATTTACTGGAACGGGGAGTACTATATCCATTCCCGTCTCCGAACCCAATCGAAAAATATTTTTAACCCCATCCTCCTCCCCGTCCATGTATTTAAATCCCCAAACATGTTCCCGTCGAAAAAAAAAAAAATCGGGTCCCCATCGGATTTGGAAGAAATTGCCATCCCTCGGTCATCCCTGCAAAGTAACCATCCATCATCAACACCCTGTGACGCGACTGTTCAACGGGCTATCGGCCGCACTATAAAAATACTGTAAAATAGCGACGAAATTCAGTTTGGTCGCCAGTCAGCGATCTGGACTTGTGATTAATTGACTAGCGACAGATTTGTAGTTATGAATCGTTTATTGAATATTTCGTCACTATTCCGTCGTTACTACATCAGAATATACGTAGCAACCGTGGTTACGAAACGTAATACTGACTGTTATAGCTTTCTCTCCTCTCCTTATTTCCCAACATAGCTTTCTCTCCTCTCCTTATTTCCCAACATGATCAGAGGAACGCCATGTGGATCCGGGGACAGGCGTCTCCCTATTGGCGGGTGTGATTAAGGTGTTGCCAACCCTAACCCAAATGGCCAGGGAATATGACTGAGAAAGGAAGGAGAAGAAGAAATGGGGTCACCTAAGTGGGATTAGTACTTCTCTTTTCCTTCTTTAATCATGACTGTTATAGCTAAAATGCACATGCATTGTGTCTGTGTTAAGGGTTGCAGTAGGACCAAAGAGGCTCATCGCCACTCACAATTGTTGAGTTTAGGGTCAATGTGTCAATCCAAGGAAAAGGGGAGGGATTGACTGAACTGTACACCGAAGGGGGGCATTGATATATTCAAGTCTAAGGGAACATCATTACCAGCCATAGCTACACCACTCGATGAAAAGAAAGTAGTAATGGGGAATTAGCTAAATTAACAATGTGCACCTTTACACCTTGAGATCACCAAGAAATTCTTTGGCATAGATTGATAGTAGGGGTGAGCATCGGTTCGGTTCAGTTCGTTTCGGTTCAAAATCGAACAGAATAAGGAAAACCGAATTTGATCGAAAACCGAATAAGCAAAACCGAAACCGAATCGAATTAGACCATAACCGAACCGAACCGAACCGAACCGAACCAAAATAAATCGGTTCGGTTTTCGGTTTCTGGTATATTCGGTTTTTAGTTTATTCGGTTTATTAGTATATATATATATATATATATATATATATATATATATATATATATATATATATATATATATATTCTTATTCGGTTTTCGGTTTTGGACCGAAACCGAAACCCAAAATCGAAACCGAAATCGAATAAGAAAATTTAGCATTTTCAAAACCGAAACCGAACCGAATTTTTTTTAAACCGAACCGAATCTCTTATTCGGTTCGGTTCGGTTCGATTTTCGGTCCAAAACTGAATAAGCTCACCCCTAATTGATAGAGAGTAGAACCTCTAATATAATGACACCACAGGTTCAATCCATGTTTTTATTACTAATTAAGATCTCATTTGTGTCATACAAACAAATTAAGATGCAATACAAGAATACAGCAGTATTAACGACGGTCCAATCCGTCGTCAAGTAGTCGCTAAATAGCAATAGCAGCAGCTTGGTGATGTATGTATGACAGAACCGGTGCGTCGGTAAACGATCTGTCGCTATCAAGGTTCCGTCGCCAAGTAGTCGACTGTTCGACGAATGGTCGACGTCCATTTTAGCGACGCCTTCTTGTCACATTAGCGACGGATTGCGTTGGCGTCACCTTGGCGACGCATTGACGGCTAACATCCCACTCGGAAAAAACCGACTGATCAGCGACAGATTAACGACTTATTTGCCGTGTAACTGACGACAGATAATTAGCGACGGTTTAAAGCTTCTCATACTGAAACTACTTTCTGATTCTCACAAGGCTGCTGGACGACGTGAGACGGAGAATGTGAGCTAGCTTGAGTTGCACAAACAATACATCAAAATATACCCTATTCGGCTCATAGTATCCATAGGTGACTAGAAGGGTGAATAGTACTCAAAGAAGAAGATAAAGATGACAACACTTGTCACCTTTGCTCAATTGAGAACTCATGAGTTGGTTGCAAAGCACATTTCAGGTGAAGAAAATGTGCAGAATAGAGCTTTCTGATGCATGGGAGAATTCTAGCAATAATGGCTCAAAGCCTCATTGTCCTTCCTTTGCATTGACACACACAAGGACAGCAACAAACCACAGTACTTGATCTCTCTCTCTCTCTCTCTCTCTCTCTCTCTTAAAGAGCCTGATCTGCTCATTTCTAGCACATGGAAAAGGGTTTCATTCCATTCTTGTAGCCCTTCCAAGAGCCAAGAATGGACTCGTGCCCAATTCCGTTCTCGATCCTAACCAGACACCGCAATGTGCACCGGAGGCCCACCGCCGAGGTGGACAGAGGGCCTGCTCCGACTTGGTTGGACATGGTGCGTGCTCAAACAAACACATAAATATAAGGGAATTGCTATTTTGACCGTTCCGGGGGGAGGACCGCACTGGCTTGTGCCCACGTGTCGGCCAACCATTGGCTCTCCCCGCCCCATCATGGTTGGCGGCCAAGTGAGCCCGAGCCAGTGCGCCCCCCCCCCCCCCCCCACAAGGGGTGGTCAAAATAGCAGTTCTTTTATATTTATGCATTTGTTTGAGCATGTACCATGTCCAACAAAGTCGGAGCAGTCTCCCTGTCCACTTCGGCGGTGGGCCTCTTTTTTGTTTGAGTGTTAGTAGACTGGTCTTTCTATTATGACAGTGATAGAGCTTGAAATATTGGGAGATCACTGGCTTCTCTCGCTTAATTAAGGAGGTCTGCGGCAGATCATATCGATATCACTTATCACGTGATAAGAAAAATAATAGAGATAAAACGAAAATGACTTTGAGGCATATATGTATGTCGATCTTTATAAAGTCATTCGCCTCCACTCGGAGAAAGGGTTTGCAAGATATCGAATTCAGACGTACACTTCCTCCTTCCAGGATACAACAAAGTCTTGAACAAAAGATACAGTGCAGCAAATATGAATCTTTTTCTTCTTGTTGAGTAGTAATAATTTGTTTTACACTAGTGATTTGGTTACATATTTATAGAAATTCTTATGTTTTTTTTATGAACAGGAATATCTCTTCCAACGGTCTGAACGGATCTAAAAGTGAATGAATACGAATGAACAGTCATACCCAAAATCCAAAGGATATTAAAATTCGTTCAACCCAATAAATCTGGAAATTCGTTCAAACTCAATGAATCTGAACTGGAAAGTTTATTTTGGGCAATCAAACTTAAATCCTAAACATCTCAATGAAAATGTTTTCTGTAAACAAACCTAAGCATATATCAAACCTAAAGCACCCCAATGAAAATGTTTTCTGTAAACAAACCAACACATGATATATGTATGTACTCAGTGAACTTTAAGTATGTGGTGTTGAATAGCTTGCATGGGCCCTTGCTAATCTTCCGATTGTACTTTCCAGCTAGTTGGTACGTACGTATGTGGGTCTTTTAGCACATGACAATGTGGAATCGGAGTAGAGTTCCGAGAGATAATCCTAGGGACAATTTAGTGGTTGTTACGGCCTGATCGCGACCCATGCACCCCACTTCTTTGGAGCCGCAGTTACCTAACTGTGCTCATGAGTATAGGTGGCATCTCCCTGATAGGAGTTTGTTAGGTATGACTGTGATAGCATCCCTTGTGCCGGTACCCCACGCTTCCGAAACGTGGCTAACCTGTTAGGGTCCAGCCGCGATTCGAGATGTGTGGAAGGAAGCGTCGACACGAGTCGCGATGAAGGCGATGAAGGATATCGGTGACTGAATCGGGGTACGAACTGAGCCAAAACAGCAACGGCTTGGGTGGTTCGTTACAAAACTTATTCCGAGGGTCTGAGGATACACGGAGGCATATCAGCGGTATATCATCTGTCAGCATATTTGTGACCATATAATTCAATCTGTACGACCATGATTATTGTTGGACTACTATTTTATGGTATTTTCTAAACCCTAAATTAGGATTCGTAGCCTATATAAAAGAGGTTAAGGGAGGTTCCTAATGAGAAGCTCATATGAGAGAATTGAGGGAGCAAGTCCACAGAAATCTAAGAGAAAGTCCGTATTTTGCTTATAGAACTCGCTATTCGAGATAGACTGAAGAGAACATATGTTCGAGAAGTATACTTCATTTAGGACGATCATGACACAATTGGGTGAGTAATTTCAATTGTAATCTTTTTCTTCTTTTTTGAGATTGGTAAGGGTTGAACTTGGGGGGGACAAATGGTTCAACATATATTATAATCAGTCTTGTATTATTGAATATATAGATTAAAATTTGTCCAGGTGACTAGACACTACCAAAATATGATGAAATAACGTCGTTTTTAGCGACGTCGTATGTTAACGTCGCTAATTTTAAAGAATTTAGCGATGCAATAAATAAATGTAACAGGACGTCGTTGTTAGCGACTTTTAGCAACGTTTAACGACTATGAATAATATTACGAAAGTCGATGTCGCCAAATGTCGAAAAACGTCACTATTTTTTTTATAGTGACGTTTAGCGACGTAGGTTTAAAAACTTTGCTAACTTTTTCATATAGGACAGATCGATTTCATTTTTCCCTTTCAACAAAATTCCAAAATCTCGCTATTTCCCCTTGTGAGCCTCCTGTGACCGTGCTCCCCCCTCCGGCACTTACAGTGCTCCCCCCTCCGGCTCCGACTGTGCTCCCCCCTCCGGTGGCTCAGGTAAACCCTAACCCCCCTCCTCTCTCTCTCTCTCTCTCTCTCTCTCTCTCTCTAATAGTCTGAGTTGGGTTAGGGTTAGGGTTTCAACCGTGCCCCCCCCTCGACCCCCTTCGGCTCCAGCGGTGCTCCACCCTCGACCCCCTCCGGGGACTCAGGTAAACCCTAACTTCCTCTCTCTCTCTCTCTCTGACATGACACACATACACACACACACACACACACACACACACATACAGACACACTCACACGACACGGACACACAAACACAGATACGACATGGACACACAAATACTGACACGAAACCAGGGTTAGGGCTAGTATGAAGGAAACAGAAATACAGACACCACACGGATACACAAAACTGACACAAACACAAACACGACACAGACAAGACACGACACGACATAGACATACTGACATGACACACTGACACATGCACAGACATGGGTTGTGGGTTTGACTAGGGTTGGTTTTGACATATTAAAATTGACACGGACACTGACTTGGACACGCATATACCCTAGTTTTAAAGGGATGTAGGGCTTGCGGATGCGGTGAACGCGGAGGGGCTCGATCGGGGGACATAGTCCCTTGATATCGGACCCGAACGGTTTACTCTATGATGCTCTCGATGACACGGCAACCAGCCCCACCGTCGTCCCTCGCCTCATACGGGAGGACGGGTGGAGCCAGTGTCTGATTTAGGGTTTGATTTCGGAGAGGGAGCCTGAGAAACGTTTGTGCCATCAACACATAATTCAAATTTCTGCCCTATCAACTTTCGATGATAGGATAGTGGCCTACCAAAGTGGTGACGGGTGACGGAGAATTAGGGTTTGATTCCGGAGAGGGAGCTTGAGAAACAGCTACCACATCCAAGGAAGGCTATATTTGGAGTGAGTGTCTCGAGTGGAGTGAGTGTCATGAGTGGAGTGTGTATGTAGGATGTACTAGTGATGTGTGTGGGGGGGGGGTTGTGTGTGTGTGTGTGTGTGTGTGTGTGTTGGGTGAGGGTATGTATTAGGATTGAGGCCAATCCAGTTATCAACTTGGAATCCAAATTAGATAGTTTTGACCTAGTTTGACTCAAATAACCATGCATCACAACTCGAATACTCACGCATCAATAGGAGTTGTGACTTTGATAAACATGTGTATCCATCTTTGCATCCAATTGGATAATATATATACTTGAATGATGTCTATTCATCTTTTCAGAAGTATCTAGAAATGGATCCGAATTGCTACCTGCGTCATCATTCGTGGATGTACAACCGTCATCCTGATGACATGTGCGGTGTGCGGGATAAATTCATACAGGGGATAAAATAGTTCCTGCAGTTCGCCAAGGCGTTCCCTTAGTACACGGATGATACCAAAATTAAGTGTCCATGTGTGAGATATCACAACTTGAAATATCACTCAGAAGTGGATGTGACATATCATTTATACTCGAGGGGTTTTACGTCGAATTACTATCAGTGGACCTCACATGGAGAACTTGTATCTCTAGCATCAGAGCTGGAGCCTTATGTGGAGCCGTATATGGGTGTCCATGACCACGCTGATTACGACGACGGGTGCGTGAACATGGTTTTCGACGCTGTCGGACCTAGTTTCAATCCGGACAATCATGATGCAGTTGAGGAGGCACCAAATGCCGATGTTGCAAAGTTCATGGAGTTACTAGAGAATGCAAGAACTCCATTATATCCTGCTTGTGAGGATCATTCACCGTTGGAGGTGGTTACAATATTGTTGAGCATCAAGTCTGATTTTAATATGTCGCAAGAATGCTACAACCGACTGATAGAGTTGATTATAGAGATCTTGCCGACGGGACGGGCCTAGCAAGTAAGTACAATTGTTAACATTTTTCAAATGATTATATCTATATATTCATGAATTTAATTATGATTGTATAGATATCGTCCTGCGACGGTACAGAGAGCACTGGGGCATTTTTTGAGGCAGAACTATAGTGGGCCTCAGATGCTCCTGAAGATATGAAGGTATTTTGGTTTGCCCACTTCAAGGTAAAAATATTTTTACTTTTAATATCAATAATCATTTATGTATATTATGTAACTCTTTATTTTACTTCTAGTAGAAAAACTATTTCTATCCACACACTGGGCTCAGAAGATTGAGGAGCAGTTTTCTGCCGTCGTTGTCAAGCTGATCTGTGATGCGATCAACGACCAGAAGGCTCGTGATCGCTCCAGACAACCGATCCACGGTTGGATCACTCCTGAGAAGTGGACTGCGATGACGACAAGATTCGACGAACCCAAGTACAATGAACGGTCGGAGAAGGCAAAGGCGGCTAGGTC
Source organism: Iris macrosiphon (assembly GCA_036927795.1). NCBI lineage: Eukaryota > Viridiplantae > Streptophyta > Magnoliopsida > Asparagales > Iridaceae > Iris > Iris macrosiphon. Next base: position 139,430,786 of record JAYESA010000018.1, on the reverse strand, counting down.
GAAGGCAGAAAAGTGGTGTGGTGGCTCGATTCCCATGACGAAATATTTTTGTCGTCTAGTATATATTCTATTAAATATATATTATTTTAATACAAGTATGATAAGATGTATAGTTTTAATAACAAAAAATATAATTTTTAACTGGTATAGAGGGGTGAGGACGCCAACATGGTGACAATCTTCCTAGCCACCCATCGAAATGGCAAGCTCATTGATGACAAGGCCACCAGAGCTATGCACATTTTTCTACCATGTGTTAGTTTTAATGTAACTTAGAAAATATGCAAATAGATATCTATATAGTTAGTAATAAGTAGCTTAGAAGTTCGCAACCAATTTTCTAGGACGAGTATCATAAACTACGTGAGCGGGCGACAGTTAGTGCACCTGTAGAGCAAGGGGTTGGTACTTCCTCGCAGCCCTCTACAGCTTCGTCGATAGACGAGATTTAAATGACCGTCGTTGGTGGTCTTTAGAGGGGTACGTACTATGGTACGGGATACTATGGCTCCTATGTTGCGACGCAGTCATCCAGGGCCCCCTCTGTCAGTGTGCATTCCTCACAGCCTTCACAGGCGTCAGCACGAGCCCAGGAGAGCGTTGACTGTTAGATTGCTGACCTGTGTGATGAGTTTCTACAGAGGATTACGGAGCGACCACAGTCAGCGCCGCAGACGGACGATGCGACGATCACCGCATGTATTAATTCGCTCGAGCATAGCCTTATGGAGCTCAGGACTCTGAGTCATACGACAGAGCACAGCCATATGGAGCTCAGGACTATGGGAAAGACGACAGAGCGCAGCTTGGCAACTCTGGCCGCTTCTATGGAGCGCAGGCAGACGGAGCTGGAGGGGTCGCATATGGCCATGAGCGACTCACTTGCGAGAATCCATGCGACGCAGGATTTGTTGAGCCGGTCGGTGGCAGAGAACACTTCGACGGTGGTATCTGTCATGGATTCATACAATGCTCGACTGCTAGCATTGGAGCAGATACATCCTCCTGGTCCATCGGCATCAACACCGCCTCCATCACTTCCTCCTCCATTGGCATCAATGATGCTTTTACAGGAGCAGTAAGAGTTTCTTCTATCCTAGATGTACGACGGTGCTCTTCCTCATCAGTAGTAGTGTGTATTGGCCCATTCTTGGACATGTTTTAGTGTGTTTGTGTGTATTGGTCTATTTTTGGGTCTTTGATGTATTTATTTCATACTTTTTATTCCATTCTGAGACGCATATGACACTTATTTTTAATACATTTATCTACTCCTTGGGACATATTTAGTGTAATGTAACTTTGTAGATTTCTTTCTATGTGAGTTTAGTTTATTATTCATATTAACTGTACACCAAAAAATTTCGGTGTTGAGTGTTCCACCTAAGGGGTCGATGAACCAGAAAATTCAATGGAGGGTTGCTCCGGGTCTATTTATATAAACTGTGATTTTATAACTGCAGGTAGAGTTTTGTTGAAAAATATTTTAAAAATTGCAGCCTATTTTTTTAATTTAGCGTCATTTTTTGACGTTTTATGACGTTCACCGACGCGTAAAGTTACGTCGGCGAACGTCGCTAACTGAGAAATATAGACGTCGCTAGTACGTCGCTATACGTCGCTAATATGCTGACATGGCAAAATTTGCCATGTCAGCATTCTTGTAGAAAAATATCGCTCATAATGTCGCTAATATAGCGACGTGTTGTGACCAATGCATATGTCGCCAGTTTAACGATGAGATGTCGCTAAACGTCATATATTCTGCGACGTCTTCTCGTCGCAAACAGCAACGACTAGCGACATTTTTGTTGTCAGCGACCAGGTAATACGTGACGACGTAAAAATATAGCTAATTACATCACTAAATTATTTTAGTGACGTCGTTTTACATATTAGCGACATTTTTTGGCATCATTAATATGTGTTATTATGGTAGTGAGATCACCGAACATATACTATGTTTGATCTACATTAGTGCTTGTGTGAAACATGAGTTTGTTATCTTCAACTGGGTTGGTATCATTTTCGTGGTGTTCTCTGGCCAACAATTAGTATCAGAGCATTCAGGTTTTGAGAGGGAATGTGCAACCATGTCTAGGAGCAAATGAATACACGTATTATTACCCTCACATGGGAGAACTGGGTGATCTAAAAACTAAGGATGGATGATCTACTCTGGTGCAAAGATTTGCATGGTCAGTTGGAGGGTGACACACCTAGCTATCAAATTAAATCTGTTGACTGAAAGAAGTTGGATCAGAAGGATGTGGATTCATCTGTCAATGGCTGGATGATTCGGTATTTTATCATATGTCTATGGAGAGTTCGAAAAAATATTATGTGGGAGAACCTACATTCGCTGTACAAACGCAAGACAGCTGGTAATAAGTTTTTTTACCAACTCGTTAACTCGAAGTCCACGGAGGGTACCTCAGTGGCACAACATCTGAACGAGGTTCAAAAAATCATCAATCAACTGTTGGTGATGAAGATGATGATTGAGGATAAGCTTCAGGCCCGCCTGGTACTTTTGAGTTCTCTACCAAAAACTTGGAAGACATTTTGGTGATGTTTGTGCGTAACATAGCGTCTGATGGAGTTGTCATGATAGAGGCATGCAGTCAAAGTAATTTTTGAACGAGAAGATCTAACATAAGCAGTTGGAATCGTCGCAGGAGTTTGTTCTAGTTCCTACGGAAAGCGAATGCTTGAGTTAAAGTCGAGACCAAGAGGGAGTTCTCGGCAAAATGGATTATTTTAAACAGAACTACATGAAGGTCAAAGATAAGAAGACAAAAGGCAAGGACGATCAGATAGATTTTAAGGCTATTGGAGATCTTATTATCGTAGAAACCAACATTGAGAAACCTTATGGCACATGGTCATGGTGGTGATTGGATATTCACTATAAAAATACTGCCTATCAGCGATGTACCATCGGCAACGACCTCCGTCAATCGCTACCTAGCGATGTAATGCATCGTCTGGACCGCCAACAATAGATATACCAGATATTAGTTGCATATGCATCGCCAATTCATCAGCTAGTTATCACTAATTTACGTGGGTAACTACAGGAATACCATGGGAACACTATGCAACGTTTAGCTTCTTATATTTTACTTGGAACCGAAACTGATTGTTGCCTGGTCGTCGCCCAGTGAGTATCAAAGTAGTTAATTTTAGTATCAAAAAATTTGAACCACAGCTAATATTTCGTCAGTTAGACACTAAATAAGTCGTTAATCTGTACTGATTAGTCAATTAATCAATAAGATGTTAGCCGCCAATGCGTCGTCAAGGTGACGCCGACGTCACCCATTAATGTGACAAGAAGGCATCGCTAAAATGGATGTCACCAAGTAGTTGACCATTCATCAAACATTCGATTACTTGGCGATACAATCTTGATAGTGACGTATCGTTTACCAATGTACCAGTTTTGTCCTATATCCGTCGCCAAATAGTTGCTATTGCAATTTAGCAGCTACTTGACGACGGATTGGACTATCGCTATTCTTCTGTATTTTTGTAGTGCTTGGACGCGAGGGAGTTGCATCACATTACTCCATAGAGGAGAATCTTTATGTCATACCGAGACGGTAGGTTTGGACGTGTCAAGATGGAAAACCAGGGGATGGCTCGGTAGAAGACAAAAGACAGGGACATGCAACCAAGATTTATAGTGAGGCTGATGGTTAGGGACTTCAACCTTGGCTGAGTTATTGATGTCAACAAGAACACAGTCAGGTGCTACGCATGGCAATTAGAGTTGATATGGTGGTCAATGAGCTGGAGACGAAAGAATATACAAAGCATCCCGGGGGATTGAAGATCAATGATAAGGAGAAGAAAGAACTCTGTTGTGGTACGACATATATGGAGTCCAGTTGAGGAGCCATGGGGTCAATACTAGAGTTTGTTGGGGTCCATCCTCGTTTAAAGGTGCGTTGAAGGACAAACTGGGCGTCGTAAGTGTCGATAGGAGTTACGGCGAAGGCGATGGAGGGGTGATGGCTGAAACATGGCTCAAATTAAGCAAAAACAACAGCGGTAGTATTTCGAATTTTGGATGATTCGTTCCAAAAACAACATCGGTAGTATTCGGGGCTCGAATGGAGGATCGATGGTATTACCTCTTGTTGGGATTTAGTTCAGACATGGGCCCAAAGTCAGCATAACTTGTGTGATCTAATCTGAATGACAAAAATTATTGTTGGACTATTTTAGGGTTTTCATAAACCATAAATTAGGGTTCTTAACCTATATAAAGGAGGTTATGGGGGATTGCTAATGAGAAGCTCATACGAGATATTCGAGGGAGCAAGTCCAAAAAAAAATCTAAGAGAAACTTAACACTTTGCTCTTAGGGCTCGTCATTCGAGATAGACTGGAGGAAAGATATGTTCAAGGAGTTGTCTACTTCGTTCATGGAGATCATCACAGGGTTCAGTGAGTGATTTTATTTGTAATCTTCTTCTTCTTTCTTGAGATTGGTGAGGGATTGAACTTGGAAAAAAAATGGGTTCAATTTATATTGTAATCAATCTTGTATTATTGACTATATAAATTTTAATTTGTCCTGATCATGACTAGGTTACCAAACATATACTGTATTTGATCTGTTTTTCTGCTTGTGTGAGACGAAAATTTGTTATCTTCAGGTGGGTGGATGTCGTTTCTGCAGTGTTCTTGAGCCAATACCCCCTATCCCCCCTACTACTTAGTATTGTTTCGACAGGGTTAAACCACAGATCAAATGGAAACTCCATCGCTAAACAGGATATGTCTAATCGAAAGGGCATCCAAGAATGGTGAATATACCACATAGAGCTTATGTTTCCAACCTTGGATATACAGGGTAGTTATTGCAAAGAAATATAGAGTTAGGTTGCCCAGATGCCAGTAGAATGTACATTCATCAAGGTTCGTAGGATGGATATCGAAATTGGTATAAAACCTTCTTATGATTATTGGGGTCAACGATATTGGCAATATCGATAATTTTGATTCGAAGAATCGATTTATTTTGCTATCAGAAAGAAAATAAATAATAATAAATTAGAAAAACTATTTTATATATTTAGATATAATTTTAAGTATTTTTTGTGTTGTTTTTTAGTGTTTTGAATTCGAATGAAATAATAATCACATATTATTGTTAACTGGTTTACATGTGATAAATAAGTTTTCTTCATTTAAATATTTTTATAACCTTATTTTTACATCCTTAATGATTAATTTTTTTCGTTCAATTTTCTCTGCCTCAAAAAGAGATCAAACGTCGATATCGGTCAGCATCAGTAGCGATCAGTATCAGATCATGACATGCCAAACCATATCAGTATCAATTGTATCGTATATATCGATACCGGCGGATAGTGCAAACTATGGTATTTATAAGTTCCAATGAGCGAGGATAGTGTGCATAAAATCCACATTTACTAAGATGAAACTAGTGTGGGTAAATGATAACCAGTGGCAAAGAAAATTGTTTGTATCCATGAATTTTCTACTTTAGAACCTTATACATTGTCCTCTCAAAAAAAAAATAGATAAAACATGTAACCAAGGGTGGAATCAGAAATTCGACTTCGGGTCGGCTGAAGTGGGCTAGGTGTGGAATGACTCATATATAAAAAAAAATTTATCCTTCTAAAATTAATATAAAATTATTTAAATATTTTAATATATTTAAATTAAGATTTATTATATATATTTTTATATTTTAATTATAATTAGTTATGGATATATTTTTACTTTTCATAAAGAGTCTTGAAAACAGTTAGATATGTAATTGTATCTAATTATAAACAAATATCTCTTCTAACTCATGTGGTTAAGATGTGAGGTATTCTCTCTAGTTGGCTGAGTTTGAATCCCTGTAATGTTATTTATAACAAATTTAATTTTTCAACAATTTTTTTTACGTAATATTAATTTTTTAAAAATAATTAATTAATGATGATATACATACGACTTAGACAGCTCACTTTTTGAGCCGTTTTGAAGTCTCATTATATTATGGATGATAACATGAATTTACAGTTATAAAGACAGGTTTCCACGTGCGTTTGAGTACACACTTACGAGTTCTATGGTTATATACATTAGCTTAATTATGGGATCTTGGGAGGACCTATGTATGAAACTCTAAGAAAATTCAGGATGGGTTCATTGAAAATGATGTTGAAAATGCGATATGATCCGAGCTGGAATTAGTTCATGAAGTATAATATTGAACTGTCTATAAATTTTTAAAAAAATGTAAGATTTAAACTAAATTTTTTTATCTACATCTTATAATCCTACTTTCTGTTAGATGTGTAACAAAATTATCAACTTTATTGTTTTTATCTTTATGAATTCCACTTCTGTTCAACCATAAAAGTGATACAATAAAAAAAATGGAAGAGAAACCTTTACTTCTTATGTCAACCGAGAGAGAGAGAGAGAGAGAGAGAGAGAGAGAGAGAGAGTACCATAGACTACTGGCCACTCATGCAGCAAACTCCATCCGCGTGGATGTCAGAGAGAGAGAGAGAGAGAGAGAGAGAGAGAGAGAGAGAGAGAGAGTACCATAGACTACTGGCCACTCATGCAGCAAACTCCATCCGCGTGGATGTCGCGGATGGAGTTTGCTGCTTGAGTGGCCAGTAGTCCAAGTATTTTAAGTATTTGCTCTAGAAAATGACAGGGACATGCATTTGGATCCCGTCTTTGACAATGTCAGCCCAAAAGCAATAGTTGCTTTACTCCACCCAAGAATGCAATATCATGTATGGGAGAGTAGTAGCGTATGTATCACGCAAACAGGAAAGCGCAAACAATTGTTTTGTTCCACTCAACACGTGCAATACAAGGTCCTATATGTCGACCGCAAGTGGATGTCCTAATATGTTGCACAAATAGGATAAGGATATACCATATAGACAGGACTGAGTCAAAATTTTAGTTTATTCTAGACTAAATTTAAAATATCATAATATTTTTTAATAAAATTAATATTATGTCAGTATCGTTATCTCCATATCATCGTGTTCATACCGTATCGTATCTGACCAATGTAGAGCCGTATTCAACATACTAAAAAAATAAAAATATGATAAAAATATATTTAGTTTACTGCCGGTAGACTCTTTAGGTATAAATTCGAACATTAAGAGCATTTAGTATCATCTTTCACCATCAACAGAGGATCCGTGATATGGCAAAACACATCGAGGGTGCGAGGGTTCGGACGGTAGAAAAGTTCCAGGAAAATAATTTTACGTAGCTTACCTCCTACATCAGCATGCACCATTCTGACATTTTAGGACGGTCCATCCATATTCACTATGTACTACGTGAACAGTGCCAATTAATTCGATTTTCGCAACTAACTGTTCTAGATCCAATATCTCAGTTCAATTCGTTTCCCAATTCCCTAGTTTGATACCTATGATCGTCACAATCTTCCAATTACCCAGTTTGATACTTATGATTATCACAATCTACATTTTTTTTACGACATTGGCTAGAGCCCACGGCCTCCCATCTCCCAAAAAATTAGGTGGGATGGAACCCAACCCACAAAGGGTTTCGCCATTGGATATAGGTAGGGACATGATATATATTAGATGTTAGGACCATCAGGGTCAATACCGCGCTCTGATACCACATGTGTGAGATGACCGCAGAGAAAACAACACCAACCCACTTAAAGATCACCAACCACTATCTAACCAGAACGTCAAGACAGATAAAACACACTATTTTCAGTGACTATGTCACATGGACAAATCACAATATTTATAACTTCAGGTGGAGATACAAGATTGAATAAAACTATGTTAAATCATTTGCCCAAAGATTCAACCCCTTCACCAAACTCAAGTATAAAGACAAAAAATACAATAAAATCACATACCCAATCCCGCAGCGATCTTCTTGAACAAAGACGATGACTCCCTGAACAGATCTTCTCTTCCAACTGTCTTGGATAACAAGCCCTAAGAGCAAAGTACGGACTTTGCCTTAGATTTTTTGTGGACTTGCTCCCTCGAATCTCTGTTATGAGCTCCTCTTGTGCCTCTACCCTCAACCCATATAATTAGGTTTAGAAACCCTATTTTAGGTCATAGAAAATCCTAAAATTGCCCAGCAACATTCCTGGCCATCCGCACAAAACTGATGATGCTAATTAAAACCCAGAACTCGTTCAGCTCCGACCGAATCGAATTCGGACCGAATTCAGTTTAGTCCCTGCCAAAGAATTATGTCTGAAATATACTAAGCTCGGACCGAACTCAGTCTGGAGCAAATTCAGACCGAGTTCAGTTTTGTGCATCCAGACTGGACCCCAACATTATCCCTCTCCAGTCTGATGAGGGGTGTTGACCCCATGGCTCCTCAACAGGACTCCATGCATGTCGCCTTGCGACAGAGTTTCTACTCCCCCTTGTCATTAATCTCTGATCCCTCGAGCTATTTTACATCTTCCTTCTGCAGTGCCCCGTTCCCCCTATTCAGGGAGCGCGGCTAAGAAATACTTGGTATCGTTTGATCGGGACAGATTGAATCAAGATTCTTTCCTCGTTATGAATTGGTTTCTTCAGAATTAAGTCACACATTCAGCCGATCGTGCCTCGAGGAATGACTCGGCGGCAGAGTCACGAGGGGCCTTTCTGTTGCAATTTGCTTTCTTACCCGTTTTCGATGTCGCTTGGTTGCTTTCTTGTTGGTTTGGTGACTTGCGTTTTCGGTTTCGATGAATTTTATTGTCTTCGTTCCTTGAACTTTATATTTTGTATCAAAATCTGGGAGATCGAGGCAGGAGATATTGATCATATGTTGGTGCGTGCAGGTGATCGTGTAGGCAATGCGCGAGAGGAGTCTTGAAGAACTCCTTTCTCTCCCCTGATTCTAGTTCTTGTGAGTGGCCTTACTTTCAATTAGCTCCCTTTTTCTAAGTCTTCAAACAAGGGATAATAAGACTCGTTTGTGCGTTCCGATCAATGATACCATAATCATATTAACCGAGTCAGGTTTATAAGAAGTAAAATAATGGAACACTTATGCTTGTCACACAACTTCATCGTATGATCATATTGTTACGTACTTGTCCGTTGTGCATATATCCTTCCTATGTTTTAGTTGTAGATAGAACTTATTCATCTATAACTGTGCAAATGTGAAGTACTTATTCTGCAACGTGATCATTTGAACATATAGACTATGCCTTTGTATTGTGCTAAGTAGTTATACAAATTTTTTGATGTCTTGAATTGTCTTGCTTGATAACCTAGTATTGAGACGTGGTATGGTCACGGACAACTTGTGCATAAGGCTTTCGGTTCCTGCGGACGGTCGCTGGGGCACCGGGATCGATCCGATTCGGACGGAACAATTTTGATAGTCGTTTGAATCGGACGGAATGCGCGTGCAGCGTAGGACCGCTACATGCATTGCACCCCATCTCCGTTCAGAGACTATAAAATTGTCCAACATGGCTTGTGATGCTAGTGACCTTATGCATATTTTAACTGTACAAGCTAACGATGTCTTCTTGGCTGGAAAGGTCATGGTAAGAGTTGTGCAGGTATATCAGACGGGCAGGTAAAGTCACCAAGCGATGGCATATTTATTTCAGATATTTTAATCATTTGCATATGTAACTTTAACCAAGGTAATGTAGAAAGACCACAATAATAATTTGTTGCTTCATAACATGAACATTTGTGTCGATTAGGTAAGTTGGGTTAGCTCGTCCTCACCATACTTTTTAAAGTACTAACCCTCGTTGCAGCCGATCCCCTGAGCCAAGTTGATGCGGCGAGGAGATGAAGCTTACCCCCCAACCTGTCCATATCTGCTCGGCGTACTCCGTTCGTGTCTTTTGAAGTGTGTACAAACCACCCCGGAGCTCGTGCACATTCTTTATGCAGCTCCGAGGCAAGGCAATAGCTTCGCCCGCAGGTCTATTATCTTTTGAAGTTCTAGTAAGGGATGTAATATAATGGAACAACTATCTCATTTTGCATCCATCTTGTAAGCCCGTACGATACCCTCATTACTTTTGAGTCAAGAGTTTGTAATCATAGATGTACATTATCAATAAAGACAGCTTATCTTTGTTTTAATTTGTTCTTTAGCCTCTGCTCTCTGCTCTCTGCTCTCTGCTCTTTGCTCTCTATTGTTATGCTTCTATATATATGTACCATTATGCTAGGCCTTGTGCGGATGCGCCTTACGCTCGTACGGCATCACGCCCAGGGGACGAATAACGATTCTGTAGAATCGGGGCATGATATATTGGTATCAGGGCACAACTTCAGATCCTTTGGACTCGTGTCATAAAAGTTTTCATAAGACGACATTGTCTCTCCGAGTTGAACTCTTGAAATCGTTTGGGCAAAATGAGATGCGTTACATACAGTGAGTCTATAATACTCTATGAGACTGATGTAAGTTCTTTGTTTTTGAAGGAATGGTTCAAACGGAATGAACATGGCAAGTACAAGCAAGTACTTCAGGCACTTAGGCAAGCTCCGAGAGCCAACGACCTACACCCCCCGTCGACCCGATTGAGCAGATTATCTGCATGTTTAAGGCACAGCAGCAAAGGGACAAAGTTCGACATGACAAATTTGAGAAGAATCTAGAAGCCCGGTTCACGGTCCAACAGAAGTAGGTAGACTTCCTGCAACAGATCGTTCATACCATTGCTTCCAACCATTCGGCAATGGCAGCGGCACCGGTGGAGCAACCAACACTTGAAGTCGAGATGCCTCAAACGCCAAGAAAGAAGGATGTGACTACATTCGACTTTGTCGACTTCGAGAAGGTCTACAATACGCCTTTTCGTGGGACCGAGGACCCTGTCATGGCTCTAGATTGGCTTGCTGAAATAGAAGACCACTTTAAGCTGCTGGAAGTACCCGAGATCAAACGAGTCGCCTATGCCCAACTCCAACGTCGTCAAAACGCGCACGATTGGTGGGATGTGCATCATAGATCTCTCTCCGAAGACGAGACGATCTCATGGGCTACCTTCCGTAGTGCATTCGAGGAGGAGTTTATACCACCACATGTTCGTCGTCAGAAGGAGAACGACTTCGTGCGTCTTCAATAAGGAAGCATGACGGTGAAGCAATATGCCGCAGAGTTCAATTGGCTCGCTAAATTTGCCAGCTCTTATCTACCAGATGCAGTAAGTCGAGCAAGGCGATTCGAGGGTGGCTTGCAATCGTCCATTCACGTGCACGTTGTCGCTCCACGGTACGAGACGATAAGGGAAGTCCTTAACCATGCCCTCGTCCTAGAACCACAATATCCTTCGACTACTGCCGCGCTGTGCAACATTCTAATCACAAGTGCCCTAGTAACACGGAAGAAAATAACGCTCAAAAGTGTCCTAATAATGGCGGTTCTCAGGGCCATAATTTGGGGCATGGTCAAGGACAATTATGTACCTTCTGCAAACTACCAGGGCAAACCAACAACGACTACCGCCGTAAGAACGGGTTATGTTACAATTGTTGTCACGCCCCAGTCCCAAAAATATACGGAACTAGGCCACGTGTCACTGGCCAGCTGACACGTCACTAAGGGATTACCCAATTTAATGGACCCGAAGTGATGTGCTACGCTGTCCTAAAATACTACAAGTCTAAATACAGGTAAATCTATCTCATCCACAAGAATGACAGGAAAAATGCTGAATATATAGATGCTATATCTGAAATGTCATATACAACCCAGATAAAGTCAGGTGGGAACAATCCCACTACAAAAAGTAAGCAGAAGTGAAATAAAATAAACTAGCACAACATCCTCAAAATATGTAGCTCCAACTCCTGTGTACTCAGGTAGACTCTGACGTCATCTCCTCTGACTCCATCTCAAGGGCATGTCCAGACTCCTGTCCAAGTCCAGGTACTGTGGGGTAGAGTGTCTCAGCTAAACCTGGCAGGGAACCAGGTCCTCAGAGGGACGTAACAAGATACAGAAAAACAACATGCCATGTATGTAAATACTGAATAAAAATTACTGAATAAAATAAATACAGGGTGCTAACCATCTAGGTGAAATACAATTTGAGACAACCTAGTACGTATGGAAAATGTGTGGCTAGACATATGCTGACGTAATTCACCAATCTGTAGTGACAGGCTAGTATATGCCACATATGCCCCCGTTCAAGGGCACTATACAATTTTTCCATCTACGATGAGAATGGTCACATGAATACATATCTATATCATCCGTATCACTCCGTCGAGTGCGGCACATGGTAAAGAGGTGGGTGTCCCATACGTATTTTAGTTGTTCTCCCCTCCCAATGTAACTAAAGGTCAAGTCGTATATTTTCTGAATTATTCTAATCCGTGATGCGGTCACACGTACTGGTAGCTAGTCAACTACGCAGCTCGCATCCCAATATGCATTGCAACCATGTTGCGTGTTCCCGTGATAGGGTCTAGGAGAATATATTAGGATATTCTCTCAGTTGTTGGTGAGTCTGTAATATCATGTCAACATAACAGTTGACTGTACCCAAGGCAGTCTCAGGTGGTCATGGTATATGAATTTCAGAAGCAAGAAGCATATAACAATATTTGAGAATTTAAACATTAAACTTGGCAAGGTATACTTGCCTACTCCCTGATAGTGTTGATAACCTGATCTTGCAGTCAGGTTTAAGGTTGCTGGTGACAGGGGGTCACTGGCTGTGCTGAAGGTGGTTTCTGTTAAAATAGACAGGGTTCATGAATAACAAGGCTGTAATAATAAGCATATATATATATATATACTTATATATACATATATAATATATATATAGTATATATATAGATATAATATAATATATATAGCAGTATATGAAGAACAGACAAATGCAGGTATATAGTAGCAGGGTATATCCACTGTTTATAGATATATAATTCAATAATATATTATCAGGGTGTATCCACTGATTATAATATAAATAATAAAATGAAATGACAGAACATAATTTAAATACATATATAAATGCTGTACTATTCAGCAAATATTATTTTTAATAATATCAGGGTCTATATGTGACCACTGTTATATACAGCATTTATAATAATATATAGGGTCTATATGTGACCACTGGATAATATTATAAGTTGAAATGACAGTACAGAAAAAGTAAATTTACATATTTATAATAGGCTGTATTATCCAGCTCAATTATATAATATATATAATATATTGTATATATAGGTAATATATATATACAATATATAGATACTATATATAGATAGATATATATATATATACATATATATAAAGAAAAAGAAAAGTGCAGGAAAAGAATAAAGAAAATGAAAAGCATATATATATATATATTATATAATATATGTATACATTTAATTTATACAAACCATAATGTATATATATATATATAGATTTATATATATATATATAAGAAAGAAAATGCAATTTGTATATTTACATATTTATATATACCCAAAATACATATATATATAAGTAAATATATATGCTGTTTTTAGTAAATATTGAATAATAATAATAATAATATATATATGATAACATATATATATTGATATATATATATATATATATATACATATACCTATATACATAGAAATATATATTAATATACATATATATATAAAATATATACATATAATAATAATAATAATAATAATAATAATAATAATAATAATAATAATAATAATAATACTACACATATATATACTGTATTTATACAGTATTTATATAATATATATTAAATACTATAATATTTAATATATAATATATATAACCATATATATTAACATATATATATAAATATATATACATATATACATACATATACCTATATACATATAAATACGTATATAATAGCGTATTTATACCTGACGAGGTGGCAGGTGGGGTCCACGGTGAGTCGTCGGGGGAGGTCGGCGGCGGAGTCGACGGCGGCCGGCCGGAGGAGCAACGGCAGTAGCAGTAGCAGTAGCTGCTAGCAGTAGCAGCAGCAGCAGCGGCTTGCGGCAGCTGCAGCGCCGTGTGCGGTGGCCGGGGCAGGCGGTCAGGCGGAGGGATCGAAGGAGGACGTCGGGGCGGAGAGGTCTGGGGCGGTGGCGGAGGTCGGAGGCTGTCGGAGGGGCGGTGGGGGACTGTCGGGGTAGCTCGGGGAAGATGACAGGGCGAGGGTGGTGGAGGGTTGCGGGGGAGCTGCCGGCGGCGGAGGCCGTCGTGGGGCGGTGGGAGCTGGTCAGGTCGAGGGAGGAGGTGGCGGCGAGGTGTTTGGTGGTGGTGGCGGTGGTCCACGGTGGTCGGGGTGGCCGTGAGGGGCGTCGGGGAGGGGAGGATCTACTGTCGGGCAGGGAAGGAAGGGTTGCTGCGGTGGCTGGCCACGGCGGAGCAGGCGGCCAGGGAGGGAGGCAGTTGGCCGGAGGGGAGAGGGGGATGTGGCGAAGTGGTCGGCGGCGGTCCGGTGGCCGGAGGGTGGTCGGAGGGGCGGTGGTGTGTAGTCGGGAATGGGGCTGGGTAGGGTTTAAATAGGATTAGGGTTTAGGACATAAATGTAATTAGTTTAAATGTTTAGGGTATTTTAGTAATTTAATTAATTAATATCTAATTCAGATAATTATGGATAATAATCTGATATTTTGTGGGTCCTACTCCACCTATTCAATAACCAATGAGGTGTTGCCACCTCACATGGAAATTTTTGCATAAAAACCCTTGACTTTTCATAAATTGCATAAAAGTCCAAAAATTGGAAATTTGCGCAATTATGCAATTTGTCTGGAAAATCACCTGGTTCTAAAAATTACTAAAATTCACAGAATTGAGGGAAAATGCTGGAGAAATGTCCTGGGCTGTGGGGATGAGCCTGGGCAGATGCAGGGTCTGATTTCTTAGGTGATACGGGTCACCGTATTTATTATTTAATAAATACTGCGCACGGTGTTCACTAATTATTTAAGGGCAGTTAGGATCATAATTTTTCTACGGTGTCAATACGATAATTGTAATACGATTAGTGTAGAATATTATCATATTTTTGATTGGGCAAAACAGGTGCCTACTGGTCCTCAAATCTCTAGGGTACAGAGGTGGGTAAAGAGCAGAAAATTAAATAGGGATTAAATACGTACATTTGTAACGATATTTGTGCGACTAAAACGAAGCACAAAACGAGGTTTCTGGGAGTTGCTAAAAATACAGAAAATGTAGTCTAGCAAGTCTAGGGCAGGGATGTGAAATTAGTTTAGGGTTAACAGCTAGTGTGATGCCCTAAATTATTGTGTAATGAACAGGTGCACAATCAATAGATTATATTAATAAATAAATTTTTAAAAAGTTACACTAATTCTAATTAACTAGAAATAATATTAAAATACTGAAATCTGGTCGAGGGAGTTTACAATTGTGGTGAACAAGGGCATTTAGCTAGTCGTTGTCCGTGCCCCCCTCGCCGTACTCAACAACAGAATCTAGCTCAAGCGCCCCAAGCAGATCGGCCTGCGCAACAACAAGAGCGTCGTCCGAACACTGTAGGCCGGTTTTATGCATTGACGCGGGACGAGGTGTCCGCCTCGGACACCGTAGTGACTGGTATATTGCTATTCAATGATGTTCATGCACGAGTACTATTTGATTCTAGTGCTACATATAGTTTTGTATCGTCAAACTTCGTTAGGGAGCACGAATTTATTCAGACACCGTTAGGCCTAAGGCTTAGCGTCAGTACCCCGTCGGGCATGGACTTGCATGCTGACTCAGTTTGTCGTGACGGCTGCATTTTCATCGGAGGAAGAAAATTATCACTTGATGCGATAGTTATAGACATCAGGGAATACGATCTTATTCTGGGGATGGATTGGCTCGACGCTTGCTCGGCGACCATTGATTGTGCAGAAAAGAAAGTCATGTTTCGTCTATCAGGCGAGACCGAACTTTGCTATACGTACAGTCCATCGTCGAGATCGCCGAATGCCTATATGGTAATTTTTATAATATCTGCTCGACGAATGATATATTCCGGCTGTGAAGGGTACTTGGCGTCCATTCGAGGCACTCAGTAAGATTGTGCAAACGTTGAGTCTATTTCTGTTGTGACAGATTTTTCTGATGTATTTCTAGATGAGTTGCCCGACATGCCACCCGATCGAGAGATAGAGTTCACTATAGACACATTTTTAGATATACGGCCGATTTCCAAAGCCCCGAATCGAATGGACCATGCCGAACTGAAGGAGCTGAAGGTCCAACTACAAAAACTTCTCGATCGTGGGTACATCCGTCCGAGTGTATCTCCATGGGGCACACCAGTACTTTTGTGAAGAAAAATGATGGTTCGATGAGACTTTGCATCGACTATCGAGAGTTGAATAAATCAACCATTTGAAACAAGTACCCACTTCCAGGATCGATGGCCTCTTCGATCAACTGTAAGGTGCATTTTTGGTGTCAAGACCAGTAGCAGGAGCAGCGTCAGTTAAGGCGCCTCGATATTCTCAAAAATTGATCTACGTTTGGGCTACCATCAATTAAAGATCAAGCCAGACGATGTGTCAAAGTTTGCCTTCTGCACTCGCTATGGCCACATTGAATTCTTGGTTATGCCATTCGGATTGACTAATGCCCCTGCTGCCTTCATGGATTTGATGAATCGAGTGTTCTGGTTGTGCCTCGACAAGTTTGTAGTAGTGTTCAATGATGATATCTTGGTATATTCAAAGAACAAGGAGGAACCTGAGGAGCACTTGTGGATTGTGCTTCAGACTTTTCAGGACAATAGGCTATACGCAAAACTGAGCAAGTGCGAATTCTGGTTAAGCAATGTTTCCTTTCTCGGGCATATCATCTCTGCGAGAGGCATCACAGTCAATTCAAAAAAAGTTGAAGTAATCGTCGAATGGAAGCAACCTGCATCAGTTAGTAAAATTCGAAGCTTTCTCGGGTTAGCAGGCTACTACAGACGGTTTATGAAAGACTTTTCAAAAGTTGATTTGCCCTTGACTCGCCTTACTCAGAAAGGAGTCACATTTGAGTGGTCTGAAAAATATGAAGCTTTATTTCTGGAATTAAAGCAGTATCTCGTCTCTGCTCCTGTGCTTGCACTGCCAAACGAGAATATGGGATTCCAAATTTTTAGTGACGCCTCAGGCCATGGCTTGGGAGCTGTGCTCATGCAGCAAAATAAGGTGATAGCTTTTGCTTCAAGATAATTGAAGCCGCATGAGCGCAACTATCCGATACATGATCTAGAACTAGCAGCGATTGTGTCCGCACTAAAATTATGGTGACACAACCTTTATGATGTGGTCTGCCAAATTTTTACTGAACACCAGAGCCTCAAGTATCTTTTCACTCAGTCGGACCTAAACCTACGGCAAAGGCGTTGGCTAGAACTGATCAAAGACTATGACTTGTCAATCAACTATACCCAGGCAAAGGGAATGTTGCAGCGGATGCACCAAGTCGAGTATTTGCGGGATCTCTATCCGTCAACTGCAAGTTAAAGAAGGAATTAGAGAGTATGGGCATCGAGATGCGAATTCGATATCGAGGCAAACTGATTGGGGGATCGCTAGCTCAGTTACTCCTTGAACCGAACTTAATAGAAAATGTCAAGTTCGCTCAGGTGAACGACCCATTCTTGTTGATGACGTACGAGTAGATTTCAGCAGGAAAGACGACTGACTTTGCAGCGGATGAAAGCGGAACATTGCGGGTAAGGGGAAGACTGTGTGTACCCAACGATGCAGAAATCAGAAAGGAGATCCTCACGAAAGCTCAATATGCGGCCTATGTATCACATCCAGGAAGTACAAAGATCGTATCAAGGCCTCCGCTTGATCTTCTGGTGGCACAGCATAAAAAATTTGTGGCGCTCTTCGTGTCACAATGCTTGTCTTGTCAGAGAGTAAAGGTCGAGCATCAGAGGCCGTGTAGTGCCCCGCTCCGCATAGGCACTATGTATAAGAGATATTGATTTGCTGACTCAAAAAGGAAGCCTTCTTGAAGAGCTCCTTGTTGAACCAGAAGATGACTGGTCTAGGTGAGTGGGCAGAAACTTTATTCTTCTTGCATGTCTAAATAATGAATCTGAGTTTTTGAATTACTTGTTTGCTTAATAAGATAAGTTTGCATGAATGAAAGAATAAGAACATGCCTGCCTAAAAGAGATAGAACCATTGCAATGCTAAGTATAATAAATGTTGTATGCTAGTTACACTGACACAGCTATTGAACGAACCTTGCCATGCTAGAGAAAGAAAGAGTAGATTTGCATGCTAACTTGAAAAAATAAATAGACCCGTGCCATACTAGCTTTAATTAAAAGATCATTCATATGTTTGCTTGTCATCGTGTATATAATTGCTTGTCTTGGATGCTAAAGCTTGATGGAATGTATGTTTGTTTTGTTATAAGAGTAAATACTTGACTTGTTTGTACAGAGACTAGTAGCCCGCCCTGATATTTCGGTCCTACAGGATCTTGGGGGTGCGACTATTAGATAAGAGAGATATGGATTAAAAGCTTGTATTATCATATTGTGTTATTATTGTGATATGTGATATGCTTGTTATAGAAGGAGCTTACGGTGGATGGAGGCTAAACGACAAGTTTGGAGACTAATAGTGCACCCTGAGCTCAGGTTGTGGCTATTAGATTGGTGGATGGAGATTGATGGGGGTGAGACTAATAGTGCATCCTGATGTTCCGGTCCTACGGGATCCAGGGGGACGTAGCTATTAGATGGGAGGCGGTGCTTCTATTGAGAAGCGTTGAGTTTGTGTTAGAGAAGTTAGCTTGTTCATGGAGATAGCTGCATTCAGGTAGTTAGGGAGCATGCTAGGCTAGCCTTCTTGCATACCTAACTATTTGATGCAGTGACGGACAGGGAAGGAGAACCATATGTTTATATATGCAAATTGTTGCTAACTTGTATGTCTACTGCAGGGATAACCGTTCGACAAGGGTAATAAACACATAAAGTATTTATATAGCTTGCTTGTTCATGAACATGTGCAGCTTAGAATTTATCTAATAGTGTTTCATGCATTTGCATCGGTCGGACAATGACTATTAGTGCAGAGCTGAACCATGAGTCACAGCTACTAATAGTATCAGATAAATGAGTCATTAGTAAGCTGGATTACCGCTACTGGTCATGAGTTTCTCGGGGACCGACATCTTATTGATAGTTCAACTTGTTTGCTTGATTGAATGATAGTCCACTGAATGTTGCATTGTCCCTAGAGTCTTTGAGTATAGCTCACGAGACATGCTGCGCACACCCCGATTGATACATCGTGCTTGAACTGTTTGCCTTGTATGCTTGGTTGTATTGAACCGAATTCTGTTTTCAAAGATGTTTCCAAAAGAAGTAATATGAGTTCGTTCCTCTGCTGCATGTAATGAACCTAGGTAAAACTAGAAAGATCACTAGTAATGTAATATTTTATAACAAAAATTACTTAGTGTTAGTTTTAGTGAATGTTGCTTCTGTTCGTTGATTTTAGACTCACCAGTACTTTCTCCAAAGTGTTGACCCACCAACAGTTTACTTGTTCGTAGGTGCTGGATCGTCCGAGGAAGCGATAGCCATACCTCATCCCCAGGACCTGAAAATATGGTTTCGATGCCTTGAGCCATATCGATTGCTTTGAGCTGCTTTTGTATAGAGGGACATAATGTATGGAACGATGCCATTGTATTCATAGAACCTCGTGCCTTGATTTACTCTATTTACTCAGATGGATTATTATTTGCAATACTGTCCCTCTGCTGCGTACTCGATCGATGTGATGATAGCCACAACTTTAACGATGTTGCCTTGTACGGGCGAAACCCCAGGCTCGTACGATATCACGTCCCGATGGAAACAATTGTCCCGCGGGAGAGCTGGCGCAGTGATTCGAGCCCAGCAGGGGCGGCTGGTTCCTGCGGAAGATCGGAGCATGACAGGTCGGGTGGAGAGATGCAGAACCTTGCTATCCCGGAGTAAAAATGGGACCATATCATGATGGACTTTATTGTTGGCTTACCAAAGATGCAATGGAGAAACAACGCCATCTGGGTCATCGTCGACCGATTAACCAAGTCAGCGCACTTCATTCCATCAAAGTTACTTAGAGCATCGATCGCCTAGCTCAGATATACCTTGATGAGATAGTTCGACTATATGGCGTGCTAGTGTCTATTATTTTGGATTGGAACGGAAGGTTCTTATCATATTTCTGGAAAAGTCTTTAGTCAGCTAAGGGGACCAAGTTGAAGTTCAGTTCAGCATACCATCCTCAGACAGACGGCCAAACAGAGCAGCTGAATCAGGTCCTTGAAAATATCCTACACCTCTGTTAGATCTACTCGAAGTCAAGTTGGGATGTCCATCTACCGTTGGCAGAATTTGCTTACAATAATAGTTACCAGTCCAGCATTCAGATGGCCCCGTACGGGGCTTTGTATTGGCGGAAGTGTAGATCACCTATCTGTTACAACGAATTGGCGAGCGACAGATCCTTGGCCCGGAGCTAGTAGAGCAGATCGTTTAGAAGGTTTGGCTGATCCGAGAGCGATTAAATGTGGCACAAAGCAGACAAAAGAGTTATGCGAATATCCATTGACGACCCCTTGAATTAATAGCTGGTGATCACGTATTTCTCAAGGTCACGCTGATGCATGGAGTTACGATATTTGGAGTACAAGGAGAGCTAAGTCCTCAATTTGTTGGTCTGTTTGAAATTCTCAGGCGAGTCACCCCAGTTGCATATCAAATTGAGCTACCACCGAGCCTATCAGATGTGCATAATGTCTTTCATATATCGCAGTTGCGAAAGTACGTGCATGATCTGAGTTACGTGATAGATTTTGGTCAGTTGGGTTTGCAAGCAGACTTGTCCTATAAGGTAGAACATGTGCAGATCATCGATCGAAAGGATAAGCAGCTACAGAATCGTTCTGTTTCGCTCGTGCGTGTACTCTAGCGAAACCATGCGGTCGATGAATCGACCTGGAAACTCGAATCAGACATAAAAGAGAAATTCTCCACATTGTTTTCTTAGGGGTTGGTTCCATTCCTAAGTTTCGAGGATGAAACTTTTTATTAGTTGGTTAAGATGTAGTGCCATGTTCCCCCTATTCGGGGAGTACGGATAAGAAATACTTGGTATTATTTGATCGATACAGATTAAATCAAGATCCTTTCCTCGTTATGGATTAGTTTTTTCGGAATTAAGTCACATATTTAGCTGATCGTGCCTCGAGGAAGGACTCGTCGGCAGAGTCGCAAGGGGCCTTTCCGTTGTATTTTGTTTCCTTGCCCGTTTTCGATGCCGCTTGGTTGCTTTCTTGTTGGTTTGGTGGTTTACATTTTCTTGAACGGTTTTGATGAATTTTATTGTCTTCGTTCCTTGAACTTCGTATTTTGTATCGAAATTTGGAAGATCGAGGCAAGAGATATTATTCATATGTTGGATGTTGGTGCGTGCAGGTGATTGTGTAGGCGACGACGCACGAGCGGAGTCTTGAAGATCTCCTTCCTCTCCCCCGATTCTAGTTCTTATGAGTGGCCTTACTTTCGATTATTTCCCTTCTTCCAAGTCTTCAAACAAGGGATAATAAGAATCGTTTATGCTTTCCAATCAACGATATCATAATCATATTAACTGGGTCAGGTTTATAAGAAGTAAAATAATGGAACACTTATGCTTGTCACACAACTTCATGGTACGATCATATTGTTGCGTGCTTGTCCGCTGTGCATATATCCTTCCTATGTTTCAATTGTATCTAGAACTTATTCATCTATAACTGTGCAAATGTGAAGTACTTATTCTGCAATGTGATCATTTGAATATATAGACTATGCCTTTGTACTATGTTAAGTAGTTATGCAAATTTTTTAATGTCTTGAATTGTCTTGCTTGATAACCTAGTATTGAGACGTAGTATGGTCACGGACAACTTGTGCACAAGGCTTTCGGTTCCTGCGGACGGTCGTTGGAGCACCGGGATCGATACGGACGGAACAATTTTGATAGTCATTTGAATCGGACGGAATGCGCGTGCAGCGTAGGCCCACTACCTGCGTTGTACCCCATCTTCGTTCAGAGACTATAAAATTGTCCAACATAGCTTGTGATGCCAGTGACCTTATCTATATTTAACTGTACAAGCTAACAATGTCTTCTTGGCAGGGAAGGTCATGGTAAGAGTTGTGCAGGTGTATCAGACGGGCAGGTAAAGTCACCAAGCGGTGGCATATTTATTTCAGACATTTTGAATCATTTCCATATGTAACTTGAACTAAGGCAATGTAGAAAGACCACAATAATAACTTGTTGCTTTATAACATGAATATTTGTGTCGATTAGGTAAGTTGGGTTAGCTCGCCCTCACCGGTACTTTTCAAAGTACTGACCCTCGTTGCAGCAGGTTTCCCGAGCCAAGTTAACGCGGCGAGGAGATGAAGCTTACCCCCCCAACCTATCCATATCTACTCGGCGCACTCCGTTCGTGTCTTTTGAAGCGTGTACAAACCACCCCGGAGCTCGTGCATATTCTTTATGCAGCTCTGAGGCAAGGCGATAGCTTCGCCCGCAGGTCTATTATCTTTTGAAGTTCTAGTAAGGGATGTAATGTAATGGAATGGCTATCTCATTTTGTATCCATCTTGTAAGCCCGCACGACACCCTCTTTACTTTTGAGTCAAGAGTTTGTAACCACAGATGTACATTATCAATAAAGAGAGCTTATCTTTGTTTCAATGTGTTCTTTAGCCTCTGCTCTTTGTTGTTGTATTTCTATAAATATATGTATCATTATTCTAGGCCTTGTGCGGGCGCGCCGTACGCTCGCACGGCATCACGCCCAGGGGACAAATAGCGATTCTGCAGAATCGGGACGTGACACCTTCGTCTCTAGCTCCTCGACCACCGCATTGACTCTAGCTCTATTGTGTAACACCTTATGTATAACTAGGATCCTATGAACATCAATAAATCGTTCAATTCCGAAGTCCTTGATGATCAACCTCGCCGTAAATCTCAGTTGTTTATCCCCGACTTTCGTCTTCCATTGGAACGTGCTCCTATTCAGTTGAGCTTCTTCACCATCGGTTGGACCAACCAAGCGGACGGTAAGGTTCCCTCGAGATTCAAGCACCTGAATCTATCCACCTTCGTGTCCGACACTGAAGCTCTCCCATATACATGCATCCTCGAGTAGAATATTATGCACTATGCACGTCGTCGATGATCCATAGCTCCCCCAAAACTATGCAAATAGAGATGCAGCTGCTATATATTGAGTTTAATACACACCTTCATCTCCTCCCTACCTTTGAACTGCAGAAACCAAATCTCTCAATGAAGCTTTAACAAACCATCCATCACCAAAATCGGACTCGTAGAACAACCCCCACCTGGAGACCGACTATGTCACGCCCCGATTTTGCTAAATCGATAATCGTCCCCCGGGCATGATGCCGTGCACGCGTAGGGCGCGCATGCACAAGGCCTAGGCATAATGATATACTTTAGAACACATGCAACAAAGTACGCAAATAAGATTACACACATTTGAGGCATATAAAAGTTTTCTTTATTGATAATGAACATCTGGTTACAAACTCTTGACCCAAAAGCGATAAGGATGCCACACGGGCTTACAACTTGGATATTGTCACGCCCCAGTCCCAAAATATCGAGGGACTAGCCACGTGGCAATGGCCAGCAGCACACACCAATGGGCAAACCCAATTTAATGGACCCATTAGGGTGCACTTAAGCTGTAAAATAACAGTAAAGGTCTATGATACAAGTCCCCGTCTAATTCTAATCTCATCCACAGAAGGTAATCACAAATCAATGCCAGAATAATCAAAATAAAATATAATCTAACAAGTCTCAATAAAAGTGTCTCGGGGAACAACCTAAGAATAAGTTTGATACATCAATTCAATAGACAGGAAATAAAGTAACTAGAAACAAAAATAACTGAGTATATAAAGCCAATACTCAGGAGAAATCCTTTGGCACGACCTCGTCCTCGGGTTCTGGTACTGCTCCAATGTATGCTCATGTCCCGTACACCTCGGGATAGATCTCCTCTGCTAAACCTGGGGACATAATCTGAATCCAGTCCTTAGGGGACATAGCAAGGTACAAGAATAACTCAAGCCAGAATAAATACAATATAATAATAAATAAAATAATAACAATAGGGTAAACTATATAACCAGCTACGTGATATGCAAGTGAGAGCATCACTAGACTCAGCCTGAGACAACTACAAGCTCTGTGTCGGGGAGCCGGGTAGCAGTGATATCATGTAGTTGTCTAGCTTGGAGTGAGACTACGACGCCGTCATAATATAATCAACCTGTAGCCTGTGTGTCTCTCCCCACCCAATGTAATCACATGTCTCATGTCCACGATGTCTCATGTCCATGTCATGCAGGATCATATCTAATGCATCAAGTCATAATGATATCTAAGCATGTATAAAGTATATGTCATAAAACCTGTATCCTATACAGAATCACCATGAATATCTCAGAAAGATTCTGTCTCATGAACAGTGTTAAGTGTCCTGAGGCATGACGTACTTGATAATGCAAGCACGAGAATGTATAGGGTCTCGATATCCATCTCTAGGTGACGTTACACAACTCCGCGTACGGCGTTGGCACCCGAATATTATTCGGACGCTAAGTAATGTCACACGGTCCTAGGTTAAGCATGTACATTAAAGAAGAATATATAAATGAATAACTCAAGAAACAATATCAGATAACTACTGCAAGTTTGGCACGGTACACTTGCCTGGTGTTTGGTTTCCAACTGCTTCTCTGGTATTCGTAAAATCTTCAGGAATATCTTCGGATGCTGAAACAAACATTACCATCATGCTCAGAAGATATCAAATAGCTAGAATTGTCTGTCCATAAGTCCAATTTGGACACAGGGGCAAAATTGACCATTTCTGGTCAAAGTGGGGTCCACATGTGGCCCACTTCGCACCGAGAAATGTGCCAGAGACAATGTTCTCCAAATTCGTCAAACTTAGTGTCTACAAGTCCAAAACAACGATACGAACCCAATGGAATTTCCAGAACTGGATTCCGATGAGCCGATCACAAAATCTTCAGTTAAGTGGAGCCGTGGGGCCCACGATACGCGATTTTGTCAACGTTCCCAGAATCGAACCAAACTTGGGTCACAGGACCAGCGTATTGCTACAAGTCCGATGGCGTAAGTTTTGTTTCGATACGACGTGCGTACACGAAGTTACAACGAGTTCCAGAACAGGGCCGATA
Source organism: Iris macrosiphon (assembly GCA_036927795.1). Lineage (NCBI taxonomy): Eukaryota > Viridiplantae > Streptophyta > Magnoliopsida > Asparagales > Iridaceae > Iris > Iris macrosiphon. The sequence goes on along the minus strand of JAYESA010000018.1, from coordinate 139,405,468 downwards.
CGGAGTGTTGTCAACGGATACGCGTTGATTTCGGTGTGCACGCACATCCAAATCAACTTGTGCGAAATCCCACACATCCGTATTAACGGCGCGCACCTTTCGGTGAAGTCCGCACATGACCAAGTCATCCCGTTTAACGGGACACACCCAGTTCCGAAGAAAAATAGGGTAATTATTTTCCTAATTTTGGGTCGCAGTTTGCGATCGCCATAGGATGCGATACCCCAAACAAATTATACGGCTATCGAGAGGGTCACGCAGTCTACGCATCACAATAGACGAAACAGAAAATGGGGCAGCGAGGAGAGAGAAACAGTCTCCTAAACAGGGCTTCGAATATGCGTTTCCGCGAGGTAACGTGACGCTCGGCCGGCCAGAGGCTAGGGTTTCTGCGACGGCGGCGGCTAGGGCACGGCGGAGGTCGGCGCTGTGCTGATGGGGGTCGTCGGGGCTTGTCGTCGGAGGGAACGGGGTCGGACGGAGGCGGCCAGAGCTGGTGGTGGTAGGGTTAGGGCACGGCGGCTGCTCGTCTTCGTCGTGGCGAGGTCGGAGCTGACGGAGGGGGAGAAGCGGTGGTGAGTTAGGTTTCGAGGTGGTGGTGGCGGTGAGTCGGCTAGGGGAGGCCAGTGGTTGCGGAGGAGGAAGGTGGCGGTGGTGTTGGTGGACGATGGTGGAGCTGTGGTGCTGGCAACGGGAATAGGGAGCTACGGGGTTTAAATAGGGAAGGGGAGAGGGATCGTGGGTGGGTCGTGGCCGCAGAATGGGGGCGGGTCGTGGGGCACTGAAGGCGGGGTGGGGCCGGTCGTGGCCGGTGGAGCGGGGAACGGGGGAACGAGGGATCGTGGGGGAGTGGGGAGGCCGAGCGGGTCGTTATCAGGTCGGGTCGGGTACGGGTAGGACCCGACCCGTTAGGGTTAGGATTGGGTTTAGGCCAGCCCGGTTCGGTTCAATTGGGCCGGGTTCAGCCCGGTTCAGTCCGGTTTGGGTCAGTTTGAGCCTGGTTCATTTAAAACCTAGGTTTTTAGCTATTTAAAAATAGTTTTTGAGCCCAATAAATTCCAGAAAAATTACACAACATCCAATAATTAATAATACACCCAAAAATATAATTTTTTTAATATTTTAATACTTAATTTAATCTATAAAAATATTAATCTCTGAAGGACATTTTTAATAATTAATTAAAAATTACCGAAAAATCCCGAAAAATTATTTTAATTTTTTTTAAAAAAACAGGGTGTTACAGATATAAAATAAAATAATCATTCCATACATCACATCCTTTACTAAAATTTCAAAATAATATAGACACCTGTTGGCGAAGCTATCGCCTTGCCTCGGAGCTGCATATAAGGGTTACGCGGGCTCCGGGTGCTTTGTATAAGTTCCAAAATTCATGAACGGGGTGCGTTGAGTACTAGACTGGTTGGGGTAAGAAAGATTTAGCTCCTCGTCGCGTCGCTCGGGCTCGGGGAACCTGCTGCAACGAGGGTCAGTACTTTAAAAAGTATCGGTGAGGGCGAGCTAACCCAACTAACCAAATCAAAAGTTTGTTTATATTGAGCATAAAATTTACTGGTGGTCTTTCTATCTTGCCTAGTTCATTTTACAAGCAAGCATTGAGTATCCAACTTTACAGAAATAATTATGCCACCGTTTGGTGACTTTTACCTTCCTGTCTGAACTGCATGCACAATACTTACTATGTCCTTCCCTGCCACGAAGATATCATTGGTCAATCCGAATGGCATTACCAAAAACTCATAGTGGCCGTAGCGAGTGCGAAAGGCTGACATCGGCACATGTCCGGCTTAATCTTGAGCTGATGGTAACCCGAGCGAAGATCAATTTTCGAGAACACTGTTGCATCTTATAACTGATCAAAGAGATCATCAATCCGGGGAAGGGGTACTTATTTCGGACGGTAACTTTATTTAATTCTCGATAATCAATGCAGAGCCGTAACAAGCCATCCTTTTTCTTAACAAACAACACAGACGCACCCCATGGAGACACGCTAGGACGGATATACCCACGATCTAGCAATTCTTGCAACTGAATCTTTAACTACTTTAATTTTACTCTTGGAAATTGGTCGAGTTTCTGGAAATGTGTCTATAGTGAACTCTATCTCTCGATCGGACGGCATACCGGGCAACTCGTCTGGAAATACATCAAAAAAATCTGTCATAACGGGAATGGACTCAACGTTTGCGCAATCTTGCTGAATGTCTCAAACGGACGCCAAGTACCCTTTACAGCCAGAGTGAATCATCAGTCGAGCAAATATTGCTGAGATCACCATGCAGGCATTCGACGCTTTCGACTGTGGACTGCACGCATAGCAAAATTCGATCTCGCCAGGTAGACGAAATACGACTTTCTTTTTCGCACAATCAATGGTAGCTGAGCAAGCGCCGAGCCAATCCATACCCAGAATAAGATCGTAGTCCCTTATGTCTAGAATTATCACATCAAGTGACAATTTTCTTCCTCCGATGCAAATGCAGCCATCTCGACAAACTGAATCGGCAAACAAGTCCATGCCCGACGGGGTACTGACGCTAAGCCTTAGGCCTAACGGTGTCTGAATGAATTTGTGTTCCCAAGCAAAGTTTGTTGACACAAAACTATGTGTGGCACCGGAATCAAATAGCACTCGTGCATGTATATTATTTAATAGCAGCATACCTGACACTACGATGTTCGAGGCGAACGCCTTGTCTCTCGTCAAGGCATAAACCCGGCTCCAGTGTTCAAACGACGCTCTTGTTGTTGCGCAGGCCGATTAGCTTGGGTTCCCTAAACAGAATTTTGCTGCTCTGTACGGCGCTGAGGGACTCAGTTTGGACGATCAAGACAGTCTCGAGCATAATGGCCCAACCGACCATAGTTGAAGCATCCCTGATTTCGACATTCTCTAGCCCGGTGCCCTGTATGGTTGCATTTTGCACAGTGCTGCCCCTGATTCCCCTCCCCCTCCCCCGGATTATTGTCCTGGTTGCCGTCATTATTTGGACGCTTATTAGCATTGTTTCCTCATGTATTACTAGAGGGCTTGAGATGAGAATGTTGCACAGCGCCGGTAGTAGTGGAAGGATATTGCGGTTCCAAGACAAGGGCATGATTTAGGACTTCCCTCATCGTCTCGTACTGTGGAACAACGACGTGCACGTGAATGGAAGGTCGTAGACCGCCTTCAAATCGTCTGGCTCAGCTTGCTGCATTGGGCAGATAAAAACTAACAAACTTGGCCAACCGGTTGAATTATGTGGCATATTGCTTCACTGTCATGCTCCCTTGTTGCACACGTACAAAATCGTTCTCTTTCTGACGACGAATGGGTGGGAGGATAAACTCTTCTTCGAATGCGCCACGGAAGGTGGACCAAGGGATCATCTCGCTATCAGCATCTGCGAAGAGAGATCTATGGTGCATATCCCACCAATCGTGCGCGTTCATACGAAGTTGGAGTTGGACACAGGCGACTTGCTTGTCATTAGGTACTTCTAGGAGTTTAAAGTGATCCTCCAGCTCAGCCAACCAATCTAGCACCATAACGGGATCCTCTGTCCCTCGGAATGACGTGTTCCAGACCTTTTTGAAGTCGGCAAAGTCGAAGGCAGTCACATCCTTCTTCTTTACGGTTCGGGGTACTTCGACTTCGTCTGTTGGTGGCTCCACTGGTGCCGTTACTGTCGTTGCGGAATGGTTGGAAGCTAAGGTCTGAACAATTTATTGCAGAGCATCCACCTGCTTCTGCTGGATCTCAAATCGGGCTTCTAAATTTTTCTCGAACTTGTCATGTCGGGCCTCATCCCTCTTTTGTTGCGCCTCTAGCATTTGCATCATTCGTTCAACTGGATCAACAGAGGGCACGTTGTTGGCTCTCAGAACTAGCCGAAGTGCCAGAAGTACTTGCATCAACTTTTCCTGTTGCTTGTGTTTGAGCCATTCCTGCTAAAATAAGTAACTTACATCAGTCTCATTGAGTATTACGGACTCATTGTATGGAACACATCTCATTTTGCCCAAACGATTTTAAGGGTTCAACTCGGAAGGGACATGGTCATCTTAAGAAAACTTTCTGACACAAGATCAAAGGATCTGAAGCTTTTGCTCTGATACCAATATGTCACGCCCCAATTTCGCTAAATCGATAATCGTCCCCCGGGCGTGATGTCGTGCACGAGTAGGATGCACGTGCACAAGGACTAGGCATAATGATATACTTTAGAACACATGCAACAGAGTACGCAAATAAGATAACGTACATTTGAGGCATAGAAAAGTTTTTTTTATTGATAATGAACATCTGGTTACAGACTCTTGACCCAAAAGCAATGAGGATGCCACACGGGCTTACAACTTGGATACAAAATGAGATAGCCATTCCATACATCACATCATTTACTAAAACTTCAAAACAATATAGACACCTGCTGGCGAAGCTATCGCCTTGCCTCGGAGCTGCATATAAGGGTTGTACGGGCTCCGGGTGCTTTGTACAAGTTCCAAAATTCATGAACGGGATGCGTCGAGTACTGGACTGGTTGGGGGAAGAAAGCTTCATCTCCTCATCACGTCGCTCGGGCTCGGGAAACCTGCTACAACGAGGGTCAGTACTTTGAAAAGTACCGGTGAGGGCGAGCTAACCCAACTAACCAAATCCAAAGTTTGTTTATATGAAGCATGCAATTTACTGGTGGTCTTTCTATCTTGCGTAGTTCATTTTACAAGCAAGCATTGAGGATCCAAATTTACAGAAATAATTATGCCACCGTTTGGTGACTTTTACCTTCCTGTCTAAACTGCCTGCACAATAATTACTGTCCTTCCCTGCCACGAAGACATCATTAGTTTGAGCAAACAATGCAGCAATATATATATATATATATATATATATATATTTGGTCATGGCACATCATTGCCACCGTGGACAAAAGCTACAGTAAGATGGTGACCCTTGCAGCTCGGGTAGCAAGCCCCGCTACAAGGCCCCGTATTACCCGTGCTAGGCTTGCTAACGTAGCTATCCGAGTTTCGCCCGGAATGAATCGGCCCCAATGCCTCGGGCACCGTTCGCAGGAACTAAACCTTATTCACAAATTGTCCGACCGAACCATACATTGACACTAAGTTAATAAATGAAGCAATTCAAGCCAAAAGTGTCATGACCCGCACCCGGAAAATCGAGCATGAGTCGTGGGTACGTCCAGCCTACGCCGCAGCATCGGCGCTAGAACGCTGTCTAGGTCAACTATCTAGATAATAATCTCACACAAAAATCGGACATGACCTCTCCAAAAGGAGGGCAACCACACAATCAAAATATAAACCTGTCAAGATCTCAACTCCAAACGGAGGAGCAAATATCATAATGATAATCACAATATACTCAATCACGAATCTAAGCACGATAAGATAACACAGAGATCTAACAACTATAAAGTCTAACCAACAACGACTACTACAACAACCACAACATCAAATAATAATAATACAACATCCAAAAATAATATACAAACAAGGTCTCAATCCAAAACCGGAGACAAATCCGGTGCTAAAAGCTAATAAAACAACAACAAGATCCTAGTGATCCCGGCTACCAATCCGGAAATCACCCCTAAACTAAAGGGTACCTGTCTGCACCATCGACAGGTTCAGGTCCATAAAACGTCGGACACCAATCCTCCGGATACTCTGAAAAAAATATGTCCAGTCAGGACTGGAGCAAGTACATCTCTAACAGCAGTTCCATTTAAATGATAAAAACTATAAAACAGTTATAGCAAGTAGCAAGAAGAATGAAGCAAGTATGAAACAAGGAAATATGTATAACTGGTGCATAAAGGTAAAGATGCATGGATATCAGAGCAAGATAGTAATAACTGCAAGATACAGAAAATCTAAGCTAAGATCAAGTCCGTGCACATGAACGTGTAGTGAGTCCAGCATGAAAAATATGTAGTGAGTCAAGTCCAGAAACATGTAAGTGAGACAAGTCAAGAAATGCATGAGAGTCCAGACTATAAAGAATGAACTCGGTGTCTTTGAAATACTTGTTTCGACATGTAAACGGCTAGGGGTAAGTACGGCTCACCGCGCACTGGGTGCGCGGCTACTATCATTCCAGATTAGACCAGAGGGAGTGATTCCTGATGATGCCAGATAGGAATATTTACATGTCTACTCGAGTATTTCCCCGCCCCGACTAATACAAGTGGATCCAAGACCCGACACGCAAATCAAGATGAGTCCAGCCTGAACATGAATGATGCCTGTAGGTGATGCCAGTAGTGATTCTAGAATAGAGGCCAGAAACATGAAATATACGTGTCGCAAGTAAATGAATCCAGAAATACCAGTCAGTGTCCCGTGTTGTGCAAGAATAATCAGATGATACTATACTAGAAGCTGAATCATAATAATCATCAGATAATAAAAACTATCAGAGAATGTACTCGCCTGACGTCCTGAGCAACTGACGATCCGAACCGGTATCGTAAGGACCTAATGCGAAAAGCAAGATTAAACAGGGTTCTAATGAGTTAAACAGATATAAAATAATTAAAAATAGGCTTCTAGGGTCGTTCTAGGTCAAACGGGTCAAACCGATAAAATTTGGGTCAAAAAGTCAACTCTAGGTCCAAAAAGTCAACTCTAGGTCAAAACTAGGTCAAAAGTTGACTTTGGCGGTCAACCGAGTCAACTACGGTCAAGTCTGGGTCAAACTAGGGTGCTCCTGAAATTCTAGGTCAAACCGAGCTCATTAAGCTAGAAAACTCACAAACTCGCCTCCTTGAGATACCGGGATACCCTCGGTATCCGATACCTCAACCTAGGCTACGCACCCCGCCTAAACCCGCTAAAACCTATGCTAGCACGCGTAAATATATACACATAAGCATATAAAAATCACTTCAATACTATTCCTAGGCCATTGCTCAAAAACCCCGCTCGAAACCCAATACCTTGGTTATCTTAAGGTATTGAGATACCTCGGTATCTCAAGGTATTGAGATACCGCTCTAAACTCAGCCCGACTACCCCTCTAGCTAACTTACTATGCATAAACCTATATATCTAGCTATAATCTAGGCTAAAATATAGATATCTAATACATATAGGCATATACCTATATATCTATACCCAATACCTTACCTTACCTTACCTTACCCTCAAATATATATATCTATACCTAGATATCTAACTATCTATCTAGCTATGTATATATCTATATATATATATAGATCTATATATCTAGCTATCCCTCTACCTATCCATCTACCTATCTAGTATCAACCTATCTAGTTATCTATCTAACTATCTAACTAGCTATTTATTTATGTATCTAACTATTAAACTATTTACCTATCCATCTAATATCTATATAGCATCTATCTATTTATCTCTAACTACCTAGGTATCTAGTTACCTATGTATCTATCTAACCATCTATGTGTTAATCTATCTATTTTTATATCTATCTATCAACCTAGCTATTCATATATCTACCTATCCATATATCTATCTATCTATCTATTTATCTATGCATCTATCTATGTGTCTATCTATCTAACAATCTATATACCCATCTAACTATAGATCTAGTTATCTATCCATTCACCTTATCTATCCATCAAACTATTTACCTATCTATTTAACCATCTATCTATCTAATAATCTAACTACCTATATATATCTATGTATATATCTCTCCCTCTCCCTCGCATTTGCTGCTGCCCTTGCCTTAACTTGCTGCTGCTGCTACCTTAAACTGCTGTTGCTGCTGCATTTTCTACTTGCTACAGCTGCTGCTCATGCTCTTGCTGCTGCCGCGGCGCTGCCTCGCTCGAGCGAGCTGCTGCCGCGGCGCTGGAACTGCTGCTGCTGCAGGCCGCGCTGCAGCGAGCTGCTGCCGCGGCGCGCTGCCGCTGCTGCCGCGGCGCTGCTGCGCCCGCGCGCTCTGCTGCAGCCTGCTGCTGATGCTTCTGCTGCTGCCGCGACGCTGCCTCGCTCGAGCGAGCTGCTGCCGCGGCGCTGCCTCGCTCGAGCGAGCTGCTGCTACTGCTGAATATTGCTGCTGCTGCGCCTATTTCTGCTGCTGCAGCTGCTGGTTCCAGTCCCAGGCACCCCCCCCTCTCTCAAACACACACACACACTCCTATATACATATACATATATACATATACATATATATACATCTATATATATATAATTAGATATCTATATATATATTCACACTCATCTACACACTCTAACACACACACTAGCACACTAATACACACACACACACTCACAACACTATCAACACACACACATAAGCACACACATATATCTATACATATATAAACACACATCTATATATATATACACACATATATATCTACACTCATATATATATATATATATATATAGGCACTCACTCACACTCACACACACTCACCTACACACTAGCACACACTCACACAAGCACTCACTAACACACTCACAAACACACAACCACACACACACATATATATATATATATATATATATATATATATATATATATATATATATATATATATATATATATATATATATACATAAACACACATACAAATATATATATAAATATATATATATAGACACTAACACTAACACAACACAACACACAACAACACACACCACGCCCACAACGCTCACCAACGCACGCCCAACGGCCCCGACACGCCCAAACACCTATAAATATATAAAATATAGCCCAAGAATTCTAGCACACACTCCCCGATACTAACCCAACGCGCGCACAAGCCCGAAACGAGGAAACCAAGTCGAAATGGCCGTTCGGTCATTTCGACGAACACGTGGTGCGCGGTTCGGAAAACCTCCTGAAACGCACACCAAACGAACTCAGAATCGGCCCAAAATTTACCCACGCACTCTAAACGATGTCTAGATCCTAGAAAATGCGCTCCCACGTCGATTCTAGGCCCGTGGCGAAAACGCACACGCACTTAGAATCGGCGACGACGAAAAGCCCCAATTTCGCCCGAAACGCCCGTTTCTCCGCGACACGACTTTCCGTGTCCGAACGGAGACACACACTCACTCTCAAGACACCCGACAACGTCTACCTAGGTCCATCTAACCTAGGGCATCATCCAAAATTGGGCCAAATTCGGATTCCACCCGAAATTGACACAAAACCTAATGTTAAAGTCTCTAAACCCAACCAAACTAGTTCCAACTTCCTCCCATGGGTAGCCTAAGGGTCTAGGAAGGTTCTAAAATATTAACTACACTATATAAAAATAATTACAAGGGGGAAAATTAGGGTTTACCTCTTGGGAGTTGAAATCCCAAGCCAAAATCTCCAAAATGCTCCAAATCCTCCAATCCAAGCTTCCAAGCTCCCAATCTAAGCTCCAACACAAAATCTAGGCTCTACCCACATAGGTTAGGGAAAATGCAAGGTTAGGGTTAGCAACCATGGAGAATAGAAGAAGAAAGAAGAGAAATAGGAGGAAGGAACTTACTTGGAGAAGGAAGGAAGAAGAAAAAGAAGTGGAGAAGAAGAAGAAGTGAAGAAGAAGATGAAGAAGAAGAGAAAGGGGAGTGGGGGCTGCTGTTCCACGGTCTGGGAGGGGCTGAAATGGTCGGCCAAGGAATAATAAAGGGGGTTTACAAGTTGGAAAATTACCAAAATGCCCCTACACACTTGGTTTCGGGTTCCGGGTTCCAAATGCGCTCAAACTAGTTCCAAATCTCTCCAACTAACTTCCTAAAAATAAAATAAATATTCTAAGCCCCCAAAATAATTCTCACAAGGGTGTGGGCTGGGTCGGACATGGGTCCACTAGGGTCTGACATGGGTCCAGGCTAGCCAAAACCCTAAAACATACAATAAAAAAAATATAATACAATCAATAATTAATTATAAATACAATTAATTATAAATAATACACAATTAACTAAATTAAAAAAAAAAAAAATACCCGGCTCTGAAAATGGGGTGGTGACAAAAAGAATGTGCATATCTACTTTAGCACAGTGCATTTGGCATAGTGTACCTGTCCAAGTGATTGCATTTCGTTTATTCGCACAATATGTTTGCACAGTTATACAGAATAAGTTCTAGCTGCAACCGAACATGAATATATGTAATGCATAACGGACAAGCATGCATCAATGTGATCGTTGAGAATTTCTAGGTGACAAGCATTATAATTGTTTCAAGTCTAACTCTTATTTCATTTGACTCAATTTATTCTTTATTTTGGTATCATTGGGGCATGATGCACAGGTGAGTCAACTTATTAAGAGTGAAGACTTGGAAGAAGGGAGCTAATCGAAGTAAAGCCACTCACAAGTTGGTGAAGTAGGAGAGAAAAGGGGAGATCTTCAAGACTCTGCTTGCGCGTCGCCTACCCGATCACCTGCACGCACTAACAGATGATCAATATCTCCTGCTTCGGTCTCCGAGGTCCGATATAAAATACGGAATCCTGAGAATGAAGGCAATGAAATATATCAAAACCATTCAAGAAAATGCAAGTCATAAACCAACAAGAAAGCAATCAAGCGGCATCAAAAATGGACAAGGAAACCAGCGCAACGGAAAGGCCCCTCTCGACTTTGCCGTCGAGTCCTTCCTCTAGGCATGATCCGTTGGATATGAGACCTGATTTTGAAGAAACCAATCCATAATGAGGAAAGGATCTTGATTCAATCTGTTTCGATCGAACGGTACCAAGTATTTCTTGGCCGCACTCTCCGAATAGGGGGAACGGGACATACATCATAACCATCTAATAGAAAGTTTCATCCTCGAAACTTAGGAATAGAACCTACCCCTAAGGAATAATAAGAAAAACTTCTCCCTCATGTCAGATTCGAGTTCCCAGGTCATTTCTTCGACCGAGTGGTTCCTCTAAAGAACGCACACTAGCGATACTGCCCGGTTTCGTAACTACTTCTCCTTATGCTCCAAGATCTGAACGGGCTCTTCGACGTACGATAAGTTTGCCTGCAGATCCAGCTGACCGAAGTCTACCATATGGTTCGGGTCATGTACGTACTTTCTAAGATGTGAGACATGAAAAATATCGTGCACTTCTGATAGGGCTGGTGGCAATACAATTTGATAGGAAACTGAAGTGACTCATTTGAGAATTTCGAACGGGCCAACAAATCTCGGACTTAGCTTCCCCTTTACCCCGAATCTCGTAACTCTACGCATGGGGGAGACCTTTAAAAATATGTGGTCACCCGTTTGGAACTCAAGGGGGCGACGACGAATATCGGCATAGCTCTTCTGTCGACTTTGTGCTACCTTTAACCGCTCTCGGATCAACCGAACCTTTTGGACTGTTTGTTCAACCAGTTCTGGCCCAAGGATTTGCCTCTCCCCAACTTCATCCCAGCAGATCGGTGACCTACACTTCCGCCCATATAGAGCCTTGTACGGAGCTATTTGGATGCTGGATTGATAACTGTTGTTGTATGCAAATTCGGTCAGTGGCAGGTAGACGTCCCAACTTGACTTCGAATCGATTATGCAGAGGCGCAGCATGTCTTCTAGTACCCGATTCACCCATTCTGTTTGGCCGTCTGTTTGAGGATGGAAGGATGAGTTGAACTTCAACTTGGTCCCCATCGCTGACTGAAGGCTTTCCCAGAAACGTGAGATGAATCATCCGTCCCGATCTGATACTATGGCAACTGGTACTTCGTGCAGTCGGACTATCTCATCAAGGTAGGTCTGGGTGAGGCGATCGGTGCTCCAAGTACTTTTGATGGCAATAAAATGTGCAGACTTGGTTAACTGGTCGACGATGACCCAGATTGCGTCGTTCCCGCGTTGCGTCCTTGGCAGGCCAACAATAAAATCCTTGCTTATGTGCTCCCACTTCCATTCTAGGATAGAAAGATTCTGTATTTCTCCGCCCGGCCTCTGATGCTCTGCTTTCACCCTCTGACAGGTTATGCCTTTCGACACGAAGAGTGCCACATATTTCTTCATGTCGTGCAACCAGAAGATAGTGCGAAGATCTTTATACATTTTCGTGCTCCGGGATGGATCGTATAGGCTGCATAGTGAGCTTCCGCAAGGATCTCCTTTCTGAATCGTTGGGGACGCATAGCCTTCCTTTCACTGGCAACACTCCATTCTTATCTACTGCAAAGTCTTTCGCCTTCTCCGCTAGAATCTGTTCGCACATTTTTCTTAGGAATTGGTCGTCCCTCTGAGTAGATGTGGCCCTCTCTATCAAGTTAGGTACAAATCGCATCTGAGCAACCCGCGTGCCGCGATATTGAATTCGGAGTTCAATGCCCATCTCTTCTAAATCTCTTTGTAACCTGCTATCAACGGACATGTATCCCGCAAAGACCCGACTCAAAGCATCTGCTACCACATTTTCCTTACCAGGAGTGTAGTCTATCATTAAGTCATAATCCTTTATATATTCTAGCCAACGCCGCTGTCGTAGGTTAAGATCCGCTTGGGTGAATAAGTACTTCAAACTTTTGTGATCGGTATAAATTTGGTAAGGCACTCCATAAAGGTAGTGTCGCCATAATTTTAGCCCGAACACAATTGCCACTAGTTCCAGATCATGCATAGGATAATTCTTTTCGTGCTTTTTTAGCTGTCTTGATGCATAGGCTATCACCCTATCCTGTTGCATAAGTACACACCCTAAGACCTGCCATGACGCGTCGCTGATGATTTGGAATCCTGAAGTCTCGTCTGGTAGTGCAAGTAATGGGGCAGAGGTTAGGCGATGCTTTAAGTCTTTAAACGAGGCTTCGCAGTCGATGGACCACTCAAATGCGACTCCCTTCTGTGTGAGGCGAGTCAGAGGTGATGCTAGTTTGGAAAAATCCTTTACGAACCGCCTGTAGTAGCCCGCTAACACGAGAAAGCTTCAAATTTTACTGACGGATGTACGTCTCTTTTACTCGACGATGGCCTCAACTTTTCTTGGATCGACTGAAATGCCTCCCGCAGAAATGATGTGCCCGAGAAAAGATACACTGCTCAGCCAGAATTCATACTTACTCAGTTTCGTATATAACTTGTTGTCCCGAAGAGTCTGTAGCACGGTCCGTAAGTGCTCTACATGCTCCTCCCCATTCTTCGAGTACACCAAGATATCATCGATGAACACTACTATAAATCTATCGAGGTACGGTCGGAACACACGGTTCATTAAGTCCATAAAAGCGGCAGGGGCATTGGTCAATCCGAATGGCATTACCAAAAACTTATAGTGGCCGTAGCGAGGGAAAAAGGCTGACTTCGGCACATGTCCGGCTTAATCTTGAGCTGATTGTAACCTGAGCGAAGATCAATTTTCAAGAACATTGTTGCAGCTTGTAACTGATTAAAGAGATCATCAATCATGGGAATGGGGTACTTATTTCGGACAGTGACTTTATTCAATTCCCGATAATCGATGCAGAGCCATAACGAGCCATCATTTTTCTTAACAAACAACACAGGCGCACCCCATAGAGACAAGCTAGGACGGATATACCCATGATCTAGCAATTTCTTGCAACTGAATCTTTAACTCCTTTAATTCTGCCGGGGCCATTCGATACGAATTCTTGGAAATTGGTCGGGTTTCTGGAAATGTGTCTATAGTGAACTCTATTTCTCGATCGGGCGGCATGCCGAACAACTCGTCTGGAAACACATCAGGAAAATCTGCCACAACGGGAATGGACTCAACGTTTACGCAATCTTGCTGAGTGTCTCGAACGGACGCCAAGTACCCTTCACAGCCGGAGCGAATCATCCGTCGAACAGATATTGCTGAGATCATCATGCAGGCATTCGATGCTTTCGACTGTGGACTGCACGCATAGCAAAATTCGATCTCGCTAGGTAGACGAAACACGACTTTCTTTTTCGCACAATCAATGGTAGCTGAGCAAGCGCCGAGCCAATCCATCTCCAGAATAAGATCGTAGTCCCTTATGTCTAGAACTATCGCATCAAGTGACAATTTTCTTCCTCCGATGAAAATGCAACCATCTCGACAAACTGAATCGGCAGGCAAGTCCATGCCCGACGGGGTACTGACGCTAAGCCTTAGGCCTAACGGTGTCTAAATGAATTTGTGTTCCCTAGCAAAGTTTGTTGACACAAAACTATGTGTGGCACCGGAATCAAATAGCACTCGTGCAGGTACATTATTGAATAGCAACATACCTGACACTACGGTGTTTGAGACGAGCGCCTCGTCCCTCGTCAAGGCATAAACCCGGCCCCAAGTGTTCGAACGACGCTCTTGTTGTTGCGCATGCCGATTAGCTTGGGGTCCCTAAACAGAATTTTACTGCTCTGCACGGCACTGAGGGACTCGATTTGGACGATCAAGACAGTTTCGAGCATAATGGCCCAGCTGACCACAGTTGAAGCATCCCTGATTTCGATATTCGCTAGTCCGGTGCCCTGTACGGTTGCATTTTGCACAGTGCTGCCCCTGATTCCCCCCCCGGATTATTGTCCAGGTTACCGCCATTATTTGGAAGCTTTTTAGCGTTGTTTCCTCCTGTATTACTAGAGCGCTTATGATGAGAATATTGCACAGCGCCGGTAGTAGTAGAAGGATATTGCGGTTCCAGGACAAGGGCATGATTTAGGACTTCCCTTATCATCTCGTACTGTGGAGCGACGACGTGCGCATGAATGGAAGGTCGCAGACCGCCTTCAAATCGTCTGGCTCGGCTTGTTGCGTTGGGCAGATAAGAACTAGCAAACTTGGCCAACCGGTTGAATTTTATGGCATATTGCTTCACTATCATGCTCCCTTTGTTGCAAACGCACAAAATTGTTCTCTTTCTGACGACGAATGGGTGGGGGGATAAAATCTTCTTTGAATGTGCCATGGAAGGTGGACCAAGGGATCGTCTCGCTATCAGCATCTGCGGAGAGAGATCTATGGTGCATATCCCACCAATCGTGCACGTTCATACGAAGTTGAAGTTGGACACAGGCGACTTGCTTGACATCAGGTACTTCTAGGAGTTTAAAGTGATCCACCAGCTCGGCCAACCAATCTAGCACCACAATGGGATCCTCCGTCCCTCGGAAGGACATGTTGCAGACCTTTTTTAAGTCGGCAAAGTCGAAGGCAGTCACATCATTCTTCTTTGCATTTCGGGGTACTTCGACTTCGTCTGTTGGTGGCTCCACCGGTGCCGCTACTATCGTTGCGGAATGGTTGGAAGCTAAGATCTAAACAATTTGTTGCAGAGCATCCACCTGCTTCTGCTGGATCTCAAATCGGGCTTCTAGATTTTTTTTGAACTTGTCCTATCGGGCCTCATCCCTCTTTTGTTGCGCCTTTAGCATTTGCATCATTCGTTCAGCCGGATCAACAGAGAGCGCAGGTCGTTGGCTCTCAGAACTAGCCGAAGTGCCAGAAGTACTTGCATCAACTTGCCCTGTTGCTTGTGTTTGAGCCATTCCTGCTAAAACAAGAAACTTACATCAGTCTCATAGAGTATTACGGACTCATTGTATGGAACGCATATCATTTTACCCAAACAATTTCAAGAGTTCAACTCGGAAGGGACAAGGTCATCTTAAGAAAACTTTCTGACACGAGATCAAAGGATCTGAAACTTTTGCTCTGATACCAATATGTCACGCCCCGATTTTGCTAAATCGATAATCGTCCCCCGGGCATGATGCCGAACACGCGTAGGGCGCGCGTGCACAAGGCCTAGGCATAATGATATACTTTAGAATACATGCAACAGAGTACGCAAATAAGATAACACACATTTGTGGCATAGAAAAGTTTTCTTTATTAATAATGAACATCTGGTTCCAGACTCTTGACCCAAAAGTGATAAGGATGCCACACGGGCTTACAACTTGGATACAAAATGAGATAGCCGTTCCATACATCACATCCTTTACTAAAACTTCAAAACAATATAGACACCTGTTGGCGAAGCTATCGCCTTGCCTCGGAGCTGCATATAAGGGTTGCGCGGGCTCCAGGTGCTTTGTACAAGTTCCAAAATTCACGAACGGGGAGCGTCGAGTACTGCACTGGTTGGGGGAAGAAAGCTTCAGCTCCTCGCCGCATCGCTCGGGCTCGGGGAACCTGCTACAACGAGGGTCAGTACTTTGAAAAGTACCGGTGAGGGCGAGCTAACCCAACTAACCAAATTCAAAGTTTGTTTATATGAAGCATGCAATTTACTGGTGGTCTTTCTATCTTGCCTAGTTTATTTTACAAGCAAGCATTGAGTATCCAAATTTACAGAAATAATTATGCCACCGTTTGGTGACTTTTACCTTCCCGTCTGAACTGCCTGCACAATACTTACTATATCCTTTCCTGCCATGAAGACATCATTAGTTTGAGAAAACAATGCAGCAATATATATATATTTGGTCATGGCACATCATTTCCACCGTAGACAATAGCTACAGTAAGACGGTGACCCTTGCAGCTCGGGTAGCAAGCCCCGCTACAAGGCTCCCGCATTACCCGTGCTAGGCTTTGCTAGCGTAGCTATCCGAGTTCCGCCCGGAACGAATCGGCCCCAGTACCCCGGACACCGTTTGCAGGAACTAAACCTTATGCACAAGTTGTCCAACCGAACCATGCATTGACACTAAGTTAATAAATGAAGCAATTCAAGCCAAAAGAATGTACATATCTACTTTAGCACAGTGCATTTGGCATAGTCCACCTGTCCAAGTGATTGCATTTCAATTATTCGCACAATATGTTTGCACAGTTATATAGAATAAGTTCTAGCTACAACTGAACATGAATATATGTAATGCATAACGGACAAGCACGCATCAATGTGATCATTGAGAATTTCTAGGTGACAAGCATTATAATTGTTTCAAGTCTAACTCTTCTTTCATTTGACTCAATTTATTCCTTATTTTGGTATCGTTGGGGCGGGATGCATAGGTGAGTCAACTTATTAAGAGTGAAGACTTGGAAGAAGGGAGCTAATCAAAGTAAAGCCACTCACAAGTTGGTGAAGTAGGAGAGAAAAGGGGAGATCTTCAAGACTCCACTTGCGCGTCGCCTACCCGATCACCTGCACGCACCAACAGATGATCAATATCTCCTGATTCGGTCTCCGAGGTCCGATACGAAATACGGAATCCTAAGAACGAAGGCAATGAAATCCATCGAAACCGTTCAAGAAAACGCAAGTCATAAAACCAACAAGAAAGCAATCAAGCGGCATCAAAAATGGGCAAGAAAACCAGCGCAAGTCCTCCTCGAGGCACGATCCGTTGGATATGGGACCTGATTTCGAAGAAACCAATCCATAACGAGGAAATGATCTTGATTCAATCTGTCTCGATCGAACGGTACCAAGTATTTCTTGGCCGCGCTCCCCGAATAGGGGGAACGGGGCATTACAGATTAGCTGTCATGGGACCGATAGTCTGTAACACCCTGTTCCGCTCAAGCGGACTGCCGTCTCAAACGGCAAAAGTGCAACTGTCCCGACCCGCTTTGCCTCGAACGAGAAGCAAAGGATATCCAGACTTGTCCCTACAGGAATCCGGCTTGGACTTTCAGAGGCTCGCTTGACGTATCGCTCTACCGAGGCGAATCATCGCTAAGGTGGGTGGCTACGGTGAACTTGTCTTTGCTTAGCCAGCACACATAAAATCTGGAATGTTCATGCTAGTCGCTAGGTGAATCACCCCCTGCATGCTAATAAATCCAACGCACTTAGCTAAAGGAATAATCCCAACTTGTATTGCTTATGCTAGAACATGAAAATTGAAATACTGCTTGTATTCAGACCCTCGCATGCTAAGTCCCTAACGGTTTCATCTCTCGGCTTACCTTCGGGTCCGAGCAAACGTGTTTACTTATGTTCCTTAGAAACGCATGCTTGTCTGCTTATGAATGTCTAACGTTATTGTATTGTGCAATGTATAAGCTCAATCCTGAATGCATGAATGGAACGTAGATGCAATATAAATGAATCATGCAATACTGCTTGTCTTGTACTCACGTAGCCTCCGGGCGATAATCACGTAGCCTCCAGGCGATAAATCACGTAGCCTACAGGAGATAATCACGTAGCCTACGGGCGCACGTAGCCTACGGGCGATATTCACGTAGCCTCCGGGCGGATCACGTAGCCTTCGGACGAATGAATGTTATTGTTCGATCACGGACAACTTGTGCACAAGGTATAGTTCCTACGGGCGGCTGCTGGGGCACTGGCACAGTTCTGGCTCCGGACGGAACTCACGTTTAGTCTCACATACTTGGACGAGGTGGTATGCTGCGCCTCTCGTATTTGCATGTAGCAAACCATCTTCGTCACAGACTAGTCCATTATGGCAATCAAGCCAGTGATCATCAAGTATATTTGAACCTGTTGCATACTAACTTGTGTCTTCGTGGCAGGGAAGGCATGGTAAGTTGTGCAGGTGATTCTGATAGTCAGGTAAAAGACACCGAACGGTGTCAAGTATATTTCAAGTAAATCATTGTATGCAACACACCTGATACTCCTGTAAATCGTATACTTGTAGCGTGATCTTGCCCACAATATCGTGTTTGTATATGCTATGCCTCTTGAATGTTATACTTGCCCGTGCATGAATTAATAATGTTTGCCTTGGACAGGAAAGGTAAAATGGTATGTCTCGCCGTGTTTCCTCTAACATCGCACGACGCACTGCCCTACACGTTAGGCTATTCAATCTTTCCATAAAACTGATCCTAAGGCAACTAGAAAAACAACTTAATAGTTGGTGCACGGAACCTGTATTACGTGTTTGGATTTGTTGAGCGGGCGAGTAGCTTCCCCACCAGTGCATTCAATGTACTGATAATCCACCAGTTTGTATGCAGGGTGCGGGAGAACCTCGTTCGGTGCGGATGCCTCCTTCGTACGTGCTAAGGCCAGGAGTTCCCTCTGAAGCCTTGCAACGGTGCGTCTGGAACAGAAGCACATATACAAGACATAATGTTGGAACATAGCCCGAACTCGCCTGGACATCGCCTGTACAATCATTCCACAATTGTAGCCACTTGGCACGCTTTTACTATTTCAGAGAGAGAGGCTTGAGCGACTTGTAATCTCGGCTATACGCCGCCTGTAACACATGTTCATATCAATAAAAGAGCTTGCTTTACTTCAACTTCTGTTTCAATGCTTCCGCTATATTGTTGACTCAGTGAACCTGTTACCGAATCGCTATGCGTTCATGACTCCGCTGCACTCGGACAATCTGTGCGACTCTGTGGCTTAGAACTCTTGTCGCCAGCTAATGAACCATGGCCTTGCACGGGCGTGAATCACGCTCGTGCGGCATCACGCCCGGATGGGTCAAGCGATCGTTCCGCGGGAGCGCTGGCGAGGGTGATTCCCGCCTAGCGGGAACGGCCGATTTGCCTGCGGGAGATCGGGGCGTGACATAGTGGTATCAGAGCCTGGCTTCTACGCCTTTAGACTTCGATTCGATATCTCTGTTTCGAAAGCTCGTTCGTGGGTTATGTGCACGCTCTCTCTCAATGCCTCGATAGGATGTTCCAACAATAAGTCTAAATACTTTCAAAATGTATTTTGAATGATATGATTGCTTGCTTGTATGTTGCTGTGCTGCGAGTGGCCTTTGTGCCAACCTGTGCGAACCCTTGAGAGTATCGCTAGTAGCTTGTCCGATTTTACTAACTCTAAGTTTGGTTGAATACATCTATTCGAGGGACGCCTTGAACTAGTGCACCATCCAAGACTTAAGAAAAAGTGGAACTCGAGTGCTGAGACTTCGCTATCACTAAGCTGGTTGACGTGTTCACGCTAGAGGGGCCCTTCGAAAGTGCGCACGATCCAGTCTAAGCGATATGCTGATTTCAAAGCTTGTGCAAGTGAATATCCAAATGAACAAGTACAACGACTTGTCTAGGATTGCCTCAACCCTAGATTACTGCTTGTCCTCAGTAAGTCTCGAGGACGAGACTTTTTCTGAGTTGGGTAGGATGTAACACCCCGTTCCACTCAAGCGGACTGCCGTCTCAAACGGCAAAAGTGCAACTGTCCCGACCCGCTTTGCCTCAAACAAGAAGCAAAGGATATCCAGACTTGTCCCTATAGGAATCCGGCTTGGACTTTCAGAGGCTCGCTTGACGTATCGCTCTACCGAGACGAATCATCGCTAAGGTGGGTGGCTACGGTGAACTTGTCTTTGCTTAGCCAGTACACATAAAATCTGGAATGTTCATGCTAGTCGCTTGGTGAATCACCCCCTGCATGCTAATAAATCCAACGCACCTAGCTAAAGGAATAATCCCAACTTGTATTGCTTATGGTAGAACATGGAAATTGAAATACTGCTTGTATTTAGACCCTCGCATGCTAAGTCCCTAACGGTTTCATCTCTCGGCTTACCTTCGGGTCCGAGCAAACGTGTTTACTTGTGTTCCTTAGAAACGCATGCTTGTCTGCTTATGAATGTCTAACGTTATTGTATTGTGCAATGTATAAGCTCAATCCTGAATGCATGAATGGAACGTAGATGCAATATAAATGAATCATGCAATACTGCTTGTCTTGTACTCACGTAGCCTCCGGGCGATAATCACGTAGCCTCCGGGCGATAAATCACGTACCCTACGGGCGATAATCACGTAGCCTACGGGCGCACGTAGCCTACGGGCGATATTCACGTAGCCTCCGGGCGGATCACGTAGCCTTCGGGCGAATGAATGTTATTGTTCGATCACTGACAACTTGTGCACAAGGTATAGTTCCTGCGGGCGGCTGCTGGGGCACTGGCACCGTTTCGGCTCCGGACGGAACTCACGTTTAGTCTCACATACTTGGACGGCATGGTATGCGGCGCCTCTCGTATTTGCACGTAGCAAACCATCTTCGTCACAGACTAGTCCATTATGGCAATCAAGCCAGTGATCATCAAGTATATTTGAACCTGTTGCATACTAACTTGTGTCTTCGTGGCAGGGAAGGCATGGTAAGTTGTGCAGGTGATTCTGATAGTCAGGTAAAAGATACCGAACGGTGTCAAGTATATTTCAAGTAAATCATTGTATGCAACACACCTGATACTCCTGTAAATCGTATACTTGTAACGTGATCTTGCCCACAACATCGTGTTTGTATATGCTATGTCTCTTGAATGTTATACTTGCCCGTGCATGAATTAATAATGTTTGTCTTGGACAGGGAAGGTAAAATGGTAAGTCTCGCCGTGTTTCCTCTAACATCGCACGGCGCACTGCCCGATACGTTAGGCTATTCAATCTTTCCATGAAACTCATCCTAAGGCAACTAGAAAGACAACTTAATAGTTGGTGCACGGAACCTGTATTACGTGTTTGGATTTATCGAGCGGGCGAGTAGCTTCCCCACCAGTGCATTCAATGTACTGATAATCCACCATTTTGTATGCAGGGTGCGGGAGAATCTCGTTCGGTGCGGATGCCTCCTTCGTACGTGCTAAGGCCAGGAGTTCCATCTGAAGCCTTGCAACGGTGCATCCGGAACAGAAGCACATATACAAGACATAATATTGGAACATAGCCCGAACTCGCCTGGACATCGCCTGTACAATCATTCCACAATTGTAGCCACTTGGCACACTTTTACTGTTTCAGAGAGAGAGGCTTGAGCGACTTGTAATCTCGGCTATACGCCGCCTGTAACACATGTTCATATCAATAAAAGAGCTTGCTTTACTTCAACTTCTGTTTCAATGCTTCCGCTATATTGTTGACTCAGTGAACCTGTTACCGAATCGCTATGCGTTCATGATTCCGCTGCACTCGGACAATCTGTGCGACTCTGTGGCTTAGAACTCTTGTCGCCAGCCAATGAACCATGGCCTTGCATGGGCGTGAATCATGCTCGTGCGGCATCACGCCCGGATGGGTCAAGCGATCGTTCCGCGGGAGCGCTGGCGAGGGTGATTCCCGCCTAGCGGGAACGGCCGATTTGCCTGCGGGAGATCGGGGCGTGACATAGTCTAACCCTCAATCTTTGACTCACCTCTATTCGTCGTTTTGTCTTGATGAACCGAATCCTCCGTATCCTTCAAATTATCTCGAAGACTCTCCTCAATAAGTTCTCGATGATGTACAATTCCTATCGAACACCCCTCGAGCCTCCATCTGATGTATGTGGTTGGTCTATACAACTCAGCGGCTTGAGCTTGTACATACCACAACATATATATCTTCGAGCCAGCAGTTGGGAACCTTTCGTAAGCTTTCAATCTTTATCTCCAAACATAATGCGACCGCCATCATCAGCAAGCTTTTCTACCGAAACCAAGTTATCGCGCAAACTTAGCACATGACCAACTCTCTTGAGAATGAGTTTCTCGCTAAGCTTCGTTGTCAAGTGTACGTCCTTGATGTCCACAACTGATGTCGTCCCCTTGTTGTCCATCTTCACACATCCAAACAACCGCCTAGGTATGACATAAAGATCCTCCTCTACGGAGTGGTGTGAAACGATGCCCCCGTATCAATGACCCAATCGTCGTCATGACACATGCCACAAGGTTCCTCTGTGTCGGTTGATCGATAATGAGATCTCTCATAGCCGTAAAATCTACTTGATCATCATTGCCTTTAGCCTTCCCATCTTTGAGCTTCGTACAGTTCCTTTTAAAATGACTCATTTTGCCACAGTGATAGCAGTCCTCCTTGCGGTACATAGCCGCAAGATCCCGAGAACTCCCCTGCATCCTCTCCTGTGACGTGAGTCTTCCCTTCCCGTAAGAAGCAACTAGAGCAGACTCCTGTGACGATTCAACAAATTGCTTAAGCCGGACTTACTCATTCAACACACTACTTTTGACTGCCTCCATCATGACAACTCCATCAGGCACGAAGTTGATTACCGATACCGCCAACATCTCCCAGCTTTCTGACAGAGAACTCAAAAGCATCAAGGCCTGAAGCTCATCGTCAATCACTATCTTCATCGTAGAGAGATGATTGATAATTCCATGAACGTTGTTCATATGTTGTGCTACCGAGACACCCTTTGTGTTCTTCGAGTTGATGAGTTAGCAAATAAAAAATGCCTTGTTGTTAGTCGTCTTCTGTTCGTATAGCGAATGCAGCTTCTCCCAAAGTGGTTTTGCCGAACTCTCCCTGGACACGTGATGAAACACTGAATCGTCCAACCATTGGCTGATGAATCTAACGGCCTTCCGATCCAATCGTTTTCAGTCATCAACAAATTTGTCTGATGTCTTGGTGTTGTCGCCCTCCAACGGACCATGCAAATCCTTGCACCAGAGTAGATTCTTCATCATTGGCTTCAAAATTGTTCAGTTCTCCCCTGTGAGGGTGATTATACATGTATCCATCTGCCCCGTACTGAATCACCCTATAGTAGACCCTTAGAACTCGTTCAGGCATAACCCAACTGAATTTGGCTTAGTCCCTGCCAAAGAGTTTTGTCTGAAATACACTGAGCTCATACCCAATTCGGCCTGGACCGAATTCATGCATGTACATACAGACTGGACCCCAACAATAGATACGGAATACGAACATTTTCACCTACAAGTATTAGATACAGATACGGACACGATACAGCTATCATTTTTTTGTCCCTACAATGTACTGAGTAAGAAGTGTGTATGCAGGAAATATGAACAAAATCTGTTGAGAACTCAAGACCAGAGAATACAATATCACCACACAAGGCCTCTCCTTCAATTATGTATCAAGGGTTGCTAATTCAGTTGTCCATTCTCTAGCATCTCATGTAGTGAGATCTAGCTTATATCCGGAACCTATTTATATCAGGTTTTACCTTCTTGTATTTTGGCTGCACTCAGTTATGATGTAGCTGACTTGTAACCTGATGTTCATTGAATAAAATGGTTCTTTGGCAAAAAAAGAAAAAGAAAAGCTCTACTACTACTACTATTACTACATGCATTGCGATTTCCTGAGTGCAAGCAACATGTCTGACCACCTCTATACAAGCGACAACAGCCTATTCCTCACTTTAGTGTGTGTGTGATAACCTCACTCCCTCCCATCCTAACCTCACCCACAGCCCACAAGAAAAGACTTATAAATCCAGCACTTCCCCCTATCTCAGCATGCAGTCAGTCTACCACCACCACTGCCACTCTCCCTCCGCACAAACAAAGAACAAAGAGTCGAGCAAACAGAAGAAGAAGAAGAAGAAGAAGAAGAAGAAACAGTCAAGAAATGGTTGCAGTTGGAGGTGATCACATTCACAATTACCTCACAATTGCAGAGGTACACATTTGCCATTCATTCATTCATTCTTGTGACTGACAAAAATAACTAACTAACAAACATACATGTTCATTCTCTTTGATACAAGATTTTTGAGGAGCTGAAGAGAATGAAGGACATAGGCCTCCCCATCACAGCCATCAACCTCGTCCACTACATCAAGTCCATGATCTCGGTCGGCTTCCTCGGGCGCCTCGGGCGCCTCGAGCTCGCCGGGGGGGCCCTCGCCGTAGGCTTCACCAACATCACCGGGTACTCCGTCCTCTCCGGCCTCGCCCTCGGCATGGATCCCATCTCCTCCCAGGCCTCCGGCTCCGGCAACCGCCCCCTCCTCCGCGCCACCCTCCGCCGCGCCATCGTCCTCCTCCTCGTCGCGTCCCTCCCCATATCCCTCCTCTGGCTCCACCTCCATCCGATACTAGTGGTCCTGAACCAAGACCCCGATGTGGCGGCCGTCGCCGCCCGATACTGCCTCTACTCCCTCCCGGACCTCCTCGCCAACTCCCTCCTCCACCCCATCCGAATCCACTTCCGAGCGCAGGGCGACACGGTCCCCCTCATGTACTCCTCCGCCTTCTCGGCCCTCCTCCACCTCCCTCTAACCGCCTTCCTCACAGGAAAGCTCGGCGTCCCCGGTGTGGCGGCCGCCGCCTGCGCCACCAACTTCAACACCCTCCTCTCCCTCCTCGCCTACACGGCACTACTCGACCGACACGACACCGTTACCGGGCGGAGCAGTAGCCTCTACGCCCCCCTGGCGCCTCCGCCTGGGGGCGGGGGCGGAGGCGCGGGGGGCTGGGGACCGCTGCTCAAGCTGGCGCTGCCGAGCTGCCTCGGCGTGTGCCTCGAGTGGTGGTGGTACGAGCTGATGACGCTGGCCTCGGGCTACCTCGAGAACCCGAGGGTGACGCTGGCCGCGTCGGCGATCGTGATCCAGACGACGTCCTTAATGTACACCCTCCCCACGACGCTGAGCGCCACGGTGTCGGCCCGCGTCGGGAACGAGCTGGGCGCGGGCAGGCCGCGGCGGGCGCGGGTGGCGGCCGCCGCGGCGATGGCGCTGGCGGTCGCGGGGTCCTGCGTGAGCCTGGCGTGGGCGACGCTCGCGAAGGAGGCGTGGGGGAGGGTGTTCACGGACGACGGGGAGGTCCTGGAGCTCACCAAGGCGGTCCTGCCCGTCATCGGGCTGTGCGAGCTGGCCAACTGCCCGCAGACCACGGGCTGCGGCGTGCTCCGGGGGACCGCCCGGCCCGCGGTGGGGGCGGCGATCAACTTCTACTCCTTCTATTTGATAGGGGCGCCAATGGCGGCATTCTTAGCCTTCGGGATCGACCTAGGCTTCGTCGGGCTGTGTCTCGGCCTGCTCACAGCGCAGGTCCTCTGCGCGGTGTCGGTCGCGGCGGCGACGTCCTTCACCGACTGGGAGCGGCAGGCTGCCAAGGCTGAGAATCTGGTCGGGGAGGTGATGGCCCAAGACAAGGAAGGATCAGGATCAGGTGAAGGACTGTTTCTTAAGGAGGAGCTTGTGCTACCTATTTGACGACCTACAGATTGTATAAATTTGATATATGTATATGTTTCTTTCATCACTATACTTTTAACCACCACATCAATTCACAGTTCTTGCATGGTAAGCCCAACATTGATAAAAGAATACCAAATACTGGATCATCTACCCTCTACATCATGTCGACCCGACCCATACGGCTGATATCAATACGCTTTGGTACATCCCGATCCGATACCATCCGATATCCCATACTATCAGATAATGAACGAAAAAGATTAGCTTCTACATCATGGTTTTGTAGTATCTGCTGATACCGATCCGATGCACCTGATACCGATACAATTTGGTATATCCCTATTCGATACGGTCGATAATAATACGGTTTGGTATATCCCGAGCCGATACCCAATACTAACATTGGGAGTCTCTTTTTCGGTCATTCAGCAAAAAAAATTGAACGAAAAAGACCAATCAACAATGGTGTAAAAATATAATAAAGTTGTAAAAGCATGTAAGAGAAAAAGAAAAAAAAATGTATCTATCGCATGTAAACCAATCGACGAGAGTGACTATTATTTCATTCAATTTTAAAACTATTAAAAAACGACACTAAAGATACTCAAAATTATGTCTAAATGTATAATATATATATTTTTTAAAATGTTGATAATTTATTAATAATTATTTTCTTTTTGATACCAAAAAATTCGATATTCCAAATCGAAACCGCTGATGCTGCCAATATCACGGATCCCGATACTCATAGGAATAGCCTGACACCGATTCCGGTACTGCGAACCTTGCTCTGCATGAGACTAGAACTGGATAACTATTTCTAGAGTAAACGAAAGTCTCGTGGCCTAACGATATGCCGATGAGAGGAGATACGGTACCGATTCCGAATCTTCCACAGCTTCGCCTCCATCGCCATGGTTCCCATCTCGTCTCCTTTAAGTAGGTTGGCCTCCATGCTCGTAATCTATTCTACGGGGTTAAGACAAAAATGAGTGACGGGATGGAATGGGAAACGGAACGGCAATCCGATCTCTCGTCACACAACCACCGAATTGAATTCAACTCTGATTTGGCCGGTCCTTAGTAGCTTTCCCAGGTGGACCCCAAAGAGATTTTCTTCCGTGTGTTCTACTTCTTTTTTTCTGGCCTTTTGCTAACAAAAGGCAAAGTCGTATATAATTAGAAAGCTGTTAGACAAACAAAACAAATTAAGAATTGACTAATCCTTGTCGATGAGTAAAGGAAAATACTCTTTCAAGGGAAACCAACAAGTATTATTCCTGGATACTCAAACAGCATATACAGTTAAACTGTCAAAGAACAAGAGGAAGGTGCAGCTCAACTAATATTTGACATATATATCATATATGTAAATTTCTGGGTTTCCTCTTCATATCAAGTGTTTGAACAATATGGAGAATATATTTACTTCCCCCGGTCGACACACAGGCTTGAATTATATTATGAGCAGCTATTATTCCTCACATGAACAAACCTCTGAACAAAGAAGTAACAAACTTGTAAGAATGGAACAGGGCTACAAGCCTACAACACAATGCAACATATTTTAGATGTGTACATCTAATACTACTTGCTACCATTTCATGGCATAGTTGTGACCTAAGTTAAAGACTTAGAATGGTTAACTCGATGAGATGAAAATTATCGGAGATGGAGAAGGCTTCGCACAGGCAGGTAATGGTTCGAAGACCTACTGTCAAAAAAAAAAAAAAATCATTCTTACAAGTAAGAAACATCTTCTCCTGGGATTAAATACGATGAAACCATTTGCATGTATATATATTTTTTCAGGTTCTGCGATGAACTTGGATCTTCTCCAAGGAAACAAGATTTCAGTGCAGTCTTGTTTCCACTTTTCAATGGGGCCATATCCGCCAGCCACAAAAAATTCTATGATAGTATCTGAATCCCACAGCACTAGCCAAAAAAGCAGAACTCACCGAAAATCCACAAGCCCATCTGCAGCTTTACATCATGGAGAAGAAAAACACACATTAGCAAACAATCTACAGAACTTCGGCACTAAACATGCCTTTGAGAATAGTATCTGTATTCTTATGATAAACCTCTGAAAACTCCTCATGAATACACTTCCCACAAAAGGGCAAAAAACTTGGCTGAGTAGTGAGAGAATTCTACGACTAGTCAGTCCTTTTTCTTACAGTTCAATAGTAATTACCTAGAGAGTTTCTTCTCGAGGGCATATGGACTGTCCACATTATCCTACTCAAGTCGTTGCATCTGCAAAAAGAAAAGAATGCGAGCTAATCTTCCAGCTTGATAAATGGACTTGGCATGAAGTTTTCAGTAGATTGACACATACATAACGGAAAAAAAATTGGTAAAAGAAAAACATTATTGGGACTGATTAGCGGTCATGAGTTAGGAATCAGAAGGCAAGCTAGCTAGATAAGAAAGTAAATAGAGAAAAGGGCCAGGCCATATAAACATCAAATACGCAAGACAAGTAGACAACATGACCAGAAGGAATCAACAGAGATTCCATATACACCCTTGACACAATCTTTACAGAGGAAAGATACTCCTGCAACCTGGTAGAGAAAGATCAGCATCCTAAGCATGCAAAATGCTAGCTAGTATCATGTTGCACATTAAGTGAGCAACAACCCATTATCCATATTTGATTGCCCTTAATAATAATTTTGAACCTTAAAGACAGTCCAACTATATTGGACAAACTACATTTCCCCCCCTCCACTATACTTGCAAACACTTCAATTTGACTCTCTTCAATATGTATATACTTACAAACATGTGAGGTGGTTCATCTGCATACAAAAAGAAAAATGTTTTCTTCCAGCTTGAAATATATATATTTGGTTATACATATTAGTGGATCAACCTACACAAAAGAATGATACACTTACTGAAGGCAAACATTGTTGGGTCACCACTACTGGAATCAGGAGATAAGTTAACCATAAAACAGAAAATAATTCATAGAAAAGCACCAAACAAGTTAAGGATCAAAGTTGCATGTCGATGAATAGACAACGTCCACATAGGAGTTAAATAAATATCCTAATGAAACTCCTCGTATAATATTATAGAATAGACACCATAAAGCTAATAGAGTAAGACCACTAGCCAAAGTCCTAAAGCACCAAATACTATTATTGCAGTGCAGATGAAGCAGGCAGCATACCTTGCTGGTCTTGAAAAGAGAAGGTGCAAGTAGACTTCATAAATCCAAACCCCAAATATACGAAACACACTTCACTTTATATTTTTGTTACTTGCAAGCCTCTACTATGTAATCTTCATCGTACCAAGATTACCAATAACACACAGCAACCATGCTGCCAAATATATCCCTCTTACACAATCCCAATATTGGGTAAAAAAAGGGAATCCTAGGGTTGTTAAGGAAAATTGTGTCGGGATTCATGGGAGCCAAAAGATGATGGATAATACGTTGGAATTTAGGTTTCGGAAGATAATAACATTGTCAGATGTCAAAGAGGCTACTGTAATAACAGGTACAGCAGGCTGCTTTTTGGAGGAGGTTGGGATGTAGAAAGGGTGCTAGAAGAGTTTAGATAGAGATCAGGACTGCCAGATTAAGGGAAATAGTAGGAAGGCTTTTTTGCTTGCTTGATAAATAAGAGGAAAAGAGGGAGTAGTAGAGACAGTTACCGGCACAGGAAGAAGAGCAATCGGGTTTACACGGTGGAGGAAGAGGGGGTTTCATGACAAGGCCCTCGCTTAGTCTTAGCTGTCTTCTCTAGGAACTTGGCACCAAGATAGAGGGATGACATCAGGTTGGCAGGCAATCACAAAATTTTGCAATTTCTTTGTAGAGCTTTCTCCTGCTCCATAACAGAACCAATATTATGGGAGAAGGCCTGAATGAAGTTTATGAAATGCTTACTCTATTATACAAATAATGCTTCAAGATGTGGAAGCAGAAGATAGATACGTAGACTCTAGCAATGCATGTAGAAATAGTAAATGGATAGACATTTAGCTTACCATGTATGGGAGGTATTGCACTTGATTTCTTGAAAGAAAAATAGATTTCCTTATCGTGAAGATCACGATGAACCAAAGTCTACTATAACACATTCAATTGTAATAGCTTATATATACAAAGAAAAGTGAACACTTAATTACCTTCCAAAGGCCATCATTTAGATAGTGCATATTATCAATGCCAATTCCCTTGTTGATGGTCCTTCTATGCAATCAGGAAGAAAGAAATGTAAATTGAAAGAGAGTAAAAAAAAAAAAAATTAATAAAGTATCCTAGCATTCAACTCGCATCAATTATACTGGAAGTGCCATTGTTGGTGTCAAAGAATGGGGGAAAAGAGGTCTGATATATATATTCCAAGATCAGACAAGTTATGGAATGATCCATATAAGGTTTATTCTCAAATGGTAATTTTCATATTCATTCATTCATGGAATTCGGAAGTCTCAATAGCCTACTAGAATCAACTTTGTAACTTAAGCCATCAATATTTAGATATATCATGAGATAGCATGTAGTGTTGTCAAGGCTTATCATGAGAGTATGTCAAAGCATACAAAAGTTAACAATATATTACTTGCATAATCAATCTAGAATGCATACATGGGTTATGTAATCAGTCTGATTTCCCCCTCCCCCCAATAAAAACGGCTTGTCAGCATAGCTATATACATAAGCGAACTCATACAAATATAAAACTTCAATCTTCAATTAGCTAAAAGAAAATGAACTGCAACTGATTAAGTTGCTAGTTGTCACTTTTTAACACTGATCTATCCAGGAGGTCAGAAAAAGAGTTGCAATGGAATTACTTGACATGGGAGCGGTAGTGATGGAGAGGAAAGGGAACATGTAGCATAGCTATATACATAAGCGAACTCATACAAATATAAAACTTCAATCTTCAATTAGCTAAAAGAAAATGAACTGCAACTGATTAAGTTGCTAGTTGTCACTTTTTAACACTGATCTATCCAGGAGGTCAGAAAAAGAGTTGCAATGGAATTACTTGACATGGGAGCGGTAGTGATGGAGAGGAAAGGGAACATGTTGCTTTCAGGAAGATATCGTCATGAGACTAATTTGTGTCATCGAAGTTTGATGCATGGGATGGACCACATCAAACAATTATGTGTTTAATTTGAGTGCTCAAGGTTTGGTGAGTGAAGGTGAGCCACATCAACCATTGATGCAAAGAGCGAAACTTGACAAAGGACTAAATGGGGTTGGACCACATTAAACATTGGTGCGAGGGGTTTGATAAATGGGTTGAGCCACATCAAATACTGAAGATGGGGATCGACAAAGATTCATGGTTTCCTGAATCATCATGAGCCAAATTAAATGCTAAGGCACTCTTAAGTATTAGTAATAATGGGCTTTAGTCCCACATCGGATAAGAGTAATAGAGAGAGGGGTTAGTCTCTCATATATATATATATATATATAGTTCTCTTCAATAATAACTATTCTCTATGATTCTATTCTACATGGTATCAGAGCCAACACTCTGAAATTCTCTTCTCTTCTCTTTCTCTCTCGAAATCCTTGATGTCCCCCCAACCCCGCTGCCGCCTTCCCCCCCCCCCCTAACCCCCCTGCTTTCGTCCCTGGCCCCGTGTATTCAGATGTATGGGGACCTTGTCCAGGTGATTCAGTGATGGATTTCAAATACTTTGTTACGTTTGTTGATGATTACTCATGTGTCACTTTTGTCTATCTGATGAAAAATCGTTCCGAATTATTTGAAATTTGGTGCAATATTTATGCAGAAATTAGAACACAATTTGGTGTTCCGATTAAATGTTTTCGAAGTGACAATGGTCGTGAGTATATGTCTCGTGATTTCAACTTGCATTTGTCTCGACATGACATCATCCACCAAACTTCTTGTCCTTACACACCACAACAGAATGGTGTGGCCGAACGAAAGAATCATCATCTCTTGGAAACAACGCGTGCTCTTATGTTTCAAGCACGTACTCCCAAAAAAATTTGGTCGGATGCGGTACTTACAACTTGTTATCTTATTAACCGCATGCCATCATCCGTATTCAACGGTGCTACTCCCTTTTCTCGGTTATATCCCGATCGAGAGCCGTTTCCTCTTAAAAATTTTGGTTGCTTGTATTATGTTCGGGATACCCGACCGACTCTTTCTAAATTAGATCACAAGGCAATCCAATGTGTTTTTCTTGGGTATCCTAAGGATCAGAAATGGTATCGGTATTTTCCCCCCATCTTGAAGAGGTATTTTTTTCTCTCGGGATGTTACCTTCGTTGAAACCGAGTTTCCTCCACTCCCACAAACTGCTAATCCAGTTCCCCAGGTTTACCCAGAAGAGGATTTTTTATTTTTTCATGTTCAAACATAACAGTCTCCCGTACGGGTGCCCTCCCCTACCGAGCCAGTATCCCGGTCAGACGGTCCGAAGACACCAGTTCAGTCAGCTCCGACATCGCCCGATCGCGCATCACTGATAGTGCCTACGATCACAAGATCATCCTCCTCCTCTAGCTCCTCTGATTCACCTCCGCCTGTTCCACCAGCTCAACCTCTTCGTGTCTGTCGTGATCATCCCTTATATGTTCACAACTACAAAGGGCTAGCAAGCCACACTCAGTCCTTAATAGCTACTATTGATGTAATTCAGATTCCCAATACTACTGAAAAGGATCTCAAACATCCCGGTTGACGTGCTGCTATGGAAGAGAAAATGAAAGCGCTTCGAAAAAATCATAATTAGGATGTAGTCGATTTGCCGACTAGTAAACAGGCAGTCGGTTGTAAATGGGTGTTCACAATCAAAGTGAAACCGGATGGTACTCTTGATCGACTAAAAGCTCGTCTTATGGCTAAAGGATATTCTCAGACCTATGGTGAGAATTATTTTGAGACATTCTCCCCAGTTGCAAGAATGACCTCTGTACGCGTACTCTTGGCCTTAGTTGTTCGCTATGACTGTCCATTACTTCAGTTGTATGTCAAGAATACATTTTTACACGGGGATCTTGACGAAAAAGTATATGTGGTGCAACCTCCCGGATTCGTTGCAAGGGAGGATAAAATGTGCCACCTGAGGAAGGCCCTCTACGGTCTCAAACAATCACCTCGTGCGTGGTTTGGTCGATTTACACATGTTACTCAGTTTGGCATGTGTTAATCAAAAAATGATCATTCAGTATTTTACCGACAGACATCAGCTGGAAGGATACTACTTGGTCTCTATGTTGACGATATTGTAATCACAGAAGACGACAGTCAGGACATTGCAGGACTGACAAAGTTTCTGAGAGAACAATTTCAGACCAAGGATATGAGAGCGCTGAGCTACTACTTGGGTGTTGAAGTCATAAGGAAAAAGAAGCACATTGTCATGTCCCAGAGAAAGTATATACTAGACATACTGAATGATGCATAAATAATGCAAGCCAAGGGAGCAACGTCGCCAATGGACCCAGGAGAAAAGCTACTTCCTGACGAGGGGGGGACTAATGACTAATCCAGATCAATATCGTCGAGTAGTTGAAAAACTTAACTACTTGGCAGTTATGACTCGTCCAGATATTTCATTTGTCGTTAGTGTCGCGAGTAGATTTATGTCTTCTCCACGAGTTCCACATTGGCAGGCAGTTCTGAGAATTCTACGCTATCTAGTTCAGAATCCTAGAAAATAAATTCGCATGGAGAATCAAGGACATACGAATGTTGAGTGCTTTACTTATGCTGACTGGGGTGCAAGTCTGACGGATAGACGGTCTACATCTGGTTATTCGGTATTTATTGATGGAAACTTGATATCGTTGAAAAACAAGAAGCAGAGTGTGATCGCACGATCAAGTTCCGGAGCAGAATATCGAGCCATTGCTCATGGCACAACAAAGGTACTATATCTGAAGCATCTGCTACAAGAATTCGAAGAATAAGCAGGATCTAAAGCAGCAGATATGTGGTTTGGTAACCAGTCTGCTATTCATATTGCTACCAATCTTGTGTTCCATGAAAGGACGAAGCACATAGAAATCGACATCCACTTCGTCCGCGATGAGTATAAAAAGGGGGTAATAAAGTTTCATTATGTGAGGACCGGTGATCAGATAGCTGATATCTTCACAAAGTCTCTTTTGGGTCCTCGGGTTCAATTTCTGTGTAACAAGCTGGACATGATTGACATATATGCTCCAGCTTGAGGGAGGGTGTTAAGTATTAGTAATAATGGACTTTAGTCCCACATCGGGTAAAGTAATAGAGAGAAGGGTTAGTCTCTCGTATATATATGTAGTTCTCTCTTCAATAATAACTATTCTCTATGATTCTATTCTACATGCACCAATAAGGGACTTCTTGGATACCTACACTACAATGGACATCTGAAGCAAAGGTTTATGGTCAATAATGAAGGATACATCGAAATATTGATATGTGTCCATAATTCCACTACAGTGATAGTTACTCCTATAGCTACAACATGCAAGACTTGCCAGCATATGTTTCCGTTCTAGTCTCGTTGGAGTCTGTTATGCTACTTTCTATTTTCATTGTCTCGGAGATACAAAAAAGATACTTATCTATCCTTAAACGAAGCTAAGGGTGGAGCAATAATGCTAAGTTTACTACCAAATGCTTACAACATTCTTACAACCCTCTCCCCCCCTGCTATGTGGGCCACACCCGGCCCCACCTCTCCCTCCAATGAACGGCTGTCATGTGGCGTTCCTGCCACGTGACAGCCACCCGGACAGCCACCGGGTCCCACCTCTCCCCCCCTCCTCCAATGGGCGGCCGCCACGTGGCGGTTGTAAGAGAGTTGTAGGCATTTGGTTGTAGTAATAGCATAATGAAGGAATATAACTATTGGCTCCTTGGTGTCTTGATTACATTTGACTTAGGATTGTTCATTGAACTTATCATAATTCTTGAAAGAAGAATAGGTATCACTTACCAGAGTGCACAAGTGTCTAACCTAACCACATGACCTAATATGAAGAATCCAGGTAACACAGCAGCACTTAGACCTAATGTGAATTTCTAATGCTGGCTATGTTGCTTGAGTTCTTCTCTTTTTGCGAAGTCGGAATCTAATAAGTTTTATACTATTTCCTAATGATCAAACACAAGATGGAAGTTTTCGGGGAGTTATCCAGCTAAAGATTGTAGATGTTAGATGTCTAGTTAATGTCGTACGTATATACGTACAAACATACATAGGGAGAAAGGAGCCCTAGATCTGGCTTGTGCACCATCGAAAAAAGTTGTTCTTTTTGGGGAAAAGCAAGAAAGAAAAAAAGGAGAGGGGAGACCTTACCGAAGGGAGGCATCGGAGGGGGGAGTCAGGGGCTGCGCCCTGGAGGAGGTTAGGACGCAAAGAGATAGAGAGAGACCGAGGAGTTCGGTCGGGGTTAGGGGGTTTATGTTTGGATTAAAAAAACTAAACCCGTTAACACTGAAGTCATTTTCAACCCAATTTTAGAATACGCCGGCCGACATTGGTTAATGTTGTATCAGTCAATATGTCGAGTTCCACCTGTAATGTTTGCAACATATGCGAAAACAACATAAACAATTTTATATATAGGATAGTGTCCTTTTACTCTTGAAACCTACATCTCGGCCAACATTTATGAGGCAACAAGCTTGGCCCAGCTATAGAAACTGTTACTGCTAGGAACATCAAAGGTTAAAATAATTTCAACTTCAAGTAAACGGAAACATTGTGCAGCAACTCAAACAAGAATGTCAGTGCTCATGGATAAGCTAATGCACCATACAACTCAAAATTGACATTAGAAAGTTAAAAACACTTGTCCAGCTTTACAACAACACCAACAAAGCCTTTCTCAAAATTCCACTGCTGGCTACACGACTCATTTTCTTCCATTTCAGCTAAGAGCTAATTTCTCTCACATTTAGCAAGCTTCTTATCCTTTTTCCCAGTCTCAAATCCAAGTTCATCTAGATCTACCCCTAGTTCTTGTTTGTCCTTTAATTAGTTTCTATAACTCCTAAAGGGTGCATCTATCGGTCTACACGTCCAAAACAAACTCACATGATTTTCTCTCCTTCTAACGTCAATTGACACAACCTCCAACTTCCTATTAATGGACTCATTCCCTGTCCTCTCTTTTGACGTATTTTCACTCATCCATCTCAGCATTCACATCTTAGCTAGCTCACATTTTGCACATAACACTTTTGTTATTGCCAACATCCCATCCATAGAATATGTGTGATCCAATCGTGACCTTATAGAATATCTCTTTCAACTTCAAGGTATCTTACAATCAGAAATCACACCACAGGCACTCCACTCCAATATCCTCATTTAATTCTTTGAACATCTTTCTCAACCTCGCCAAATAATAAATATTATAAGCACAACGATTTTAAATAGTGGAAAATGATCAATCTTAGGCTCTTGGCTATTAATATTTTAAAGCATTATGGTCCGTGCCAAGAGAGACTGGTATTATATATAAACCCACATTGGTGCCGAGAGGTGAACTAAAGTTAAATGCCTATATAGGATGAGAATGAGAAAACCTCGGATCAATGCCATGGCAGTAAAATGGCGAATAATATCGGTTTCAAGGGAGTAACCAAAGCTGCCTGCACAGAATAAGAGTCGGCAAGCCCCAGTTCAAAGCCATGTTAGGACTTGCTTTATTGGTGAGCTGGTTGGTGCCTGAGGAGCCAAAGCTACCCTACATATGATGGGAATCGATGAACCCCATGTTGGTGATAGCCTACCAGAAGAGGAGCCAAAGGCGAACTACACCAGCAGTATGTTCATAAGTTGATCAGCCAGTTATGATTGCAAGAGCTGATTGCTACCGTGGAATGATCTCCCATAAAAATTGGTCACATGTTTGATGCACATTTAATATAAAATAAATAAGTGAAGTGCATTGTTCTCTACATCACTCCTAATGGACCTGCATAAAAGTGGAATTCAATTCGCAATTAAGCTATGAAGCTCATCCTATTTGGGACACTGTTTTTACAGCCTGAAGATGAGGAAACGATCAGAAGAGTTGCGAGTAACCAAATTTCCTACTAAGCTACGAAGCTCACCCTATTCGGACATTTTTTTAACATCAGAAGGCGAGAACATTATTGAGACTATTAAGGATATATACAATTGAACTAAAACAACGTACGAACCATTTGAGGAGATGATCAACCATTTTCTATTACCATTGACTTACATCAATGATCAACGTTATGTCCTTACATTTTCGTGCAACATAGATTACCGGAAACTGCAAAAAGAAGCTACATTGCGCAATCTATGCTTAGCATTATTCTTTTATCAGCCCCAACTCCACACTATCAGATTCCTAATAAACTATAATATTCCCAAAGATTGAAATTTTCCCACCGAAATATCAAATTAGTCTCGTCGGCACCGATCGTAACAAGTAAATCCTCGGTTAACAAAAAAAGGGAATAAAATCAAAACCCTATATAGAGGCTACGAGTTCACAACATTGATAATTTATGAGGAACAAACAAATCAAATCAAACCCTAGATCCGAAGGAGAAAGTGGTTGAAAATAGTAGTAAGAGGGAGGGGGTACTCACTTCTTGAACATTTTGATTGTGGGGATGAAGGAAGAGTTTCTCCGCTGTACTGAAGAAGAAGAAGAAGAAGAAGGGAAGAAGAAGGGCACGGAAGTACAAACTTAGAAAAGGCAAATTATAAGGGCACTACACTTGTTACTTGGGTCTAGCCCAATGTAAATTTTCCCAAAATTACAAGTTTGTCACTCTTAAAGTTACTTTGGGTAGCCCACACCAAGCTATATAAGTGAACAAATTTTCTATTTTAGGCATTTCACCCTCACTTGAAGAAATTCTCATTCTCCAAGTCTAAACCTAAATTTGGAAATTGATAGTGGTGGTCTCAAGTGGAAGAGAATTTTGCTTTGGTGATTGCCCAACGAGTATTCTTCCGGTATGTCTTCGACAACATACGATGAATAAGTTTTGCGATTGTCAGAAAAAATTAAGTTATTTTTACTATTGTAGGAACAATGCATGAAAATATCTTCGATGACGAAGTCGGATCATGCAATCCATTAAATATGCACTCCAGACGTTCCGAAGAACATGTCGGTTGTTCCGAAGCACGTACGGTACGTAAAACGACAACCCTAATTCGACAGTCATCGTGTAAGGACTGTATAAAATTAGACAGTCTTATATAAATACAGGACTATCAATAATTATACAGTCCTACATAAATACAGGACTGTCAGAATTTCGACAGTCCTATATAAAAGTAGGACTGTCATAATTTTGACAGTCCTATATACAAATAGGACTGTCAAAATAGTGACAGTCCTGGATCTTAAAGACTAAATTATTTGAAGTGCCAATTATATGAAGTTATTAATTTTTATATTATTTTATATTGGTTATAGGATCAACCTTGTACAGATGTTGTGGTACATCCTGCTAGTGGGGTTGATGTGGATGCTATATTCTCAACGGATATTCAATTTGCAACCCAGGAAGAAGCATTAGATTGGTGCAGAGAAGTTGGAAGACGACATAACATAGTAATTGTCATTGCAAGATCCATCAGATCTCGACCGGGCCGAAAATATGTAGAGCTGGGGTGCGAAAGAGGAGGTGTGTTTAGGGATCATAAAAAGAGTGTTGTTGAAAAAAAATCCCTAAGAAAAATATTGGGACGAGAAAATGTGGTTGTCCATTGAAGGTGTTGATTATAAAAGTAGAAGATGTGAAGTGGATAATCGAAGTTAAGAATGAAAGACACAATCATCCTATTCCAGGGACACTTACGGGTCATACCTACGTGGCACGGTTGAAGGAGGATGAGAGAAAGTTGGTTGAAGAATTGTTCCTTTCTGGAGTTGAAGGAGGATGAGAGAAGCGATCGCATGGACGACACCCTACACGGATGCAATGGCTGCCTATAAGAAGATGATGAAGATGGAGGATCCAAAAATTATGCCGAACCACTACTTTGATATTCTAATCGATTGATACTGTATATTGAAATATATTTTGTGCAATGAGCCATGTATGTTTAACTGTATATTGAACTGTATATTGTGTGTATGTTGTGCAATGAAAGGAGTTATCTAATTGATACTAATCGATTTTGACTGTATGTTGTGCATTGATACTAATCGATACTAGGACTGTCAATATGTAAAAGTGCCAGGAAACTAGGACTGTCAAAATTATGACAGTCCTAAACTTTATCCACTGTGCATGCACAGATATATGTAAGTTTAGGACTGTCAAAATTATGACAGTCCTAGAAGATACTAGGACTGTCATAATTTTGACAGTCCTAAACTTTACCCACTGTCTATGCACAGTTATATGTAAGTTTAGGACTGTCAAAATTATGACAGTCCTAGAAGATACTAGGACTGTCAAAATTTTGACAGTGCTAAACTTTACCCAATGTGTATGCACAGATATATGTAAGTTTAGGACTGTCAAAATTATGACAGTCCTAGAAGATACTAGGACTGTCATAATTTTGACAGTCCTAAACTTTACCCACTGTCTATGCACAGTTATATATAAGTTTTGGACTGTCAAAATTATGACAGTCCTAGAAGATACTAGGACTGTCAAAATTTTGACAGTCCTAAACTTTACCCACTGTCATAATATGCACATTTGACAAATGTATGTATGTAGCAAAATTAGAACACAAATTGTATGTATGTAGCAATTGTAGCATATTTTCAAATTGTAGCAATTGAAGCAAACTTAGAACACAAATATTCAAAGTGTGAATTGTAGCAAATTCATTCAAAGTTTTACAACTCAAATTCATAGTTTAAACTTTTACAAGTCTCAAAAGTCATATTCAGTGACAGTCCTAGAAGATACTAGGACTGTCAAAATTTTGACAGTCCTAAACTTTACCCACTGTCATAATATGCACATTTGACAAATGTATGTATGTAGCAAAATTAGAACACAAATTGTATGTATGTAGCAATTGTAGCATATTTTCAAATTGTAGCAATTGAAGCAAACTTAGAACACAAATATTCAAAGTGTGAATTGTAGCAAATTCATTCAAAGTTTTACAACTCAAATTCATAGTTTAAACTTTTACAAGTCTCAAAAGTCATATTCAGTGAAAGTTTTACAAGTCTTCAAACGGGGCCTAAACTTCATGCCGCCTCTTTGTACGTTGCTCTCTATTTTTCAAGAAAGGAAAATCTTCAGCGTTGTTGATTTGTTGGAGTTCGTCATTGATTGCCATATAATTCGAACCCTGGCAACTTACGAGGCTTCTTTCCAACTTTTTCACTTTCCTTGCCTATTCATGAGACTTAAAAAAAATTGTTATGTTATAAACATTTACAAATATCAAACTGAAAGTGAAGAAGTTGGCTCACCATCTTGACTAATGCAGTATACAAGACCGATTTGGCAGGAAGATCTGAAGGTACACGCACAGTATCGCCTCCGCGTTGGAACAAGGTAGGTAGTCCGACACCGGCGTAGTAGGCGAGGTAGTCGTCGCTACACTCCGTCATATTGACTGCTGCTTGCCGTTCGGTTTCTCTAATAACGTGGCGTTGCCACTCGGTGAAGAAGTTCGATACCCAGTTGAACGCCGCAGGTATATAGTTTAGCAGTTTTGTACTTCGTGGAGCAGTTATCATTTTCAAAGTGCGCTTTGGGATAGTTTGTACGTAGCCAAACTGACGGAGCACTCTATCCGGCATATAAGCCTCCTGATTTTATAACAATTGATAAGACCGTGATATAAAGCGACTGGTTGCAATGGACGACTAGTCTGTCGCAAATCACGGTATGGATCCCAAACAATCTGCACCGCATAAAATTTAGCATAACGTCATTTAGCATAACGTAGTCAATTAATACCAATTAAGTAAAAAATTAGGTCTAAATTCAGCTCTTCTGTCGTCATATCTTCGAGTGCATTCCGTATCGGCCAATGTGTGAGGACGTTTGGCATCTTCCTTATTTAGCTTCCATCGGCACATTCTAGGAAGGTTCTCGTCATACCCTCAGTTCAGTTTAGCCCGTTGTAGGGTTGGAAAGTGCTCGTATATCCATGCCTTCATGTAACCAGGTTAAAAAAACATTAGTCCAAAAATAAACAACAAAATTTTAAATTATGTATACAAGTTGACAAAGATATATCTATACATGGAGTAGAGTCTGGCATCCGGATATTGTCTTCGAACCCACGCGGGATGCTGCACCAAGCTCGCGGTAAAGGTATGCTAGTATACCGCTTCTCCAAGATATTTCTTCCAATGTGTCAATGTTGTCCAAATTGAGGAGATATTTGGCATATATGGACATTCCAGACTTATCTGTAATACCGACAGCTCCTAAGATGAACTGCATATATCCGCGGGCCATATTATCGCTATTATCCATTTCGGGGTCCGGATCAGCGAATATCTCCTCTAAATATTTTAGAGGAAGTCCGTAGGACTTCTTGAATTCTCGAAGACCGGTAAAACTAGTGGCATCAACTCCCAGACACCCTGATACATAATCCACAATATGGTCGTAAAAGTTGATGCTCGACTCATCAAAAGTTTGATTCATCATGACTCGACCATCAACCCTAAGTCCCAATATATGATGGACGTCATCAAGGGTAATCGTCAACTCCCCATTGGATAGATGGAAAGTGTTGGTTTCTGGATGCCATCATTCTACAAATGTTGATATCAGTGCATTATCCCCGTCGTATATGAGTAGCTACCCAAATATTGTAAACCGGTAGGACTGATTTTTGCCTTCACATCGTCTCCCAATAATTCATACCTCCATGTATTGCATTTTTTCCCGTGGTTGATCACCGTCAACATATGAGAACTCTTCTGAAAAGTAAACAATTGGATAAAATTATACCTCTATGTAAAATGTACTTATCTATAAATAATTGGATGAACTTTGAACTTACAACTATATATAAAATTATCATAACGTAATGTACTTACCAGATTATTCCATATTTGGTATGCAATATAGTTTTTGACCGACGGTAACATAGAGCAACCGTTTGGACGAGTCTCGACTGGACTATCTGGCTGCTCAGAAGGTCCTGAACCATTAGTAGCCCGGTTTCTGAGGGTTTGTGGGAGACTCTCGACATGACTATCTGCAGGCTGAGAAGGTCCTGAACCATCAGTAGGCCGATTTGGGACATTTGGCATGTCCTCATCGGAGGAGGAAGAAGAACTGGAAGAACTAGGAGGAGCACGTCTCTTCGAAAGAGTGACAGTCTACTTCGTCAATCGACGTTTCCTCACTTCAGGGCGTGTCTCGGGCTTGCAGATAGTGACACCTGGTTCAATAGTACGCGAAACATTGTGTTCCTTACGCATCGACGCAATAGGGCATCTTCTGATGATATCTTCATCCATAGTGCCCTTCCGAGGGTCATGACTATAAGTCAAAAAATAAAATTTTATTTAACATTCTAAATTAATTTAACATTCAGGACTGTAGAAATTTC
Organism: Iris macrosiphon; assembly: GCA_036927795.1. NCBI lineage: Eukaryota > Viridiplantae > Streptophyta > Magnoliopsida > Asparagales > Iridaceae > Iris > Iris macrosiphon. Next base: position 139,363,156 of record JAYESA010000018.1, on the reverse strand, counting down.
TACAGTCCTATACGTATATAGGACTGCAAAAATTTTAACAGTCCTAATTTTTTAGGACTGTTGAAATTTCTACAATCCTTTATAAATTTAAGAATGTAGAAATGTCTATACTCCTTAATTTATATAAGACTGTAGAATTTTTTACAGTCCTAAATCTATATGGGACTGTAGAAATTTCTACAGTCCCGCTCGATACTGCTCGATACTGTCGACGATTGTCGATATTGTATGCCCTAAAATCGGGTTCGACCATCTAAGTAAACGTCTAAACTACATCCTAAACTATATTCAGGACTTGTATGCCCTCATTTGAAGAATGGAAAGAAAATCACTCAAAATTTTTGAAATACAATAGGATTTTTTAAAAAAATTGGAAAATTTTGTAAATGCAATAGAACAAGGAGAAAGAAGATTTGTACCTTGATTCTTTCGAGACTTTGGGAGCCATCGACAAGGAGGAGGAGGACGAAGTCGAGGAGAACGGCTCCGGCGGGAGGGGGGAGGGCTCTGGTGGCTTTGGGAGGGTTTGGGAGGAGGGTTTCAAGTTTGGGCTAGTATGAGTAAACTAATGGGCTAGTGTGAGTAAACTTTGTTCATTAATGGGCTAGCCACAATCCTTGGCTAGCCTTTAGTAAAGTTTGTAGTGCCCTTATAAATTGCCTTAGAAAATTAGTATAAGGGTTTATATTTTGGAAAAATGATACATGGTCCCCAGGTTTGTGAGTGCTGTGACCGCGGACGAAGTGGTGCAATCCCATTGGCCACTATTTGCTCGGTTCCGTCACCAAAATTTCTGTCAATGGGACTCTACACGTGACATGGCCAAGTAACAGCATCCTTATATTTTACTTATAGCGTGCAGTTGCATTACACACACTAAAGAAAATATTTAAAAAATAATATATAAATATTATCAATCATAGGATGACTTACTCGAAGAACCAAGAAAAATATCTTCCACCTTAACTATTTGAGGTTTTTTTTTTGGAATTCTCGGCATAACACTCGGAATCCAAAGTAACGCTCGGGATTTTGTGCATAATACATTGCATGCCTTTGGGCCCACTGCCCCCCAATTTCTACCATTTTATAAATGGAAGAAATAATACGCCCCCGTGGCTCGATCCACTGATCTTCTGCCACCCAGTCAGGATCTTATACCTCTCCTCGGTAACCACAAGAGCCACTGACCTTAACCATTTGGATTAAAAATATTTAGTTATAATTAAATTATACTAAGCAGTTAATTTTTTTAAAATAATTAATAGAATATTTATAAACGGCTCAGATGGCTCAATTTTTAACCTTTTTAAGCCACCTTATATTAGTAGAGATAGGCTAAATTTCAACTTGATACCTCAACTATTTTTGTTTTTCAACCTTATACTATATTTTAATATCATACCAATTATTACCCTCAATTATTGAATATTTTTGACTCAATACCCTTCATCAATCATGGCTAATTGTTACATTTCAGCAAAAAATAATAATTATTATTTGACCAAATTACCCATGAGAAAGCACCTCCAGTTTTTTTCTCTATCATTCTCTCATGCCTCTCTCGAGAGAGCAGCAACTGCAGCTGCAGCTTGGAGGGTCGCCGCCGCTCCTTGGTAGTGCCATATTTCCTCTTTAACTCTCTGCCTCCTCACCTCTTCTCTTTGACCCCGATCTCCTTTCCCCCTTCCTCTCATCTTCTCCTTGGTTGCAGCGCCCTCACCACACCCCCTCTATCGATGGTCCTCGCCAGCAAGCGAGCTCGGCTTGAGCCCCCTGACGAGCGCCCCGAGCCCCCTCTTTCTTCCCCGATCTAGCCGTTGCCCCTAACCTGTACAACTAGGGCTTTGGAGTGGAGACGGCGGTGATGAGCACAATCTTATTCGACTAGGGCCTGAGCTATGATGCCTGCTTTGAAATAAAGTATGTGGACGACCGGCAGTAGTGTCACGCGGGGAGCCCCTCCATCTTTATTACTACAACCAACTTCTGTCCACCCAACTTTACGCAGCCCTCCGACAACGGAGGGTGGTGCAACTATTTATGGTCATAACTTTTTCCTAGTTTTTGTAGGGATTCAAAAATCCTATGATAAAGATAATTTATTTGGCAAGTTTGGTTCATTTATGGTTTTATTCTTTTCATTTTTTTGTGTTCTAAAAGTTTTCTAGGGTCTTCTATTGTTGATATGTGTCCATAATATTTGTGCTTGGTTTTGGTTATGAAACTTGTAGGCTTGCAGTATACTGCCTTAGTTATTAAGAGTATGAACATGCAAATTATGATCGTCTATGGAGTGTTAGGATTATGGTTTCTCCAAGAAACATCGTAATAGAGATAATTATGGTGGTGGTTGGGATAGGCGGGTCTGGAGGAGATGGAGGCCATGGAAGCTTGGTGGTGGTGGCAGAGTGGTGAAGGCTTGGTCGAGAAATTAAAAAGGAGAGAGAGAGAGAGAGAGAGAGAGAGAGAGAGAGAGAGCGTGTGTGCTGAACGAGAGAGATAAAGGGAAGAGAGAATGGGGACTCGGGTTAGGTGTTGCTCCTCAGGGAGAAAAAGTACCAAAGAGAAGAGAGAGTTAAAAGTGGGGGTATTTCATTATTTAAGATTTTTATTTAACATTGTTAAGGTATTAAGTTATAGAATTATAGTTGAGGTATTATGTTGTCTAATATGAAAGTATAGGGTATCAAGTTGAAAAACTTGAATAGTTGAGGGTATCAAGTTGAAATCTAGCCCATTTTATATGCAAAAAATCCCATCTTCCTGTTGTAGAGTATTAGAGATTAATTGATTATTAATGGATTGTATGTGCTCTAGTAGATCTTAGAAAACCTGTGTTGGGTAGCATAGTGTCTAGTTTTCATATACCAGACTTTGATATCCATAATATGCAGTGGATCGAGAAATTATTGTAGATGTTGAATTCATGATTGATTAATTGATTGTACCATGTTCCTGACCTGACTACATTATATCTATAATATTCTTTACTAGGTACACTTTGAGGTACCGATCTTGTTATTGCATCAAGGTTTATATATATATATATATATATATATATATATATATATATATATATATATATATTATAGATTTTCTTGTAGTAGGTCAGCGGTCACATCGTGGATTAGGAATAAGAATTGTTTGTGGTTTGTTGCATCTATACTCATGATAAATCTATGTTGGAATATTTGGAACCAAATTGAATCCACCTAGCGTACCCGTACTCAGGTACAACATATATGATGGATGGTTGTGTGTCCACGATACGGGTTCCATATGATATAGTAGGGATAATTAACTAGTATAAGCACATAGATCATTGGGAGGGAAATGATCCTTATTTCGTGTATTTATTATCGACAAGAGACCAGATATTATAGTATATTATATACTATGTGGAGTGTTATATATATTATTAGTATTACTGTTATCAGCCCAATGTATATCCTATAGAAGCATTAGGGCTGTTATTTATGTTGTTACTGATCCAGTGTCTATCATATATGAGAGCTAGTACCTCATGCTATAGTAGGGTTATACCACATAAGGTGGTGAGACCTCGGCTTTGGGCTATGTCATAACAATGTAACACCACAAGGAGGCAGGTAGTATGAGTCTCATACTGGATAATTAAACTCACTAAGGTACTCACTATGTATATGAACAAAGATAGGCCATCTATTAAGAAAAAAACTTGTAGACGGCCAAGATTTATATGCTGAACACAGGTCAGCACATGACCTTTAACATGCTAGGACATAATTAATGTAATTATGTCACTGGGAAGAATTATTTCTATGATACTAAATTTAAGGCCTAGTCCATTTTGTATCACACTATAGTTTTACCCACGCGAGAAGACTCATCGTAAGTGACATTTATTAGAATGCACGATGTATAATCACTATCAAGAATGCTTATTCACATATTAAAATATGTGGGGGATTATTGGGGTTAGTACATAGATAACCAAGTCCCACTATACCACTTATGGACAAACCCCAATTGTATGTATTTTAGTATTCATTTATTAATGTGTACATATGTAGTGTATTAGCTCAAGTAGTTAGTATGGTGGGGAGTTTTTCTAGTGGGCTATGTTCAAATCCCACAATCAACATTTATTTTTATTATCTTTTTTAGAAAAATTCCTTCTGAGCTAGGTAGACTCAAATTTGATGCATGGGCACAAAATGACGCTTTAATGGAGCACTTTGCACTTTGTGTCCGGCGCATAGTTGGTGCTACACTTTACACTTTGCACATTCAGAGTTGGCACAGTGCAGCGGTGCTGCTTCAGGCGCAGAGTTATCGTGGTGCAGCGGGGTTGTGCACAATATTGTAGCTGTTGTCACCCCCTCCCAATTTTGCATAACCAAAAAGTAGACACTATGTGTAACATCGTACAAGTATAGATTGCACTTATACAAGGTATGAAGATTTATAATTAATGGTGTATCTCAAAACAACGACATTACAATAGAATAAACATGGTCATATTAAAGTCATAATTGAATATACGAAAAGGATATCTTTTTATTAATAATTGTAGCAGAATACAATGTCTTACAACGAAATACAAAGGCTCTCAATAGCCAAATGAATATGCCAACTTGAATTATAACACACATCTTTCACTCTTGCTCACAAATGATTATATCGCTCCTTACATTATGTCCTTTATACACAAAAGAATCACCTGTCACTACCATATTTTCTAGGAAAGTGTATTTTGATTATTTCATAATTAATTAATTATTTGTATGTTGTATATTTATTTATAGTATTATTTATTTATTGTTAGATGTTGTATTATATTTTTGGACTTGTGTTAGTGGACCTAACTAGACAAGACTTGACTCATGGGCCAACATTTATTTTAGTTAGACTTGAGCCCAATAACTAGCCCAATTCCTTAAGTTAGCATTTTGATTAATCAAACCATTATGATTAGAACCTTCTTTCCTTAATCCTTTTCTTATGATAACCCAATAGGGGTAATTGGGTCTTTGTACCATTGCTTGGGGAATGGGTAAGTGGTCGACCACTATAGAGAGGGGAGATTCTCTCTCCTCTCTCTCTCTCTCATTTTATTCCAATTGCTTTCCACTTGGTGTTCTTCCCTAATTCAACCCATCCCTCCACCAGTTTTCCTCCAAATTACTTTTAATTACTCTCATTATTCACCATTAGTAGATCTAGAACCAAGGAGGAAGCAAGGAGCACCAAGGAGCACCAAGGAGGAGGAGATTGCACAAGTTGAGGGCTCTTTGGGTCCAATTGGAGACTTGTATTGGGAATCCATCTCCCAATAGGTATAATTCAGAATTTTCTTTCTAATTAGACTCTAAATTTGTAGTTTAATCATTAGGAACCCTTCCATGTGTTAGGGCTACCTATAGAAAGTATAATTGACTCCTAGGGACCCCTATTGTGAAAGTTATGGTGTATTTTATGCCCAATTTGGAAGAGATCCGAGATTGGTGTACCATGTGTTTGTCAATGGATATAGTAGACCAAATTGACATGTGTTTGGTTGTGTGAGACTAGTGTTGTGTCCATGATTGGATACGACTAGGCCGTATCATGGTAATTTAGTGATATGCGTTGATTTAGAAGATTTTCCTTCTACACGGGGGTCTACACATGTAATATTATGACACGAACACATAGATGAGTAGCTAGCATTTTTTTATTGCTTATAATTAAGATTCTAGTCTTGTTCGTATCTTTCGTGATGCATTTGGTATTGTGTTGGGGCCGTATCGCAAGCGTATCATAAATTTAGTATGATACGGGTGCGATGCACTCCACGTGTTTGATAAAATATTTAATACTCTAATTAGTGGTGTTTATATCTGTTTTAGATTGCCATGAGGAGTGTATGTATCATATTGTATCCTAATTACTAAATTGATATATGTTGTGTGTGTGTGTATATATATATATATATATATATATATATATATATATATATATATATATATATATATACAGTGTATGCGTGTATGTGTAGAGTAGAGGGAGGGGTGTTGTGGCAATAGATAGCAGTTGTAGCAGTAGCATGAAGCTACTATTGTTGCTGTCATTTCTGGTGGTAATATTGAGTTGGTGGTTGTTGTTGAGGATGTTCAGATCGTAGGGGGATTGTCGGGTTCTGAGCTTGAGTACCTGATACAGGTACTCGAGATGGCAGTACAGTCAACACTGCACTGAGGTAATGGCCATGAAGGATCAGTGGACTGTGAGGGAGAGAACCGTAATAGTAGTAGCTAGGAGTGCAGGTCTAGTTGAGACTCAGGTAACAGAGTATGCATCAGTTTAATGAGCAATGGGCAGTGCCAAAGTGCACTGTAATGCAAGGGGTTTAGGAGTAGTATAGTACAAGTAAGTGAGGGGAGCTCGGACTCTATAGGACCAGTATGTGTGTAGGTAGCATCACACATTACAGCAGAGATGGGAGAGCAGTTCATGCACAAATATTGATGAAGTGGGGGTATTGGTGCACCTGTTGTTGTTGTTCCTTGTGATAGATTGCAGTAAGGTATGAGGGAGTTTAGTATTAGATTGGTTAGTTTGATTTTAGCTGTATGTATGTATGTATGTATGTATGTATGTATGTATGTATGTATGTATGTATGTATGTATGTATGTATTATGTATGTATGTATGTATGTATGTATGTATGTATGTATCAGTTATAGTTCAGTTGATTAATATTGTAATATAGCTAGTATATGAGTTAAGTTAGTATGTAGATAATCTATCACTAGTAGATACTAATATCAGATAGTGTTGTGTTGTTAGTTGAGGTTAGGAGTTAGTGATAAATGAATGTCAGTTAGCATATAACATATATTTGATTAGTATATATTAGCTATTGGTTATTAGTTAGTTATATAATAGTTAGTGTATATGTTAATATTGGATATTGATAATATCTTTAGTATAGGTATTGGGGTTGTATGTTAAGGTATGGGTATATATGAGATATGTTAGTATTAAACTTGAGATAAGGTATTTATGTAGTTTAGATATAGGTTATGATATTGTTACTAATGTATTCTAGTATTAGATAATAATTATTAACTAGTAAAAAGTAATGAGTATAGTACCTAGTATTACTAATTTGTATATGTATATTAGATAGATATATTGATATTGATATTAGCCTATATGGTATCCTAATACCTAGTTTGACTAGTATGACTTACATCCTCAAGATACCAACCTAATAACTTAGATATAGGCCATACAACTTAGAAATAGTTAGTTTGACCAAGTTTGACTAGTTTGACCTTGAGTTGACCTAGTTTGATTGTTTGGACTTAGACTTGGCCTAATGACCTAGATTGGACTAGTTTAACTTGTATTCATTCCAAAATATTGTATTGATGTAATATTTCATATTTAGGTCTTCGAGGTACCGTTCTGGACATCTTCGATACTATTTACCAGATTCCAAGCGAGTACATTCTCTGACAGTTTATCGTTTATGATATCCTCTATGTTTCTTGTATTTAGTGTAGATATCCTTGATTTTTCTGACACTTGGTTTCATGGATTGGTATTCTTGGATCCCGTCATGAGATATTATTATTGGTAGTTTCTGGCATATTTTTTGTGCGAGCCTCGTTGTTCTTGTCCATGTATGGACACTGATTCATGAGAAGATTAGCTCCCTTCTCATGGAATCCTATGTCATAGCGTGCCATGGTTGGATCCATTATATCAGTCGGGGGCGGAGAGTATTTAGTGTATATATGTGATCATACCCCGCAGTTCTTATTTTTTTTGTATAGTATTACTCATACACCGCACGTATGATTAATCAGGCCTGTGGTTCTTGAGCAATACCCAAGCCGATCACATGTTGTCACTAGTAATCACTCACTTAGATGTATCTCTTGATTCTATATTTGATGTTCATATCTCTTGTATGTATTTCCCGTATTTTCTTATTCATGTATATTTCTACCATGCCTATTAATCTTATATATGCTCTCTATTTATTGGTACATAGTTTTTATCATTTATTGGAACTGCTGTGAGATGTGTACTTTGCTCATTTTCTGACTGGATTTTTTTTTCCAGATGACACTAAGGAGTGGTATCCCACTCACTATGGGCCTCGGGACGTAGTTGGCTTAGAGCTAGAGACTGTGGCTCAGGAGGGACTCATCCCGGTTAGGACAGACGACACTTTACCTGTAGCTCAGTAGATAGATTTATTTTTGTACTAGATTTTTCTCCAGCTTTGACATTTAGTACTCTTTTATATTTGAGACTCATTGGATATTATCTTTTGTCTTATGAGTTATATTTTTGACTCTTCAGTTTTTATATCATATTCGTGCATTGTTCCATCTTATAGTTCTGTGATTGAGTATTCATATTTCATTAGTGGCGTTATATATCTTGATGATCATTATTGATAGATAGTATAGTTTACCCAAACAGTGTTCTACCGCCAATGCTGCGACGTAGGCTGGACGTTGTTCACTACTCGTGCCCTATAATGGATGCGGGTCGTGACATGACCCTCTTCTTAACATCCTTAATATTGCCAATCTGGGCTCCAATGCCTCAGTACGGCCAAGCAAAACTCCATATGTAGAGGGGTTGGGTATTAGTATATTATCATGTATTGGTGAGTGGAACTAACCCACTTGCCTAAATCAGTACTACTATTCATGTGAAGCATACAATTATTAAGTGATCTTGTTATTTATAAATATAATTGATTTACAATTCATATCCATAGCATATAGTAAACAAGGAGCATGTAGACATGACATATTGATAGTATAAATGAAACTAGGAAACATGTAACCCGTGTTACTTAACAGTGACTTCTTACTACAGGTGATGCGCTCATCCCTATATAAGACACAAGTGAACACTTACCTCTATTGTATAAGACGGCATTAGAATACATCTTGTCTATATGAGGTTATTGGTGAATCGACACCACGAAGGACATTACATGGTATTACGATGTGCCCTTCCGCCCCAGGTAGCTAGCCCTGCTGAAGGTCCCGTAATGCCTCGTGCCTTGAAGCTTTCTCTACATAATTTTTTCCTAGGTCAAAATCTGTCTCAGTGCCCCGGCGACCGTTTAAGGAAAGCCAAACATTGTGCACAAGTTATCTATGACCACGCAAATGCGTGAACATTTTAACTATAGATATATACATGGTACCTAAAATATTATAAATAAATATATAGTTCTACTCGTATAATTGATTGTTCTCCCGCTATTAACATACTTATTCAATATTCTGATTGGTGACCCACAAGTCCCAAATATACCTACCATCTCGTAGCCTCATGGTACCAAACCACATTCCAGTAGTTTCATGCTATCGTACCATGAATGGTCCTCTTCTTATATGAATCATACAAAAATATATGTCGATATTTTTGTGGTATTGTACTATAATTGTCCGCTTCGCATATGAAGCCCACCAAACCATATACTGGCTATCGCACCATAATTGTCTGCTTCGCATACAAAAACTTTACTATATAAGTCTCGTGCACTGATGCACTCCATAATTAAATCCATTTAATGTTCTAATATTAGTGTTACAACATGCATGGTGACTTTCATTTATTAGTTACAATCTACCAGGCATCATTGATCTAAGAACGTTGTAAGGAAACAAGGGGATTCATTTATAAGGACATGAAGGAGTAGAAAAGAAGGGCCAGAGAACCACCCACCTATATTAATTCACATATCTTCTCCAAACAAGCCAATATCGTACGAATTCTCAAAGACATGATTTGACGTGGTGGATAATCTTCTTAACTAGTATAACCACACGAGCAAGTTGTGCTCCACAATCATCCAGTCCGACCAGATTAGGTAAGTCTATATCACCGCTCAAATCCTATAATTTCCTACACAACACTCAACCAACCAATTGATTAAAACTACAAGGCCAACACAATGTCTCCACCCGCAGCAGGGCAATACACTGATCACAAAGAACTTCACATAATACCTGCACATGAAACCAAGTCCAATTAAGCCTTTTCGTTAACAAACCAATCCAATGTACCATACGAAGTGGAGCATTACATAATATACCACTCAAAAAATAATATATCACTCCAAAAAAGTTTCCTCCTCGAAATTTAAAAGAATATCATTCAACTTCATCACAAAAATCTCAAGAAAACTTCTCACTCAACTCCGGTTTAACATCCCACTTGTCTCTCAATAATTTAAATTCTGATCAACACATAATTTACATATTGTTGATGCCAATCAACCTTCTTTGTTCTTATCAAAATATTTGTACGAGTTTTTTAGTCCAATAAAATTCTCCCTGCAATCTATGTGGTCATAGCTGATCACTTGCCTTGAATCATGCACTCACTTCAAAAATTGTGGGATTTGAAAGCATCGTGCACTTCATTCAATGCCAGTGGTGATGCAATTCGATAGGCTACAGATGCAACTTTCTTCCAACCATCTAAGGAATCAATACTTTCGATCCAACTTGCCCTTTAGTACCCAATCTCATAAGTCTTCCGCATAGGTATTCCTTTCGAATACATGATTTCCCATAAATTATTTGCATAATTCAACAACCATAACCGCATCTCATCTACCTATCCTTCATATCGATACTCCATCGCATTCGCTGCATCAAGTTCTCGCACATCCAGACACAAGGAGTTTCCACAACACCTTTTATCCCATATTTTCACACATCTTGTATACCCTAAGTCTATGTTCAACTATTTATAAAGTTTTACCAATACGTTTATATCCAACATATCTAAAAAAATTGTCTTTAATCATACCATGCCTCACAAGGAACTATTCTCCCACAGTCGCTATTCTCTTAAACTGCTGATACATAAATATTTGGAACTACCAAAGCTAAGAAACTCACCCAGACCACTTGTCATGCCCCGGTTTCGCAAAATCGATTCGTCCTCGCATTCGGTTCCGCAAAACCTTTCGTCCTCGCTAGGGCATGATGTCGTACAAGTCTGAGGTTGCACTTGTACAAGACAAGAACGAGCATATATGTCAAAATCTTTTATAAATAGTTCTACAACACAATAGCATATTATGAACACACACATTTGTATAGGAAGAAAAATATCTTTTTATTGATTCATTTCAACAGAGTACAATTTTATCAGTATTGAAATAAAAATGCTTGAACAACTTACATCACTTTTGCATAAAGAAAAGACTGATAGGCTGATATGAAATAATGTTCTCATCCTATACATTATGCCCCTTTATTACATTCTTGAAAACTTGAAAGCAATAACTAGAATTCTTAGAATACTTTGAAATAGGAAGAAGCTTCAAAAAGAACTACAACAAAACGATTTATCTCCCTTGAGCGCCCACAGTACCTTGGTCACCTGGATTGCCCACAGAGACGTGGGTCAGTACTTAACTTGTACTGGTGAGCAGAACTGACCCACTCACCTAAACCAACACTTCTGAATTAAAGCAGCAGTTTAATAGGCAATATTATCTAGGAAACACTTTAATAGGCAACAGTTAAGATAAGCAACAATTAAGTGATGAAACATATAATCTTTTGCAACATATGAATCTTACCCCAGCCAATGGTTGTTCTTGTATAAATTACAGGATTGTTCTTACTGCCCCTACATAAGACATCATTAGCATGAATTCATTTTCACTGGGTCATTTGTGGTGTAGCACCACGATTGACATATCGTATAGGACTTTGATGGGTGTGCGATACGCCATTCAAAACAAGTAGCAAGTTTCAATAAATTTCTCGCTTATACCCGGTGCTACCAAAGCACTACTATTTCCCTCGGGCCAAATGGTCCCTAGTGCCCCAGGTTTCATTCGAGAAAACTTACTACCTTGTGCACAAGTTATCCATGACCATACAATGCATCTACAACTATATGATAAGCATAAATAGCAATGTAAGGTATTAAAATATTTAGAGCAGCAATGCATATTTAACTATTCTCATTTCAGCATACTTATTCTTTGTTTCGATTGGTAGCCCGTACACCCCAATTTACACCAAACCATGACATAATGATTATATCCTTTCTTGTGTTATGTAGTTGAACTTCCCTCTTATCAATGCAATTTATTGATTTAACAATACTTGTATGAAACTTGTGGCATTAGTGGCTTTATCGATTATTGGACTTAGCAAGATTAAAAGAGAACTTACTGATTATTGGCATGAAGGAGTAGAGAAGAAGGGACAGAACCGCTCACCAAATAGAGAATGCTGAGAGAAAATGATGCTTGCTCGCTCAGGCTTCAGTCATGCGTCTATCTGCATTGGCACCAATATTTGGTTAGACTACCATCTTTCTTTCTCTTAGAGTTCTCTACAATGAATGCATGCAGTCAATAAAAATGGGTTAAATAATCAATCATCGAAAATCAATCACGAAAACACATTTATCAAAACCAAGCAACGAAAATCCAAGAAAGCCAAAAGTTCTACCTCCAAGTTATCATGTAATTGAAGAATCCAAAAAAGTTTCGTCCTCGAAACTTGAAACAAAGGTTCTACCTCTAGGTTATCGAATAAGAAAGGGTACTGCCTCTGCATCTCTTCCTCAAGTTTCCACGTTGATTCTTCGACTGCATGATTCTGCCACAATATATGAACCAAAGCTACTGATCGATTCCGCAAGGTCTTCTCTTTCTTGTCAAGGTTCTAAACAGATTCTTTCGCATAGGATAGGTTGTCACTCAGTTTAAGCTGATCGAAGTTTACCTTGTGACTCGGGTCTTGCACATATCTTCTTAGTTGGAAAACATGAAATAAATTTTGTACTTTCGCTAAAGCCGGAGGTAGTGCAAGTCGATAAGACACTGACGCCACCTTCTCTAGAATCTCGAAGGGTCCAACAAATTGTGGACTCAGCTTTCCCCTGACGCCGAACCGCATCAAGCCTCTCATAGGTGTCACCTTTAGGAACACATGATCACCCTCCCTGAATTCCAAGGGTCATCGATATACATTCGCGTAACTTTTCTGACAGCTTTGAGCGACTCAAAGATTCTCTCGAACCATGCGAACTTTCTCGATGGCCTCTTCAATATGTTCTGGTCCGAGCATTTATCATTCGTAGAATTCCTTCCAACATATCGACTATCGACACTTGCATCCATATAGTACTTCATACGGGGTCATCTGAATACTCGCTTGATAACTGTTATTATAAGTGAACTCTGCCAGCGATAAGTAAGTATCCTAATTTACCTTCAAATCTAGCACGTATAGTCGCAACATGTCTTCAAGGATTTGGTTCACTCCCTCAGTCTGTCCATAAGTCTGCGAATGGTACGTCGAGCTGAAATACAACTTAGTGCCCATTGCTGATTAAAGGCTATTCTAGAAACGAGATAAGAACCATCCATCCCTATCCGACACAATTGAGATTGATACTCCATGTAACCGGACAATATGATCTAAGTAGATTTGAGCCTAACGGTCAGTGCTCCATGTATTTTTGTTTGCTATAGAATGAGCCGACTTGGTCAGTCTATCCACGATGACCCAAATCACATCATTTCTTCTTTATGTCTTTGGTAAGCCCACTATGAAATCCATTGAGATATCCTCCCACTTTTATTTCGGAATGGCAAGGTTCTGCAACTCTCCGTTAGATCGCTGGTGTTCTGCTTTTACTCGTTGACAATCCAAACACCGTAAAACGAATAATGCTACATCTTTTTTCATGCCCTGCCACCAAAATATTGTGCGCAAATCCTTGTATATTTTGGTACTTTTCGGATACAAGGTATACATAGCATAATGAGCCTTAGTAAGTATTTTCTTCATGAGTTTATCATCCTTGGGTACACATAATCTTCCTTTAATCTGCAGCATGTCATCTTTATGTTCCACGAAATTGGTTGCCTTCCCTGCTGAAATAAACTCACGTATCTTCTACAGAGATAGGTCATCCTTATTCACAGATTTAATCTTTTTTAGCAAGCTCGGCTTTAGTTGTAGTTGAGACAACTGCACCCCTTGATTTTGGACTATGTACTTGATGCCCATTTCTTCCAACTCTCAAAGTAGCCTGTTTGACACAGATAACGATTCGACAAAATTTTGACTCAATGCATCAGCCACAATGTTTGTTTTTCCTGGCGTATAAGCAATTGTCAAGTCATAATCCTTTATCAATTACAGCCATTATCGTTGTCTCAAGTTTAGTTACTTTTATGTAAATATGTACTTAAGGCTTTTGTGATTCGTGAAGATCTCACAGGACACTCCATAGAGATAGTGTCGCTACAATTTCAACGCGAACACAATTGCAGCAAGTTACAAATCATGCGTCGGATAATTCTTTTTATGTTGCTTTACCTGTCTTGAGGCATACACAATTACTTTCCTATGTTGCGTAAGAACACATCCAAATCCGAGTCGAGATGCATCGATGTATATCTAAAATTCCTCAGGTCTGTCTCGAAGAGTAAGAATTAGAGCTGAGATGAGCCGCTGCTTCAGTTCTTGGAAACTGCTATCGTAGTCGTATGTCTATTTGAATAATATTACCTTCTGGGTGAGGTGAGTCAGAGGTGACACAATCTTCATGAAGTTCTTTACAAATCTTCGATAGTATCCAGCCAAGCCAAGGAAATTTCTGATCTTACTAGCCGATGTGGGTTGTTTCTAGTCCACCACTGCCTCTATTTTTTTTGGGTCAACTGATATACCATCTGCTGAAATAGCATGCCCAAGGAAAGATACGTTGCTCATCCAGAATTCATACTTGCTTAACTTCGTATATAACTGATATTCACGATGTGTCTGCAGTACGGTCCTTAAGTGTCCAATATGAGTTTTTTGTCTCTTGAGTAGATCAAGATATCATCAATGAATACGACGATGAACTTATCCAAGAAGGGTCAGAATACCCTGTTCATCATATCTATGAAAGCTACTGGAGCATTGGTCAAACCAAAAGGCATAACCAAAAACTTATAGTGTCCATATCTCGTACGAAATGCTGATTTCGGAACATCCTTTGGTATAATCTTCAATTAGTGATAACCTGAACGAAGATCAATCTTCGAAAATACTGTTGCACCTTGGAGCTGGTCAAACAGATTATCAATTCTCGGGAGAGGATACTTGTTCTGGACTATCACTTTGTTCAATTCTCGATAATCTATGCAAATTCGCATTGTGCCATCTTTCTTCTTCACAAACAGTAATGGAGCCCCCAAGGTGAAACATGAGGCAAATATAGCCACGGTCCAGTAACTTTTGTAATTACGACTTTAGTTCTTTGAATTCTGCAGGAACCATTCGATACGGTGTTTTTGATATCGGGCGAGTATCCAGAAAGGTGTTAATACTGAACTCAATTTTTTGATCCAAAGGCATTTCAGGTATCTCGTTTGGATACACTTTAGGGAATTCTGCCACGACTTCAGTTTCACCCGAGTCTTCTTCCTCTATCCGAGTGTCCCATACAGAAGCTAGGTACCTTTTATACCTCGAATATAGCATACGCCTTGTCGTCACTGTCGATACCACCATCACTGTCTTCGCCGTCGGACCACACAAATTAGAGAACTCGATCTCGCCAGGAATGTGAAACACAACTTGCTTCTCCGTACAGTCAGTTGTCATATTGCAAGCCTGAACTAATCCATGCCCAGGATGATGTCATAATCTGCGATGACTAGGTCTAGTGCATCCAAGGACACATACGTTCCCCCAATGCAAATGTAACCGTCCCTACAAATTGAATTAGCATACAAATCTAATCCGAACGGAGTATTGACACTAAGATTCATATCTAATGGTGTCTTACAAAATTTGTGTTCATTAGCAAATGCAGATGATATGAAACTATGTGTAGCACCAGAATCAAATAGTATACGCGCATGCATTTCTCTGTAAAGCAGTATACCTGTGATGACAGTGTTTGAGGAAAGCACTTCTTCTTGAGTCAGTGCAAATACTCTACCATGTCTACCTGGTCGCAGATTCTGAGAATTCAAAGCCGCTACCTGCGGAGCTCGTGGCGCTTGCCTACGATTCTGATTGTAAGTACTGCTGACCACGATTCTGATTGTGATGCTGTTGATCGCAATTCTAATTTCTTCCCCCACTATTGCACCATGCAGACTTGTGATCCAGACTGCCACACTTAAAGCATCCCGCCCGACACTCATCTTGACGATGTCCAACTCGCTTATACTTGTTACAGTACGGTCGCTGATAGGGACCATGATTGTCATTTGTGTTCTGACACTTGGAGGCATCAGATCCTCTTGCTGCTATGAGTCTTTTGTAGTTGTTCCCATAACTGTTCTGTGTTGCCCCTCGATGATAAAATTTCTCCATCTCGAGAACCGCTTCATAGGCTTTCATGTATGTTGCACACTTACGATTGAGAACGTCGCACTGCATGCCTTCATTTAGACCTTCAATGAACCATAGTCATTTTGCCTCATCGTTCGGTATCATGTATGTAGTGCCTCAAATCTCGATCTGACTGGGATACGCACTATATAATTGGGCTTATGGCTAGTCTGTCTGAGTCTTAGTTTGGTATTTAGAGTCTTCGACATTCTCTTGCCACAGACAAAATACGATGATCCTTTCCAACTCATGGATAGGCCTCTATTGAAACGAGTCCAATAGTTTTCGTGCTTTGTTGCTTGGTTTTCTTGATGTCGCTTTAGAATTTTATTTTGGTGTTGCTTTCGATTTGCTTGGTTTTAGTTGTTGTCTTTCTTGCTTGGAGCTTTGATTCTTGGGGAGTTCAGGAGGAAGAATAGGCAAATGATTCTAACCCGGTGCTCATGCTATTGCAGGTCCGCGTAACTGACGTTTGATCGTTGCTAGGCGGGACTCATTCTTTCAGCACTTTTCTTTAATTAGTGGATGATTCAAACCCTTCTTTCCTACTTTTTCACGTCCACATCTCTAATATTTCAAATGTTCAATCGATGATGCCCAGCTGAACGCCTAGGAAATCCTTAGCCACAATGCATGACAACCACTAAGAAAGGAATATGGAATTTGTAGACTAACTTGTATATTCATGAACACGATATAAACACGAGATCAAATATACATGCGGCATCTGAAACATTGGTTGCGGCCTAGCGCCTCGGAGATTTTGGTCCTACGGGACACCAAAATTGGAACACGACTTTGAGAAAATATGAACTGTGGCATAAGTGTATATATTGCTGCTTTACTTCTTCTATTTTATCTCATGCATTGCATGTTAGTTGAACTATCACGCATTTGCATGGTCTGGGATAACTTGTGCACAAGGTTTGGCATTTTCTCGAAACGGTATTCTGGGGCACTGGAACCGTATCGACCCGGAGGAAAATATTTGATCATGCTAGTCGCGATGCATTGTGGGACCTTCAACAACGCTTGCTACCCAGACTGACAGGGCATGCCGCAATGCCTTGGATTAGTCCCTATGGTGTCGATCACACCAATGACCGCATATAATTAGAACACATGTTAATCTATTATCTTGTGCAGATAGTAAGTATACTTGTGTTTCGTTGTAGGGAAGGCGTACGTCGGTTGAGTAAGCAACCGATGTGCTTTATGGGTTCAACGTTATTTTTGTTCCTCTAAAACCATGCCACTGATATAAACTGAATTCACTTAGTTCTTAATAGTAAGATCATTTTAATGCATGCTCGCCCCTAATTAACAAGTGTTGATTTAGGCGAGTGGGTTCATTCCACTCACCAGTACAGCTGAGTACTGACCCACGTTGTGGGCAATTATTTCAGGCACTCAGAGTGTGCAACGCTAGTGGATAGACGAAAAGGCATTATAAGCTCTTTTATTTTGAAGTATAGTTGGATCCAGTTTATTTTAGAGGTGTGAATTTTCAATCTATACAAGGGCATAATGTACGGACGATAAGGCTTATCTGATGGAGCGCGCCCTACCTTTTGAGTTTTTCTTTTGTAATGTAAACCAAGTAGCCGAGAGGTGCATCAAATGTAAACTCTATGTAAATTACTCTGAATTATCAATGAAAAACATATTTTCTTCCTATATCTTGTGTTCAACTATCTGTGAATGTGTTTTCTAACTTGTGTTTCAAATGTGTTCCTATCACTGCATGTTCTTGCCTTGTGTGAGCGCAACCCTAGGCTCACACAGCATCAAGCCCAAGCGAGGACGATTGACCCTTGCGGGATTGGGGCATGATAATGTAGCCACCAAACTTGGATCTCTTTAGGACCTCTGCCTCATATTCGTCGACAGACATATTTCCCTACTCGAGCGCTACGAACTCATTTTTTTCTATGCCGGACAGCTGGTGGGATGAACTATGTGATGAACGCCTGCTTAAATGTCTCCCAAGAGACTTTGGTTTCCTGGTTGGCACCGCAATGTGCTTATCTCTTGGACTCCCACGAGTCCTCTTCTTTGAGATGGATATGCACAGCTGCACAGTCCACTCTCTTTGTGCCCTGAATATCCAACATACGAAAGATTCCCTCCAGGGTCTTTAGGAAGCCCATAAGTTCCTTTGGTTTTGCCCTGTCGTTGAACTCAGGCGGATTGCAGCTTTTGAATTCAGAAAACTTGAATGTTGGTTGCCTTCTTGGAGGCACTTTCCTCTCCTTCGACTACCACTGTCTCTTTAGTAGCAGCCACTGTGGTCTCATTGTTATTGTCGGTCAGAGAATTGACCAGTTGAATCAAGTTATCCACTTACTGCTGTTGCGCATCAAATTATGCCTAAAACTGGTTCGTTAGTTGCGCTTGAAGGTCACAATGGTGTGCCTCAATCATCTTGTGATGTTCATCACTCTGCTTCTTTTGCGCCTCTAACATTTTTATTACATTCTCCATTGGGTCAGACGGTGATGTCTCCTTAGAGTTATTACCCTTAGTCATCTGCAAAAGAAATAACTTCCATTAGCACTCATAAAATATTTATGGGCTTATTGTACGTTATTTTATGCAGTGCTATCAAAAAGCAAATCATGTGAGAAAATCGTTATTGTTTGAAAACTTTTACTTGAAAACCAATTTTGAAATCCGATGAACTTTAAACCTGGCTCTGATACCAACTTGTCATGCCTCGGTTCCGCATAAACGATTCATCCTCGCTTTTGGTTCCGCAGAATCGTTCGTCCTCGCTAGGGCATGATGCCGTACAAGTCTAGGACTGCACTTGTACAAGGCAAAAATGTGCACATGTGTTAAAATCTTTTGTAAATAGTTCCATAACACAACAACAGATTATGAAACACACATTTGTATAGGAAGAAAAATATTTTTTTTGATTCATTTCAACGGAGTACAATTTTCTCAGTACTAAAATAAAAATGCCTGAACGGCTTACATAGCTTTTACAAAAAGCAAAGACTGATAGGCTGACATAAAATAATGTTCTTATCCCATACATTATGTCCCTTTATTATATTCTAGAAAACTTGAAAGCAGCAACTAGAATTCTTGGAATACTTTAAAATATGAAGAAGCTTCAAAAAGAAGTATAACAGAAAGCTTTATCTCCCTTTAGTGCCCGCGGTACCTTGGTCACTGGATTGCCCACAGAGACGTGGGTTAGTACTTAACTTGTACTGGTGAGAAGAACTGACTCACTCACCTAAACCAACACTTCTAAATTAAAAGAACAGTTTAATAGGCAATATTATCTAGGCAATAGTTAAGATAAGCAACAGTTAAGAGGTGAAACATATAATCTTTTGCAACATATGAATCTTACCCCGGCCAATGGTCATTCCTGGATAAATTATAGGATTGTTCCTACCGCCCCAGCATAAGACATCATTAGCATGAATTCATTTCCACTAGGTCATTTATGATGTAGCACCATGATGGACATGACATATAGGACTTTGATGGGCGTATGATGTGCCATTCAAAGTAGGTAGCAAGTCTCAATGAATGTCTCGCTTATACCCGACGCTACCAAAGTGCTACTATTTACTCTGGGTCGAACGGTCCTTAGTGCCCATGTTCTGATTGAGAAAATTTACTACCTTATGCACAAGTTATCCATGACCATACAATACATTTATAACTATATGATAAGGATAAATAGCATGTAAGGTATTAAAATATTTGAGCAATAATTACATTTAACCATTCTTATTTCAATATACTTATTCTTTGTTTCGATTGGTAGTCCATAGACCCCAATTTACTGCTAAGTTATGGCACCAAACCATGACATAATGATTATATCCTTCCTTGTGTTATGTAACTGAACTTCCCTCTTATCAATGTAATTCATTGATTTAACAATAGTGGTATAAAACTTGTGGCATTAATGGCTTTATCGATCATTGGACTTAGCAAGGTTAAAAGAGAACTTATTGATTATTGTATGAAGGAGTAGAGAAGAAGGGACAAAATCGCTCACCAAATAGAGAATGCCGAGAGAAAAGGATGCTTGCTCTCTCAAGCTCTGGTTACGCGTCTATCTACATTGGCACCAATATTTGGTTAGACTATCATCTTTCTTTCTCTCAGAGTTCTCTAGAATGAATGAATACAATCGATAAAAATGGCTAAACAATCAATCATTGAAAATCAATCACGAAAATACATTCATCAAAACCAACCAGCAAAAATCCAAGAAAGTCAACCAATAATCTAGCAAAAACTATTGGAATCATTCCAACAGAAGCCGATCCATCAATTGGAAAGGTTTATTGCATTGTCTGTGATCGATTCCATCATAAATTTTCTCTATACTCAATTACGACTGAGTCAATCGAGCTATAAGTCTTATATAGTGAACCACTAGGAGTGGGGCACTACACCACTATACCTGAATCATTCTGACACAAGGGGCTAACTTAAAACTGACAATATCAGACTTTTCCAAATCTGTAATGTAATTCCTTCCTTAATAATAATTCTATCATTTTGTCTCTCACGAGTAACAGAGATATTATTACATTATTTTGATCTATTCAACTATCATCAATCAAATAGAGAATAAAATAATATATTATGTCATTAGGACTCAAACCACTCCTGATCCGACAATTTCCTTCAATATTTCAAATTGCTCACATTGAAATCTTTATCAACTTTCCACGCTTTTAGTGATGTCAAGTTCTCAATCAATCCAATTCCTAATAAGTTTTCTTTCTACCGTATTATGGTCCATACTATGAAAATCAACGATGCTCAAAGGCAATAATCTATCCAACACAAAATATCATCAGTCACATCATATATTCAATTCATTACCGAGTATAAAATTACTAACAAAATATCCAAATAATTAATTTTAAATCATAACTTGCCTATCTAGATAACTTCGATTATAAATCTAACACACAAAATTGCAATTGTTACACACAAGTCCAACTTATTCACCAAAATAATATTCTTTTGTTGAGGGTCAATTAAAATCTAATAATATTTTAAATTCGAGGGTTACTCCACTATCAATCACTCTTATCACGAGCATAATTTTTACGCAATAGTCTCTCTTTATCATAATAAGTTTACCCGTCAAATTTTAGCTTGATTATCAATCAACTAAACCATTCAAGTATTCATTCAACCAACCAATCTAAATCCAAATATGTTATTTTCAACAGAAGGCCACTCAATCAAATTTCTGAAACCAAATTCAAATTCAATCTCCTAGACTTTTCACTCAATATAAACAACTTAAATCTCCATCCTCATCACAATTTCATATTCAACATCTTTATGTTTATCCTATGGGCCTCCAACGGTTATCTTTCCTCTTCGGCCAAGTCTCTAAGGCTAGATATCGCAGAAGCTATACTCAATCATTCTAGTAACTCATCTAAGATAAGCGGCTACTAAGAACCATATATATTTCTTATCATGGGCCAAATCATAACCACCCAATCTAAGGGACTCTACCCCAATCTAAGAAAATACTTCCAACTCACATAACTTATGCGACATTGCCAACCCACAAGCTAACCAGGAAAACATTAAACTGTCTAGGGTCAAGTCTATCTACCCATGATTATTACTGAAATGCTATACTTGCCAAAATTATTCTCCGTTGAATCACAATGTATGAAGCTCATCCAAATAACTTTCATAGTCCAAATCCCGAATCCATCATGTAAGTTTTTATCAATCCTATATCGAAGTCCTAAGTTTTTTAATTTCATAATCCTGTAGTCGTAAGCTTACTCCGATTTGTATCCTTATATCACACTTCAATTTTTGCGTACCTAATTTGTTCACGCAACACGGTAACCAATTCTGACATCAAAAATCCAGTTTAGTTACCTTTCATAGTCTACCGCTTACGATCTCTCTGCTTCCATCTTTTACTAAATTTGTAATCAATTCCCATGCGTTCCAATGCTCGTACAATCCAGCCGACTTACTCACCAATCTATAAGATAAGGATATCTCCATAATATATTTGATCAAATCTCGCCTTATCAATATTTATTCTGATACCGTAAGGAATCAACTTAGAAATTAACATTAATCATCAACTTCACTCGCATTACATCCATCAGAGTTTTATAAGGAACTTTTATATTCTTTAAACCGAGTTCATAATTATCCAGACCTACCATACTCCGATCACATAACCAAGTTACAGATCATCCAATATAAACAATCATACTATCTTAGTTTATATGACGAGAATCATATAAATCAATCAAACTCCAACGAGTCTATTAAACCAGCCATTATTCTTGCAGCTACAAAATCAACGGTCTATATTTAACACTTCTTGATACTCCTCAAACCATCAAGCATACATATACACATATGAACTATCCATTATATTATGTTTAATCTCCATATCAACATATATTCTAAAGAACTTTCAATCGTGCGACCAAATCACGGTATCCCAAATACCAATTCTATCCCACTATACAATCATCATTCAATAATTGGCCCATACTATCTTTCCAATAAATCTCTAATAGTCTTACCGACCATTTGTTTCGAGTTTACACATTTCATGCAACTGATTCAAGCCATCTTCCCATTATATAGCTCATTTCATTATTCTCAGCCAAATCAACCATCTTATACTTTCTAACTTACCAGCATAACATTAATTCAGCAAGATCTTGTCCTGATCATTCAAACTCAATGTACTAAGGAACACTCAAAATTAAAATACAATAATTCATAACTTCTAACTGAGTCACGGTACTACCCCATCCTCCACATGTAGACTTATCGTTATCAAAAGAAAAAGGGTCTGGAGCATATATCATCACTACGAGGGTCAAAGTATATACCACTCAGAAATCAAGTTATTCCTGACACCATACCCCTGTCCGCAATGATCCAACATGTATTTCGAACTATCCATCACGTGGTGGCCCTGCCGACCACAAACATAAATATTCGCTTCTTCAAATTTGAAAACATAACCAAGTCAATACCCACGAATCAACTTGCGATTTATATTGATCCGTCCATTGAAATTCATATAATATTTCTTTCTGACATACCATACTACTACTACTCACAACTGTTATATATGATATCTTTCACGAGGGTCAAAGTATATACCACTTAGAAATCAAGCTATTCTCAACACCATACCTCTGTCCGCAATGAGCCAACGTCCATTTTGAACTATCCATTATGTGGTGGCCCTGCCGACCAAAAACATAATATTCACTTCTTCAAATTCGAAAATGTAACCTAGTCAATAATCATAAATCAACTTGCGATTTATGTTGATCCATTCATTGAAATTCATATAATATTTCTTTCTGACATACCATACTACTACTCACAACTGTTATAATATATATGATATATTTCCTTCATTCCTACATATATAATATCCTTCACATACTATCTTATTATCCTATTACAACAAATCATCTCTTGGTGTTTCTCGATATCATTACTAATAAAAATATACACACAAAATATCAAAACATATATAGACTTATTGTATGGAACATCCAATGGAGTATCAAGAGAGTCGAAAGAATTTTGATTGAGGAAGCAACTTAGAATTGAAATGAATCAAAATGAGGGTCCAGGTAAGTAAAGCCGTGCTTTAATACCATTTGTCAACCCCCAATTTTGTAGAACCAAAAAGTAGTCACTGAACATGATATCGTACAAGTCTAGATTGCACTTGTACAAGGCATAAAAATTTATAATTAATGGTGTATCTTAAAACAATAACGTTGCAGCAGAATAAACTGAGTCATATTAATATCATAATAGGACATAGAAAGATAATATATTTTTATTGATAATTGTAGTGGAATACAAAGTCTTACAATGATATATATATATATATATATATATATATATATATATATATATATATATATATATATATATATATATATATATATATATATATAGCAAGTTAATGCTTGTTTGTACCATCACATAGTAAGGTTGTCTTTCTTATAGAATTAGATCGCGGGATATGGAGAATGATTATAAACACATGGACTATTTCTTCTTCGATTTCATATATTTGTAACCTAGTGTCTTCTAAGGATAGGGTTACCTGATTATTTGTAACCTAGTGTCCTCTAAGGATAGGGTTACCTGATTATTTGTAACCTAGTCCTCCAAGGATAAGGTTATTTGACTACCTTATTCCCCCAAGAATAGGGTTATTTGACTACCTTGAGCCCCATAGGGTCAGGTTTTATTTTCTTAGCCATGGTTTTATTAGAGAGCAATGGTAGTTGTACTTCGTTTTACTTAGTTTGTAGCTCATGTTGAAATAGTTGTTCTTATTCGTGCATGCCTGTCATATATGTTATGTCGTAACCTACATTTCCTGCCTTATTACTTATTTTTTAGATGTTATATTTTGTTATACTTGGTATGCATATTATGTATCTTGCTACATCATACTGAGGACCTAGATTTTTTTCAGACCTGGACGAACAGGTTTATCCTGAGTTTTACGGACCAGGACCAGACGATGACACAATTCAGCCGATAATTCCCCTACTACTTAATTTCTTGAGCATGGACTTAGTTATTTTATTATTTTCATTATTCGTCTACTAGAAGTAGATTTTTCTTCACCGGATGCCATTTGACTTTAGTTAAACTTGAACCTTGGCAATTATTTATTTTTATTCATTATTTACTATTTACTAGCTAGCCAAGTCACGTGATAATCCCGTGAGTTTGGAACTAAAGCATGCCATAATTTTTATGGTGGCCAATGTAGGTTAGAGCATATCATCTCGGTTACTTAATTGTAAAGATACGAGCCTGTGAATAGAATTAGACCAAAATATGATATCATCCACGTACCTTGTATCATTTTTGGATTCTATCTTTGTAAACCCCCTAAATTTTTAAATTTTATTTTAATATTTTATTAAATTATTGAATTTCTTTAAATTATTTTCATAGTTAATTAGAAAATAAATTTTATTGATTTATTTACTTGTATAAAAACTTATTTAGAATTATTCCATAAATAATTTTTTATTATTATTTTTGGAGTCATGTTAAAAGGTGACAAATTTTCTAGAATTTATTTCGTGTACAAATATTATTTTTTGGATTTTTAACCTCATATATATATGTAAATATATATATGTTAATAAATATAAATTTTTAATAATAATAATAATAATAATAATAATAATAATAGTAATAATAATAATAATAATAATAATAATAATAATAATAGTAATAACAATAACAATAATAGAATAGTAATAGTAATAATAATAATAGAAATAAAAAGAAAAGAAAAAGAAAAGAAAATAAATAAATAAAATATAAAAAACCTAAACTAATAATTCCTAAACACTAACCCTTAAACTTAAAAGCTAACCTAATCCTAAACTACCCCACACCACAGCAAACCCACCTAATTCCCACAAAACCCACTTCCCCCACGCGCAGGGAGCAAATCCCATCTCCCTCTCTCCCTATATATATATATATATATATATATATATATATATATATACGCATATACATATACTTATACACATAAACCAACTCAAAACCTAAACCCTAACCCTAGCCCCGACCTCCGCCTGACCCCCCGACGCCGCCGACCCATCGCAGCCGCACCGCCGCCGCCGACGCAGCCGCCTCCGACCGCCGCCGTCCGCCCGCGCGCGCACACGCTTGCAGCAGCAGCCACGTGCAGCAGCAGCCGCGTCCCAACTCCTCCTCTTTTAGGTGATGTATCTCCCTCATCTCTCGTCCTTTTCTCGAGCGGTTTATCCGTGTAAGTTCATAACCTAACCCTCTAGGATTTTCATTCAAGCGAGATAATTTTTGTGTCCCGATTGGTCGAAAAATCGATCAGAAAATAGCCAAAAAACTGACCAAAAATAGTCCAAAATTTCAACAGCAAACCTCCATGTTCATGCCTAAATTGCCACAAACCTGTTTAATATTTTCAAAATCTAATTGAAGGATCTTTTTCTTAATATAACCGAGAATTTTTCTGTTCTTTTACTTTTTATTAGTTTGCTTTAATTGTTAAATTATTCGGCCTCCAAGACGACCAAAAAATTGATATTTTAAAACTGAAATTTTATGATACGGAGTGTACTCCACCAAACGAGACTGCCTCGTCGCATACCAATTGCACCAAAAGGCGAGTATAGTATATCCTGACGTGTGGGCTTTCGCAAAAGTGTATTCGGACGTGTGTGCGCGTCCGAATCAGTCCGTATCCGTAAAAAGTCTCCGTATCGTGACTTTTACAAAACATAACCCCATTTTGTGTACGCTCGTCAGAATACGATAAAACTTGTGCCATTGGATTTGTGGTCTCACGCTGGTCCTTTGACCCAAGTTTCACGCGATTCTGAGATAGTTCACCAAGCCGCCTATTCGCGGGCCCCACGGGTTGACTTGAAGGGCGAATTTGTGATCGGCTCACCGGAATCCAAAATTGGAGATACCGTTGAGTTCGTATCGATGTTTAGAATTTGTTTGACCTATAACTTGTCCCATTTAGAGACCTTTATCTCTGACATGCATTTTGGTGCAAAGTAGACCACATTAGACCCCGCTTTGACCTGAAATTACCGTTTTGCCCCTGTGTCCAAATTGGACGAAAGGGTAGTGTTTTCTAGCTCTCTTGCTTATTCTGATAAGTTGGTGATATTTATTTTAGCATCCGGAGACGTTCATTCTGATGCCATAGTTTCTGATCCATTGTGCCTGACTTCTGGACGCTTACACTTTGCAGCTTTATTGCTAGGCAAGATACCTTGCCAAATTGCTTATAGTACTTTGTATGCTTATCATATTTTTATATATTCATTATATATGTGTTTTTTCAGTCATAATTATATACTATATATGTTGACACACACTTGACACATAGTATCATGGGAGGGGAGGACAATCAGTAGGCGTATGGGCTATATCCACTCTGGTAAACCGTAGTAACTAGCATGCACTACGGTAGTCGTGTCGCACTGGTCGCTACCCTCGAGGTATATCGATTTTTGGTGTCGCGATGGTCACTACCCTCGAGGTATGACGGCTTCTGATGTTCATGGACGTGTGTGTGAGTTGTGAGATAGATAGAGTATCCTACACCTACCCATACGTTGAAAGGTTATCCTCACTATGCATTTTTATATAGATTGTCTAGTACAACGTACTTATATATTTTTTGTCTATTATACATGTTTTGTTGTATTCAATTGGCATGCTTCTATTTATCTTGTTACGTCCCTTTGAGGACCTGGTCCCTTTTCAGGTGTAGACGATTATGACTATTCGCAGGAGCATAGATCATAACTTGCTACTCCATTCTCTTTCGAGGAGGTCTTCTCTTCGAGCCTCATTATTCATTAGATGTACTTATTTTGTTTCTTTTATATTCTAGTTTGGTAGTGGATTTGTCTCTACCCAACTACTTGTTCTTATCAAGCACCTCATACTTGATTCAGTTATATAGTTGATTGGTTATTCATTTATATTTGATTCTGTGGATGGGATTTAGTTATGCCATGTGACTTGTGATAATATATATACCACATGTGAGTTAATATTCATATTACAGCATACGTATGTATTATGGTATCTATATATTGGAGTTGTCATATACATACGGCTGTTATGCTTACGTATGCCTAGTCCTACGTATTTTGGGACTGGGACGTGACAATCTTGATTTCAAAAAAAAAAATCTTGCATCGTGCTTGATTCCATCTTCGACTAATAATTTTCTATTCTATACAAATAGATCCACATAAAGGATGCACTCCTCCTATGAGCACTCTACCAATTGCCATTGTAACACACACCGATGAAACTTCGCAACCACTTGGAGGCCAAATTACTCAGTAGAGCAACCAACCACATCCACACACCTCGAGATTCTGAAGGGACGATATTCCACCACCTCCCCAGTTTACTCCGCAGATGTCTTCAGCAACAACCCAATCAGCACGATGGACCATCGATGCTCCAATTCTTCCAGCAAACGATGCAAAAGCAATTACAACAAAACAAGCTTTCGAGGTAAAGCATACTAGCAAAGAAAGAAGTTTCAATAGATAAATTTTGGAAGATGATTCCACCAACTTTCAAAGGAACAGAGACCCTAATGAGTTCACTACTTGGTTGGTGAAGATGGAGAATATGTTCAAAGCTTCCAAGTTGATCGAGATACAAATGGGTGATGATAATTAGACTACAGATGGAGGATCTTGCTCACCATTGGTGGGAAGCAAAGAGAAAAGCATGGGGAATGACCAAACTTGGAAGAAATTTTGTAACTACCATTTTTGAAAATCATAAAATATTTTCTTGCTAACGTTAGTTTTAATTCTCCAATATTTTCAAAAATGGCTTTCTAAAACAAATATCAAATTCTAAAAAGGAGCTTTCTCAAAAAAAAAATTCTTAAAAATAATTTATGTACATAATTATTGGCTAAATAATTAATGTTGAAGAGGGAGCGGTATTTTGGTAAATAATTGGAAGTCTTAGATATTTGGAGGAGAGATTTCTCAAGATCTTTAACTACCCTAACTACCTTCTAACTAATTCTTAACCAACTAAAGCCTAGAAGCTTCTCCCCTACCCTACAAATACCATACGTTTTCTATTAGAAATTATTTCCAAACCCATTAAATTCCAATCTAATAGTCGTCCAGCCTAACCCAGAGTGGCCCAATCATTCCACCGATGGTTCGAAATCAAACCGAGATAAACTTATTCTCATTTTCGTTTCCCGCCCAAGCTTTGTTTCCCACCCAAGCTTCCAAGAAGCTGTAACCGTCTTGAGCTCAAACTGGATGAGCAATGGCGAATCCACAGCTCATCCCCTTGCAAAGCTTCGGCCATGGCAATACCGAGCCTTTGACGAAAAGCAACGTTCGAGCACCGACCGTCGATGATCCGACGATGATCCACCGCTGTAAGCCCCCTGATTTTCAGAATTCTAAATTAGGTTTTTCCTCGATCTTTCTGAAATATTCGGGAATTGAAACCCAGGCCTTTGGCAATTCAATGATTTTTATTTGCGGTTTATTTATATTAAAATATTATGGAAATAATATTTTATGGTGTAAAATGGAAAACCGGACACAGGATAATTTTCTGCGGATTTATTGGACTCTGGAAACCCGTTTAAAGCCCTGAAACCCGAAGTACATTTAAACCGAATTAAACCCGTGCCAACGCCCGACATCCCCATGAGAGCCGAAGCCCAGCCCAAGGAGCGTTAGCCCAGCCGAATCCTAGGTCAAACCCTATTCCAATTTCTGCATGTATAAATACAGGTTCCCCTAGTTTTCTCCATAAATTCCTAATTTATTCTAATTTATTCCCCAAATTCCCAAATTCCTAATTTATTCTAACCTAACCCTAACCCTAAGCAGCCGCCGCCCCTTCATCCAGATCTCTCTCCTCCTCACGCCGCCCTCCGCCGCTGCACCGACCCCGCTCAGCCGCCTCCCTCCGCGCTGCTCCGCCGTGACGCTGCCCTAGCCCAGTCCACGCCGGCCTCGTCTGACCCGCTCCGCTCAAAGTCGGCGCCTCCTCCGACCAGAAAACCCTCGACTCCCAACCTCTCTACCTCCACAGCGCCACCGGCTGCGGTTCCCGACCCTCGCCCGACTGTGTCCCCCACGGCGCAGTGCACGACCGACGGCGCAGTGCATGACCCGTCTAGCTGAGAGCTCTCCGGCTTGACCCTTCTCCTCGACCGCCGGCCCGGGTTTCTCCACCGCCCGACTGTGCAGCAGCTCTCTGGCCCGCTCCGACCGAGCTGAGCAGATCCACACACCTACGACCCGGACACAGCAGTGAACCCGTGACCCGGACACAGCGGACACGGTGGAACCAGGACACGAACACTGCAGATTTGACTCTCGGACACGCGGAATTCAGACTTCTCGGAGCCTTGTTCAGGTGCCGATTTCTCTCACCTCGTAACTCTGTTTTAGTTTTCGTCAGTTGCTACGCGTAGACTGTATAACCCTCTCGGTGCCCGTGCAACTCGCTCGGCGCATCGCGTCCTGTGGTGATCGCACACCGCGATCTAAAAACAGGAAAACCAACACCCCGTTTCACCCCAGAACGGAGTACGCCCCGCCAAACGGGACGACTTGGTCGCAGGCGGTCTTTGCCGAATCGTGCGCGTCGTTGATACGGTCGTGTGGGATTTCGCGGAAGTAGATTCGGAGGTGCGTGCACCCCGAAATCAACGCGTATCCGCCAACGACATCCCATATCCGTCCTTTCTGGAATACGCTGTAACTTTGTGTACACACGTCGGATCGAGATGAAACTTACGCCATCGGACTCGTAGCGATACGCTGGTCCTGTGACCCAAGTTTGGTTCGATTCTGAGAACGTTGACAAAATCACGTATCGTGGGCCCCACAGGCTCCACTTGACGGGTGATTTTGTGATCGGCTCATCGAAATCCAATTCTGGAAGTTCTGTTGAGTTCGTATCATCGTTCCTGACTTGTAGACACTGAGTTTGACGAATTTGGAGACCTTTGATCCTGATACGCTTTTCGGTGCAAAGTGGCCCACATGTGGACCCCGTTTTGGCCCGGAAATGACCTTTTTGTCCCTGTGTCCAAATTGGACGTAAGGACAGGCGTTTCTAGCTATTGGATATTTTCTGAATCTAATAGTGATGTTTATTTCAGCAATCGGAGTAGTACCTGCAGATCACACTGAGACCAGAGCTACAGTTGGAGCCAGGACCCCAGGCAAGTGTACCTTGCCAAATCCTGCAGTTCTTGCTATTTATTTCCTTGACTTATATTTATATATACATTGCTGTGCATGCTCAACATAGGGCCGATTTGACGTACTTAGCGTCCGATCATTAGTCGGGTGCCAACACTGTACGCGATGTTGGGTACTGTCATCTAGAGATGGTTATACGTGACACTTTACATTGTACTTGTCTTACCAAGTACCTTATGACCCAGGACACTTGACACCATTCATGAGACAGGATCTTCCCGAGATATTCGTGGTGATTCTGTGTAGGATACAGGACTTGACAGAGATACTATATTCTTAGATACTTTATGACTTGCTGCATTTAGCTATGATCGCGCTTGACATGGACATGAGACGTTATGGACATGATATGCGTGGTTACATTGGGTGGGGAGAGACACACAGGCTACAGGCTGATTATATATATATAAAACATAGTAAACACATAGTAAAATATATAGTTATTGCTGCTACCGGCTCACAGACACAGAGCTTGTAGTGGTCTCAGCCTGAGTACTCGTGATGCTCTCACTTGCATTTTCACATAGATGGTTACACACTTACCCTATTTATTTTATTATCTGCTACACTGCATTTATTTTGGCATGAGCTTTCTTGTACCTTGCTATGTCCCCTGAGGACCTGGATCCGGATTATGTCCCCAGGATTAGCTGACGAGATCTATCCCGAGGTATACGGGACCGGAGCATTAGCATTAGCAGGAGCAGGTGCACACCTTGGAGCAGAACCTGGATCTGAGGACGAGATTGTACCAGAGGACTTCTCCTGAGTATTGGCTTGAGATACTCATTTATTTCTGTTTCTAGTTATTTTATTTTCAGTCTATTTCATTGATGTACCAGACTTGTACTCGGATTGTTCTCCGAGACACTTTTATTGAGATATGCTAGTTTATTTTATTTGCATTATTCTGGCTTTGATCTGTGTTTGTCTGTTGTGGATGAGATTAGTATAGACTGTGACTTGTAAGAATTGTACCTACTATTTACCTGTTAGACTACAGCTTAAGTATGCCCCGGTGGATCCATTAAATTGGGTTTGTCCATCGGTGCGTGCTGCTGGCCATTATCACGCATCTGGTCCCTCGGTATTTTGGGACTGGGGCGTGACATGATTTTTGTGGTGGCCCATGCAGGTCTACGATAAATTGTTCAGTTTCAACTTAGGGACTGAACCAGCCTGCCCTAAGGATAGGATAAGTTCTAGGTTCTCATCCATTATCTAAACCATTATTGAACTCTATATCGAACTCGAAACTGTAATTGATTTGCATCCTGTATTGATTCCTCTGAGCGTTCTTATAGTTGATCTTTTGAATTCAGAGCAATGGATCCCAGGAATGGAGACGAGACTCCTTTGGAGACACCACACGACGCTGTGGTTACTTATGGAGACGGAGTGACTCCTGGGAGTGGAGGACAAGCATCACAGAGCGATCAAACCGGACAGCCTAATCAAAGGTTCCGGAGAGATGACATCCCACCTCCACCACAGTTCACTCCACAGATGCCAGCTTTCCCGCCAGGACAAGCTATGGACGGGCAACAGATATTCCAGATGATGTATGCTATGATGCAAGCACAGCAACAGATTCAGCAAGAGGCCCATCGGCAGGAGGCCGATTATCTGAGAACCAGCCTGGTATCCGCATTGGAGCAGGCAAATCCACCAGCGAGGAGAACGACGACGGGATCTATCACCGACTTCCGTCAGCTCAAGCCTCGTACATTTTCTGGTAAAGAGGGACCAACAGAAGTTCATGAATGGCTCACAAACATTCAGCATCAGTTGGAAGCCGCTGAACTTCCTAGAGAAAAGTGGATGACTGCAGTCAGAATGCAGTTAACCGAGAACGCACATCACTGGTGGTTAGCAGAGGAGATGAGGCTCGGGCAGGACCGAGTCACCTGGAAAGAGTTCTCTA
Organism: Iris macrosiphon; assembly: GCA_036927795.1. Classification (NCBI taxonomy): domain Eukaryota; kingdom Viridiplantae; phylum Streptophyta; class Magnoliopsida; order Asparagales; family Iridaceae; genus Iris; species Iris macrosiphon. Next base: position 139,330,004 of record JAYESA010000018.1, on the reverse strand, counting down.
GACTCTTCAGAGAGATGTATATTCCCGCAGTAGCGAGGGCAGAGCTCAGAGATAAGTTCCACCGCCTTATCCAAGGCAACATGACAGTGGAAGAGTACAATGCGGAATTTATTCGCCTGAGTCGTTTTGCCCCGACGTTGATTTCGACGGAGGAAGAAAAAGCAGAGAAGTTCTTCGACGGACTAAACTCGGAGCTACATAAACTAATTGGATCCGTTGCACCTACATCCTACTCAGACGTCCTTGCAGCAGCCCGACGCGTGGAACGCGTCACCAGGAGAGAGACCAGTCTGAAACGGTCTTCCACATCAGCCAAAGTATCGCAAGAAGAAGCTGCAAAGAGGCCTCACCTACACCAGCCACCCAGAGCCTCTCCGCAGATACTACCTACATGTCAGTACTGTGGCAAGGCAGGCCATATTGAGAAGGACTGCAGACGCAAGTTAGGATTATGCTTGATTTGCGGGACCAACCAACACTTAGCCAAGGATTGTCCTCATCATCGAGAGAGAGCATTGACATTAAACAGACAAGCTCTACCAGCGCCAGGAGGGTATCAACCAAGGCCACCCT